>OY288272.1:77557765-78157765 GCA_958450335.1 Hibiscus tridactylites | reverse complement strand
TTTTCCCAAACATAACCACTTCTTAAGGGCTTTACATTTGGCTTTTCGTCTGGGCATGTCCTTCCCCTCCTCAGGTGGGTGTTTGCTGCCATCTTTTCCGCCTAGCGAGACATACACAAAAGAAACAAAGAGGCAAATTTTTTAAGGCAATAAAATAAACAGAGATTTAATGTGCAAAAACTAAAGTAGAAGTGCAGAAATTCAAACACGGTTGTTGATGCCAATCTCCGGCAACGGCGCCAAAAACTTGTAGAGCGTTTGGGTGTTCTCTATTTATGAGCGCAAGTGCACACTCTTGTCAAGTTATAGTATAAAAGATATCGTCTCCCACATGGATTGGAGCAGCGTCTATGAATGGTTTCCTGCACAAAGATTTAGTAAATGCATAATTAAATCTCACAATGTGGAAATATAAAAACACAAGTAAAATAAAGATAATGATGAGATGGAAGATAGGAGAGATTTGGTCGATAGATTGGGTATGGCAATAGCAGCTCAGTAGCATGTAGACTGCATTGTAAAGCCTAAGAATGTTTAGCACTGCCATGATTTGCTGCCTCGGCAGGAACGGAGGGTGGTAGCTACGACCCTATCACGCGGCCGCAGCGTGTCACTACCCCTGCAACTTTCGTTGTCTCGGCAGGTGGAACGGAAATAAGTCCAGGCGGCAAGTCTGGCAGGTATTCCAAGTTCGACGAGATAGTCGACAGTGATCCTCCCTATTTCTAGGCAAGGATGCTCGAATACTCACGTGATGTAGGCAATACCTAGCAATCTCAGCGTAAACCTAACACATGCAAATCGATTCGGTTGGAGATCCCTTTTAGCCGCTGAAACTTCTGAACTTTTGGGAACCAAGTTAGTCACACCCCGACATGTTGTGACCGTGTAACACCCAGGTGTGGGGGTCGGGTGAATTAAAATAATAAAATATTATTTTGGGCCTCGTGTTTTCAAAACAAATGATTTTATGTTGGGCTTGTTTTGATTTAAAACCCAATTCCATGGATTTTCGAAATTTGAGATAGCCATCTCATTAATGGCATTCTTGTAAATAAATGAACTTGAGAAATAAAAACCATTTTATTTTAAAAGAGCTTTTTCATCATCTTCTTCCCTCTTCCTTTCCATTTTCCACGACAAAACTCCATTTTTCCCTTGAGTTACTATTCCATCGTCCTACTTGCTTGTTGTTGGATATTTTTCAAAGGTAAACTCATTTTTGACTTGTCTTCATCGTTCTCTACAAGTCTATAGTTTTATTTTTCATTAAAACCCATGATTCCTCATTTAGGAGTTTTGAAAGTTTGGATTAAAAATGTCATCTTTATCAACTTTAACTTAAGATTTTGATTTTTTAATGTTATATAAGATGTTTACTATCTAAAAGGTCCAACATACTTGATTTTTACATGGTTTTGTGATGTTTCCCGAAATTGGGTTTTAGGGAGGTTTTAGAGAGTTCAAATGTTGAGTTTTGGTGGTGTTTGATGTGAGAATTTGTTGGCTGATGGTTAGGATATGTATAAGGATTGTTTTGGAAGCTTTTAGAGGTGTTAAAGGCTTTGGAATCAATGGTTTTTGGCTGTGCTTTAGGGCTGCTCGGGAATGAGGATTTTGGAGTTGTCTTTAGCTTGAAATCATGTGTTTTGTGCTTGGTTTGGGTTCCGGGTTGCTACCTTGATTTGTGGACTGATTTGTGGTTGTTTTTTATTGTGTTTGGAAGTTTAGAAGCAAGGATTTGTGTTGGTGAAGCTTCGGGGTCGAATCCGGAACCTTTGGGAGCTTGACCGACTAGTGTGGTTGAGCTTGGAATAGTCGGTGAGTGGTTAAATGTTTTTAAATGGTTTTCAAGTGTTGGTTCAAGCATGTGGACTAGGTTGGGCTTGGTAGACCCACCTAGAGTTAGGATTAGATTGGTAGTCTAATCCCAAGCTTTAGTTAGAGACTTTGGTTGAACTTGAAAGTTGAGTATGCCTCATGTTTAATTGTGATTATGGTGGTTATGTATATTGTGTTATACATGTGTGTTGAGGCTTGATATATGATGCATTGTTATATGCATGTGGTTTGGAATGTGGTTTTTGCATGACTGTAAGTCATGGTGAGTACGTGCTAAGCACATAAGTTGATATGAAATGGTGTTGTGAAAGGTTATGAAATGTGTTAGTATTGGCACTAGTATGCATGGGTACAATGATCGATCATTAGGATGTTTTAGTGTGCACACGTGAGTCAAATGCGCGCGTGGTCTTGGTGATGGTAGCCATCAAGATGGAGTACGAGTTCGCCCGGAAATCTTCTTATATATATGTTAATCGGTGATGAGTGGAATCCCATCGACGGGGCATGAGGATGAGTGGAATCCCTTCCGCGTGAAACGGTGATGAGTGTAATTCCACCGTAAGGTAATGGTTGTGGTTGGATGTGAGTTCCAACGGTTATCCGCGTATTCGGGTCATAGCTAGGTGCCAATACGAATTTATGGAATGTGCTTGATAATACATTGATTTATGCATCTCCATGTGTTGAGCTTATGACTTGTTGAGCATGGCATGATATTGATATTGTGTTTATACATCATTGATATTTTGGCTCATGTGGTTCGAAGGTAAGATCATGCATTCTACCTTGGTTGTGTGCTCGTGCTTGGACCATGTATTGTCGAGGTTTGTTTTATGAGCTTACCCTCACTAAGCTTTATGGTTACGCTCTCCTTTGTTCGACAATGCAGATCCGTAGCTCATGGGTTGCTAGTGCAAGAAGAGGGCCTCCAAGTGTGTGCTAGTTGAGCTTTTTCTAACCTCAAGTATGAACTATTTTTAGTTAATGATGTAATAGTCAAGCAATGTGGACTTATGTGGTTATTTTGTTTCAGCAGCATGTTAGACTCCTTGTTTTGTGGATGATATGTTTAGGGCTTGCTTATGCCTAGTATGTTGGCCTTTGTCCTCTATCTTGAATGCTTAAGTGTATGTTTTTGTCTAAGGCATGAATCCATGAATGCAATGTATGCTTCTTTTGTTGATTTGATGATACTTGGGTTGTATGGCTTTTACATGTTTGTTGGGTGTTAAGTATGTTTTATAGGGTGCCTTGCATCTAGAGTTAATGTATGTTTGGTTGTGGGAGGTTTTAGTTGGTGTTTGAGGTAGCCTTCTGCCTTAAACCTGCAAAAACCTGTTTGTTCGCAGCAGGTGTATCGAAACGGTTGGTACTGTTTCGATACGGTTCCCTTGTTTCAGGCCAGGCGTTTCGGTACGCAAAGGGGGTGTTTCGATACGTTTTTGCTACTGGAAATCTGAGATTTTGACGAGAAATTCAGAGTATCAAAACGGTCCTATGCGTTTCGGAACGGGCTTCGTAGCGTTGACCACGATATGTTGACCGATGAGGGCGTATCGATACGGTCAACAACCGTTTCGATACGGTCTCCTCGGGTTGACTTTGGCTATTTGACCTAGTCAAGGCGTATCGAAACACCCTCTGGGCGTTCCGATACGACCTGCAGTTTAAGTTAAAATGGGTTGTTTTTTATCTGCTTTTCGATTGTTTGCCTCGCTTGTTTTCTTTCGCTGTTGTTGTTCACATAGGACATAATATCGTATCTAGACAAGATAATAATAATGAAAAAGTTTTCTCGGGTTGTTAACTGAAGTGGAGCCTTAATGGGTTTCGCCTCAGTTATCCCCGTGTAGCCCACTCGGACCGGTCAGTCGCCCGGATCGGGACGAGCGGGTTACACTTGTTGGTGTCAGAGCCTAAGTTTTCTGAGACCTTGGGTAGGTAAGTGAGGTAAGTTAATTTCTTGTATTGCAATTGCACGGTGTTTGCTTGCCATGTAAGTATGCTGCTTGTTTATCAAGTATGCTTTGTTGTATGCTTGTTTGATCGTACGTGTATGTTTTTTGAAGCATGTTGAGTAGAGTCCCATTGCTTCTATTACATCGGAAAAGGGATTTTTAAGTGAGAGAACATACTTGAGCCACTTGGACCCTTGCATTTGCTAACCCTTTCTTTTATGTTGTTGTTTTGTTGTAGTTGTTATCTGTGAGCAAGTATGTCGAGGCCTAGAGGTAGACTGAGGTTGGTTCGTCAGGAACCTCGTGTTGTGGCTCCTGTTAATGAGTCGGTGGTTGTAGTAGAGGCTCCTATGAAAGAGCATGTTGTTGAAGTCGGAGCTCCTCCACCACCACCACCTCCTCAGCCTGATGTGGGAGGTGAGGCTGGAGCTGAGGGAGCGGGACCTCAGGTTGGTCAAGGTGGCCAAGGTCCTGCAGGGATAGACATGGCTCCGCTAGTTCAAGCTATAGTGGGAGTGTTTCAGGCCGCAGTTGCCGGAGCTCAGGCTGCAGCTCAGCCGAGAGGTGATGATGCTAGCTTACCTTTAGAGAGGCTTCGTAGCCTAGGGACTGATGAGTTCAGGGGATCTACACCGGAGAGATCGGAGTTGTGGTTGGAGAAGACAGTCTGTATTCTAGCTCAGATGGGATGCGTTGGTGCTTGCAAGTTGGGCTATGTGGTTTCGTTGCTTCAGGGTGATGCCTACACCTGGTGGGTCACCATTACTACTGGTGTGCCTGAGGCTGAGATTGGTTGCGATTTCTTTGAGACTGCTTTCCGGAAGAGGTATTTGGGGCCAAGATATCTGGATGAGAAGAAGCGGGAGTTCATGGCTCTTGTTCAGGGAGATGCATCAGTGACTGATTATGAGATTCGCTTTGTCCGACTGAGTCAGGATGCTCCGGAGTTGGTTCCTACTGAGAGGGACCGTTGTGATCGGTTCAGGTATGGACTTCATGAGGAAGTCAAGAGGTACACCTTTGCTTCAGATTATTTTGATTTTGATGTCTTGGTCGCTATGGCCAAGGATATCGAGCATAGCTTGGGGCTGACCAAGCGTTCCGGAGGATCCAGTTCTGGGAAGAGGCACAACAACTTTGATCGTGGTGATGCCAAGAGGCATCGGGGCGGTGGACATCAGTTTCACCATAGGCGTGGCGGTGGCCACCATGGTAGAGGCCATCAGGGCCATAGAGCTTGAGGGCGTTTGCCCGAGTGTACTCGATGTGGGAGGCAGCATTCAGGAGAGTGTTGGGGTAACTTCCATGCTTGCTGGAACTGTGGATCGAGAGACCACTTCAGGAGAGAGTGTCCGTATTAGGCGGCACAGGCACCAGTTCAGGCTCAGGCTCCTACGAGAGCGATTGATTATCAAAGAGGCCGTGGGCGCGGTCGTGGTTACTTCCAGCCCAGGGCTGATGCACCTAGGATAGAGGCACCGAGGAATCTTGCTCGTGTTGTGGCAGTACAACCAGAGGCCGGTGGACCAGCTAGAGTCTACGCACAGAGAGAGGTAGGGAATGACATAGATGTGATAGCAGGTAATTTTGAGTTACATACCATGTCTTTGCTTTCCTTAGTTGATTCGGGTTCTACGCATTCTTACATTTTGAGTGAGCATGCAAAGAAGTTAGACATACATGTTGAGATCATAGATGTAGGTATGCATGTGACTAGTTCCTTTGGTAAGACAGTTGTAGTTAGACGAATGTATAGGAGGTGTCCGCTGAAGATTCAGGGTCATGTGTTATCTATTGATATGATGGAGCTTCCGTTTATGGTTTTGATATCATCTTGGGTATGGATTGGTTGGTTGAGCACAAAGCTAGAGTAGATTTTGCGACAAAGAGAATTTCGTTGAAGCTTTCCGATGACTACGAGGTAGTAGTAGTAGGCGAGAACGTTAAGTTCTTGTCGAACGTTGTGTCAGCTTTAGAGGCTCATAGGTTCATGGATTCCGGTTGTGGGGCTTATTTAGCATATGTGATGAATCTGAATATGAGTGAGGTTAGACCGAAAGATATCAGAACAGTTTGTGATTATCCGGATGTGTTTCCAGAAGAGTTACCAGGTTTGCCTCCTGACAGAGATGTAGAGTTTGTGATTGAGACTGTTTCAGGGTCTACTCTAGTTTCTATTGCTCCGTATCATATGACTCCGAAAGAGTTGAAAGAGTTGAAGAGTCAGCTTCATGAGTTGTTAGACTGTGGTTTTATTAGGCCTAGTAGTTCGCCTTGGGGTGCTCCCATGTTGTTTGTAAAGAAGAAGGATGGCAGTATGAGAATGTGTATTGACTACAGGCAGTTGAACCAGTTGACAGTAAAGAACAAGTATCCGTTGCATCGTATAGATGACTTGTTCGATAAGTTGAGGGGTGCCTCAGTGTTTTCGAAGATAGACTTGAGATCAGGGTACTATCAGTTGAAAGTAAAAGAGTGTGATATTCCGAAGACAACCTTTAGGACTAGATACGAACATTATGAGTCCCTTGTGATGTCGTTTGGGATCACGAATGCACCGGCAGCATTCATGGATATGATAAACAGAGTTTTCCGAGACTATCTAGACCGGTTTGTAGTTGTTTTCATAGATGACATCCTTATGTACTCGAGGTCAGAAGAAGAACATGATAAGCACTTGAGACTTGTTTTACAAAGATTGATGAGTAATCAGTTGTATGCTAAGCTTAGTAAATGTGAGTTCTGGATTCGAGAGGTTGTGTTTCTTGGCCATGTTGTGTCAGCTAAAGGTATCCGTGTTGATCCGACGAAGATTGAAGCCATTGTTGAGTGGAAACAACCTAAGTCAATGACTGAGATTAGGAGTTTCCTAGGATTAGCCGGTTACTATAGGAGGTTTATTGATGGTTTCTCTAGAGTAGCTGCTCCGTTGACTAAATTGTTGCAAAAAGGAGTGAAGTTCGAGTGGTCAGATGCGAGACAGAAGGCTTTTGAGAAATTAAAAGAAGCTTTGACAAATGCTCCAGTGTTAGTACAGCCAGTTTCAGGGAAAGAGTTCGTGAACTATATTGATGTTTCCTATGTAGGTCTAGGTTATGTTCTGATGCAAGAAATAAGAGTTGTTGCCTATGCTTCGAGACAGTTGAAAGTGCACGAGAAGAACTACCATACGCATGACATTGAGTTAGCAACAGTTGTGTTTGCGTTGAAGATTTGGCGTCACTACTTGTATGGTGAGAAGTGCACGGTTTACACTGATCATAAGAGCTTGAAGTATTTGATGACTCAGAGAGAGTTGAACTTGAGACAAAGAAGATGGCTTGAACTGTTGAAAGACTATGATTTGACTATTGAGTACCATTCGGGTAAGGCAAATGTAGTAGCCGATGCGTTGAGCAGAAAAATTGTAGTTGAGTTGCGAGCTATGTTTGCTAGATTTAGTGTATATGATGATGGTGGTTTGATCACATAGTTGCAAGTGAAGCCTTCTTTGATTCAGATGATTAGAGAGAAACAGTTGCAAGATGTGTCTTTAGTTTCTCATGTTCAGGACATAGCCGAAGGTAGACCGACCGAGTATAGTTTCAGTGGTGAGAATGTGTTGTGTTTTAGAGACAGAGTTGTAGTACCTGAAGATATTGAGTTGAGACATACGATTTTGAGCGAAGCACATTCGAGTCTTTTTTCTATGCATCCGGGCAGTACTAAGATGTACAGAGATCTGAAGAATGATTATTTCTGGGTTGGTTTGAAGAAGGATGTAGCCGAGTATGTGAGCCATTGCATGGTTTGTCAGAGAGTGAAGGCAGAACATCAGGTTCCTTCAGGTTTGTTACAGCCTTTGAAGATTCCGGAATGGAAATGGGAGAGAATCACTATGGACTTTGTGTCGGGGTTACCGTTGTCTCCTTCGAAGAAGAATTCTGTTTGGGTGATAGTTGATAGATTCACTAAGTGTGCTCATTTCTTAGCAGTGAACACCACATATTCTTTAGACAAGTTGGCGAATTTGTACATTCGCGAGATTGTGAGACTTCATAGAGTTCTGAAGTCTATTGTATCAGATAGAGATCCGAGATTCACAACAAGGTTCTGGAGTTGTTTGCATAATGCCCTAGGTAGCCGTTTGCATTTCAGTACTTCGTATCATCCACGGTCAGATGGACAGTCAGAGCGAGTGATACAGATTTTAGAGGATATGCTTTGTTGTTGTGTGATTGATTTCTAGGGTTCTTGGGAGAAGCATTTACCCTTAGTTGAGTTTGCTTACAACAACAGTTACCAGTCTAGTATACAGATGACTCCTTATGAGGCTTTGTATGGTAGACGATGTAGGACTCCGATCTGTTGGGCCGAAACGGGTCAGAAACTGTTACCTATGCCAGATTTGCTTAAGGGGACTACTGAAAAAGTGAAGTTGATTTGTGACCGTTTGAAAGCAGCTTCCGATCGTTAGAAATCTTATGCAGATTTGAAGAGAAATGAGATTGAGTTTTCAGTGGGTGAGAAGGTGTTTCTGAAAGTATCTCCATGGAAGAAGGTAATGAGATTTGGCCAGAAAGGCAAGTTAAGTCTGAGGTTTATTGGTCCGTATGAGATAGTTGAGCGGATTGGGCCAGTAGCTTACCGTTTGAGATTGCCTTCAGAGTTAGAGAAGATCCATGATGTTTTTCATGTGTCGATGCTTAGGAGATATAGATCAGATTTGTCTCATGTTATGCCTGTTGAGGAGATATAGTTGAATCCGGATTTGTCTTACAATGAAGAACCAGTTGAGATACTTGCTTCTGATAGCAAGGTGTTGTGTGGCAAGACCATAGAGTTGGTCAAGGTGTTGTGGAGACATAGAGGTGTGGAAGAGGTCACGTGGGAGAGGAAAGCTGATATGCTTGAGCAGTTTCCGTACTTGTTTTCGTCAGGTAATTTCGGGGACGAAATTCTTTAAGTGGGGGAGAGTTGTAACACCCGAGTTTGGTGGTCGGGTGAATTAAAATAATAAAATATCATTTTGGGCCTCGTGTTTTCAAAACAAATGATTTTATGTTGGACTTGTTTTGATTTAAAACCCAATTCCATGGATTTTGGAAATTTGAGATAGCCATCTCATTAATGGCATTCTTGTAAATAAATGGACTTGAGAAATAAAAACCCATTTTATTTTAAAAGAGCTTTTTCATTATCTTCTTCCCTCTTCCTTTCCATTTTCCACGACAAAACTCCATTTTTCCATTGAGTTACTATTCCATCGCCCTACTTGCTTGTTGTTGGAGATTTTTCAAAGGTAAACTCATTTTTGACTTGTCCTCATCGTTCTCTACAAGTCTATAGTTTTATTTTTCATTAAAACCCACGATTCCTCATTTTGAAGTTTTGAAAGTTTGGATTAAAAATGCCATCTTTATCAACTTTAACTTAAGATTTTGATTTGTTAATGTTATATAAGATGTTTACTATCTAAAAGGTCCAACATACTTGATTTTTACATGGTTTTGTGATGTTTCCCGAAATTGGGTTTAGGGAGGTTTTAGAGAGTTCAAATGTTGAGTTTTGGGGTGTTTGATGTGAGAATTTGTTGGCTGATGGTTAGGATATGTATAAGGGTTGTTTTGGAAGCTTTTAGAGGTGTTAAAGGCTTTGGAATCAATGGTTTTTGGCTGTGCTTTAGGGCTGCTCGGGAATGAGGATTTTGGTGTTGTCTTTAGCTTGAAATCATGTGTTTTGTGCTTGGTTTGTGTTTCGGGTTGCTACCTTGATTTGTAGACTAATTTGTGGTTGTTTTTTATTGTGTTGGGATGTTTAGAAGCAAGGATTTGTGTTGGTGAAGCTTGGGGATCGAATTCGGAACCGTTGGGAGCTTGACCGGCTAGTGTGGTTGAGCTTGGAATAGTCGGTGAGTGGTTAAATGTTTTTAAATGGTTTTCAAGTGTTGGTTCAAGCATGTGGACTAGGTTGGGCTTGGTAGACCCACCTAGAGTTGGTATTGGATTGATAGTCTAATCTTAAGCTTTAGTTAGAGACTTTGGTTGAACTTGAATGTTGAATATGCCTCATGTTTAATTGTGATTATGGTGATTATGTATATTGTGGTATACATGTGTGTTGAGGCTTGATATATGATGCATTGTTATATGCATATGGTTTGGAATGTGGTTTGTGCATGACGGTAAGTTATGGTGAGTACATGCTAAGCACGAAAGTTGATATGAAATGATGTTGTGAAAGGTTATGAAAAGTGTTAGTATTGGCACTAGTATGCGTAGGTACAATGATCGATCATTAGGATGTTTTAGTGTGCACACGTGAGTCAAATGCGCGCGTGGTCTTGGTGATGGTAGCCATCAAGATGGAGTACGAGTTCGCCCGGAAATCTTCTTATATATATGTTAATCGGTGATGAGTGGAATCCCATCGACGGGGCATGAGGATGAGTGGAATCCCTTCCGCGTGAAACGGTGATGAGTGTAATTCCACCGTAAGGTAATGGTTGTGGTTGGATGTGAGTTCCAACGGTTATCCGCGTATTCGGGTCATAGCTAGGTGCCAATACGAATTTATGGAATGTGTTTGATAATACATTGATTTATGCATCTCCATGTGTTGAGCTTATGACTTGTTGAGCATGGCATGATATTGATATTGTGTTCATACATCATTGATATTTTGGCTCATGTGGTTCGAAGGTAAGATCATGCATTCTACCTTGGTTGTGTGCTCGTGCTTGGACCCTGCATTGTCGAGGTTTGTTTTATGAGCTTACCCTCACTAAGCTTTATGGTTACGCTCTCCTTTGTTCGACAATGCAAATCCGTAGCTCATGGGTTGCTAGTGCAAGAAGAGGGCCTCCAAGTGTGTGCTAGTTGAGCTTTTTCTAACCTCAAGTATGAACTATTTTTAGTTAATGATGTAATAGTCAAGCAATGTGGACTTATGTGGTTATTTTGTTTCAGCAGCATGTTAGACTCCTTGTTTTGTGGATGATATGTTTAGGGCTTGCTTATGCCTAGTATGTTGGCCTTTGTCCTCTATCTTGAATGCTTAAGTGTATGTTTTTGTCGAAGGCATGAATCCATGAATGCCATGTATGCTTCTTTTGTTGATTTGATGATACTTGGGTTGTATGGATTTTACATGTTTGTTGGGTGTTAAGTATGTTTTATAGGGTGCCTTGCATCTAGAGTTAATGTATGTTTGGTTGTGGGAGGTTTTAGTTGGTGTTTGAGGCAGCCTTCTGCCTTAAACCTGCAAAAACCTGTTTGTTCGCAGCAGGTGTATCGAAACGGTTGGTACTGTTTCGATACGGTTCCCTTGTTTCAGGCCAGGCGTTTCGGTACGCAAAGGGGGTGTTTCGATACGTTTTTGCTACTGGAAATCTGAGATTTTGACGAGAAATTCAGAGTATCAAAACGGTCCTAGGCGTTTCGGAACGGGCTTCGTAGCGTTGACCACGAGATGTTGACCGATGAGGGCGTATCGATACGGTCAACAACCGTTTCGATACGGTCTCCTCGGGTTGACTTTGGCTATTTGACCTAGTCAAGGCGTATCGAAACACCCTCTGGGCGTTCCGATACGACCTGCAGTTTAAGTTAAAATGGGTGGTGGACATCAGTTTCACCATAGGCGTACAATGAAATGATGTTGTGAAAGGTTATGAAAAGTGTTAGTATTGGCACTGGTATGCTTGGGTACAATGATCGATCATTGGGATGTTTTAGTGTGCACACGTGAGTCAAATGCGCGCGTGGTCTTGGTAATGGTAGCCATCAAGATAGAGTACGGGTTTGCTCGGAAATCTTCTTATATATATGTTAGTCGGTGATGAGTGGAATCCCATCGACGGGGAGTGAGGATGAGTGGAATCCACTCCGCGTGAAACGGTGATGAGTGTAATCCCACCGTAAGGTAATGGTTGTGGTTAGATGTGAGTTCCAACGGTTATCCGCGTATTCGGGTCATAGCTAGGTGCCAATACGGGTTTATGGAATGTGTTTGATAATACATTGATTTATGCATCTCCATGTGTTGAGCTTATGACTTGTTGAGCATGGCATGATATTGATATTGTGTTCATACATCATTGATATTTTGGCTCATGTGGTTCGAAGGTAAGATCATGCATTCTACCTTGGTTGTGTGCTCGTGCTTGGATCCTGCATTGTCGAGGTTTGTTTTATGAGCTTACCCTCACTAAGCATTATGCTTACGCCCTCCTTTGTTCGATAATGTAGATCCGTAGTTCGTGGGTTGCTAGTTCAAGAAGAGGGCCTCCAAGTGTGCGCTAGTTGAGCTTTTTCTAACCTTAAGTATGAACTATTTTAAGCTAATGATGTAATAGTCAAGCAATGGGGACTTATGCGGTTATTTTGTTTTAGGAGCATGTTAGACTCCTTGTTTTGTGGATGATATGTTTAGGGCTTGCTTATGCCTAGTATGTATGCCTTGTGCCTCTATCTTGAATGCTTAAGTGTATGTTTTTGTCTAAGGCATGAATCCATGAATGCTACGTATGCTTCTTTTGTTGATTTGATGATACTTGGGTTGTATGGCTTTTACATGTTTGTTGGGTGTTAAGTATGTTGTATAGGGTGCCTTGCATCTAGAGTTAATGTATGTTTGGTTGTGTGAGGTTTTAGTTGGTGTTTGAGGCAGCCTTGTGCCTTAAACCAGCAAAGACTTGTCTGTTCGCAGTAGGTGTATCAAAACGGTTAGTACCATTTCGATATGGTTCCCTTGTTTCATGCCAGGCGTTTCGGTACACAAAGGGGGCGTTTCGATACGTTTTTGCTACTAGAAATCTGAGATTTTGACGAGAAATTTAGAGTATCAAAACGGTCCAAAGCGTTTCGGAAACAGCTTCGTGGCATTGACCACGAGATGTTGACCGATGAGGGCGTATTGATACGGTCAACAACCGTTTCGGTACGGTCTCCTCGGGTTGACTTTGGCTATTTTACCTAGTCAAGGCGTATCGAAACACCCTCTGGGCGTTCCGATACGGCCTGCAATTTAAGTTAAAATGGGCTATTTTTTATCTGCTTTTCGGTTGTTTGCCTCGCTTGTTTTCTTCCGCTGTTGTTGTTCACATAGGACATAATATTGTATCTAGACAAGATAATAATAATGAAAAAGTTTTCTCGGGTTGTTAACCGAAGTGGAGCCTTAACGGGTTTCGCCTCGGTTATCCCCGTGTAGCCCACTCAGACCGGTCAGTCGCCCGAACCGGGACAAGGGGGTTACAGACCGTGCTTAACCATTTCGTGAGCCTTACACTTTCGTGCCCGAAAAATTGATTCTCTCAACTGACTGGTTAGGAATAATTGAAAGAATGAAGTGCATAGATTAAGGAAACTTGGAATTTTATTGAAAACAACTCAAAGCTATTACAATTGTTTCTCACAACTACTTTACATACAAGCGCCTAAACCCTAGGAGAGTTGGGTCGCGACCCCCAACAACTCCCATCTATCTAGCTATCTCTCCGTTATGCAGCTATTCATGCGTGCATCCCTAGTCATGCCACTATACCCTCACATACATTGGGTATATATAGGGCCCATGGCCTAAGTTTGAGTCCTCCTTGAAATATAAGTTCTTAAAGTATTTTTACATTAAATACAGACTCCTTTTTTACTTGAATGTGGACTCTTTGGACGTTGCCTTCTCCCGCAAGTAAGGATAAGTACTCCTACTTATCAATCTTGGATCAGGTCTATCGGCCGCTACAAGCTTCAGAAAATTCCAAAAATGGGCTCATTGGGCTCAAGGAATTGCACTTTTTCAATCGCGACCCATCTGGGCTACGTCGGTGTAATTGCTGCCTGGGCGGCACTTGGCGGTAATGCTACTTCAGCAGCGTCTTTGGCGACATATTGGAACTGCTCCAGTACAGCTCCTATTGTTCCAGCTTTCCTTGTCCTCTCCTTCTCTCCACAGCTACTGCACCTGAAAATAAAAACTAAACTAAAACAATATTTTTTCTTAACCAAACATAAAATATTCAATAAAAGCATGGTAAAAGAGAAAATATTGTTATTATGCATGCAATGCACCTAAATATGCCTAAATGAGCTTAAGAATAGCAACAACAAGGGCAGGAATGTGAACAAAATATAGAACTCGTGGACACTCTACAACAATTCTAAGTCAAATTAAAGAACTAGGCAAGTATTACTCATTTAAAGAAAAACTAAATTGCTTTTAGATAATAGACTGCCGCGGCAGTAGTTGCCTCGGTAGTGACCTACACCCCCCCCCCCCAAACTCAAGACAAGCATTGTCCTCAATGCATCAATACATATCACAAAAGATAAGAGCAAAATAAAAGGCAAGAGAAGAAAGAAAAAACTAGATTTCTGGGGACTCATAGGAGTCCTCATCATTATCGGGAATTATGAACTTTCTTTTGGCCGTCCTCTTGATCCGTTTGGTGGATCTCGATGGTTGAGTGCACGTCGGAGGAGTTGAATTCGCTTTGGTGGTCACTTCTTCTTCATCGCCCGTGTCAAGGCAAATTTCCTCGGTTGTTGTTGCCTTGTGTTTGAGTGATTGAGAGGCAACTTTGTCAATTTTCTTGAGGAGAAAGTGCATGGTGTCGGACCATTCTGACAAGGACTCGGTGCGGATCGGCTCATCCATTTGAGGGTCGGCGAGTGGTGATGCAGAGAAGGCATGTGTTGCCGAGGCAGAAAAAGGTGGGCGTTGTCGCGACAAGGGTATATGGGGCTGCCTCGGCAGTGAGGTCGATAGGGAACAGCTGGAATGGCACAATGCTTTTTGGGAACTTCTCTTTGATTACTTTAGTAATGGCGTGGGTGTAGTCCCTCGTGAACTCCATGAACTGTCGCTGCCTTTGATCCATCTCCTCCAACTTCTAGGCAAAGTGATGCAGGGTCACTTCCTCGACAGATGGATGTGGAGTTTCTGAAGTGTGGGCAGAGTATGCCCCGGTGGCAGTGCCCTATACTAGCGTAGATAGTGGCTCAGCTTCAGTGATTTGCATGAGCTTGTAGTATGCCTCTTTATCGCATCCTTTCCACTTCGGCGTGTACTCATCGGTTGAGTCAGTGGGGACCTTCTTTTGTCGGCAAAGGCCGGTGATGAGCATAGGAAAATATAGGTGGCCTCTCTCATTTAGGATGCATTGATACATCTCATTGCAAATGATATTACCAACATTAATGATTCTTTCATGCAATATAGAATGTATGAGTGCTAGCCTAGGTTTATCTACGGTACTATTATGCGAAGTAGGCATTAGGCATCTTTTCACAAAGGTATTCCAAAGTTTTGCCTCGGGCCAAAGCCTTCGGAGGTTTACTATCCCTTTGTGTGCTCCACCATTCCATGTCGTCTCGGTAATGCATAGCTCATCCTTAATATTCTCATAATCCTCGGCTGTGAGATTGGCCACGAACTCTTGCTGCTCATCCCGTGCCATATGTATGCCAAAATAAAGGTTGATTGCCTCAGGATCGACGAGGATTGCTTCGCCTCTCACGTGCACAAAGAGGTTGTTTGGATTCAGTGAATGAGCATAGAACTTTCGCACCCACGTCACGTTTGCCGGTTTGGGTTGGTGGCAAAAAATTTGCCACTTTTGATGTGCAATCTTGTCGAAGAGGAAGTTATCAAGGCCGAAGTCAGGTTGGGAGTCGAATAATAGAAGCCTTGTTCCTCCCACACTTGTCTTCCTATATAGTGTTTGTTGAAACACCTTTCAACCTCCGGCGGTGCAAATCTCTTGAAAGTCGGCTCTGCAATAGGTCTCAAGCTTTCTCTTTTGTTTAGTTTTGGTGCCATCTAAGAGTAGTTGTGAGAAACGTAAATTGAAAGCAAAAATAAAAAAAATGCAAGAATACTTCTGAAATCAAGATTAGAGAAGAGAAGGGTTTGGTGGTGGAAAGTTGAGAGGGGGTTTATATAGATCACGGCATAATGTAGCCGTTGCGGCAATTAATGTCCACGCGCCATGGTGTCCGTTGTAATAGCCGTTACAGCTTAGACCCGTTGAAGTAGTTGTTTCAGCTTGTGTCCGTTGAAATAGTCGTTGCAGCTTGTATGTCGTTGGGCAGAACTTGTTATGCTGGCAAGGGACTCCTCACACTAGCCATTGGCGTCTATTTGTCGTGTGGGCAGGGGAAAGTGTTGGAGGGTGCTGGCCCGACTCTTCCTTGATTTCTTGATCTCCTTTCTAAAAAAAGAAAAATTGACATTAAATAAAAATAACATCTTATTCCTAAACAAAAATTAAAGTTGTGGAAAATAAAAAAATGAAAATAAAAATACTAAAGGAGTGCATATTGATGCATCTCCTTATCTCTCTCAACATGGGTTCCAATGTATTTCTTTTGTTTCTGCCCATTGTTCTTGTATCCTTGATCATCCTGTTCTTTTGTCTCTGCATCTCCAGGTTTTATCATCTTACTGCCGCGGCCGTTGCCCAGGCAGTGGCCAGAGTTTCTGTCGAGGCAGTGTGGTTCTATGTCGATGTCTGACTCAATTACGGCTTGGACTGCCTGACATTCTTCTGGATCATCAGCATGTTTCATTGTATTTAGTACATTGAGTTTCACATGCTGGTCATTTACTCTCATTGTTAGTTCTCCCTTTTCGACATCAATCAGGGTTCTCCCGATAGCAAGGAATGGTCTTCCTAGGATGATTGGCATGTTCTCATCTACATCGCAATCCAAAATAAGGAATTCGGTAAGGAAAATAAATTTATCAACTTTTACCAATATGTCCTCAATTTTTCCCTTCTGGTTGGACATAGGATCTATCGGCAAGTTGCAGCATTACAATGGTAGGTTTGGCCTTTCTGATTCCCAATTTCTAGAAGACTGACTTAGGCATCAAGTTTATGCTTTGTAACACCCCCTTCCCGGTCTGGTCGAGAACCGGGTCGGAAGGTGTAGCAGATGATCAATACAGAAACTGGTGCAATAAATTTCATTTTATCATTAGCTCTTTCAGCCAAAACCTATATTGAATCATTACTACCAAATAACATAGTCCAAATTACACAAATAAGCAATGATTAATCTTTCAAGGGTTAGATCACAAACATTACAAGTTTTAGGGGCCAATTTGCAAATCTGACAAACTAGGGGTCCTTCTGTGTAATTGATTTTATTACTTCGAAATTCACTACCTTAATAACGTGTCAGCAAAATTTCATTCAATTTAGAGGTCATTATTTCACTCAATTTAATCTTACAATATTCGGTGACTAGACTGTGAAACTAACAATCTGTTTAATAGGCCCTTAACCAACTTAATTAACCTCGTATCGAAACACCCTAAGTTGTTTCGAAACGGGTGAACGATGGTCAAATTGTGTTAACTTTACTCTTTAGAACGTATCGATACGGGCATGACCTGTTCCGAAACAGGTTAACCTTCTTTGACTTTGACGCGTTTCGATACGCTATAAACTTGTATTGAAACGAGGAATTCTAGAGACGAAATGTTTCGAAATAGCCATAAACTGTTCCGATACACCCTATTTCTCAGACCAAACTGTGCTTACCCGTATCGAAATGCCATCACCCGTTTCGATACGGTCTCACCTGAAATGACATAATTTTTTATGGTTTTTATTCGATTTGACCAACCGAACGATGTCCAAATGCAACGAAACTTTACAAAAAAACATTTCAATTATATAAACTTCTAGTGTGCCAAATTTCATGATCATATAAATATGTTTACTATATTTTTACCTTTTGAGCCAACAGTGCATTTTTGTACTACTTTAAGTCAACCAAAAAGGCTATTTAGGGCCACATACCATATTACAACTTAAGAATTACACCAACACAACAAAATAGGCACAAATGACTAGTTGAACTACTTTTCCACCTTCCTGGGAGTTTATAAGTCAAAAACACATTACTCTGAGGCTTGTAGTGACTTGTCTTGCCTAGCCAAATCCGATCTTCCGACTCTCGATCTTTCAACCTGAAAATGCATGAGATGAGACACGTTAGGCATACCTTGGCTAGTGAGGTAGTCATAAACAATATGAACAACATTATATCAAATATCAATATGCATAATCTCATGCATGGATGGTTAAAACCCTAGCTTAAGTTTAAGCTCGATATATCCATGGAATCCAACGATTGTTTAAGGATTATTGCTTACCCAAACGATAGCTACGATTCGATATCTATGGAACGAAGAAATAGCAAAGATTAAAACTTCTCCAATGGAGGTGTGTGCTTGGAGGTAGGTGATGAAGATGACAAAGATGGAGACGTGCTAGCTTTCTCCTGAAATCGATTAAGTTAATTTCTTTTAGCTATTCTATAGCTTTTTAATGACATAGGTTTCCTTCCTTTGAAGGAAACTCTCCAGATATTCCCACGTAGGGGAAATTTTAAAAGAAAAGGGGCTAATTGCAAGATTAGTCCCTAGATTCAAACTACTTTATAAGGTTGTCTCCAAGTTCCAAAATTCCACAATATAGCCACTAATATGATCCCGATACTATTCAATAAGGTCCAATAACGATGGTTTAACTCAATTAGAATTCAATATCGATAATTAGCTAGCCAATACAACGTTTAGATAAGAAATTTCCGATCACCAGAACCTAGTTCCGGCTAGACAGGATTTTGGGGTGTTACAACTCTCCCCCCTTAAGAAAAATTCATCCTCGAATTTTTACCTGAACCGAAGAGATGTGGATACTGTTGTTTCATGGTTTCTTCAGGTTCCCAAGTGGCTTCCTCAACGGTGTGGCTTCTCTAGAGCACTTTAACCAACGATATTTTTTTGTTGCGAAGTCTGTTAACTTCTCTATCAAGAATTTGGACCGATTCCTCTTCGTAGGACAGATTTGGTCGAAGTTCCACAGATTCAGGTTCCACGATGTGTAAGGGATCAGAACGATACTTCCGGAGCATCGATACATAGAAGACATCATGGATTTTACTCAATTCTGAGGGTAGCAATAGCTGATATGCCACTGGGCCAACTCTTTTAATAACTGCAAAAGGTCCAATGAATCGAGGACTCAATTTTCCTTTTTTGCCAAATCTTAAGACGTCCTTCCACGGTGACACTTTAAGGAAGGCTTTCTCAGCAACTTCGTACTCAATGTCTCTTCTTTTAAGATCAGTGTAAGCCTTTTGTCGATCAAAGGCTGCCTTTAAACGATCATGAATCATAGCGACTCACTCTTCAATTTCTCGAAGAAAGTTAGGGCCTAACATCTTGCCCTCACCAAGCTCCGACCAACACAATGGAGTCTTGCACCGTCTACCATACAACGCTTCATACGGGGACATTTAAATGGAAGCTTGGTAGCTGTTGTTGTAAGCAAACTCAACTAGAGGTAGAGATTTTTCCCAAGTTCCACCGAAGTCGATAATGCATGCCCGAAGCATGTCTTCCAAGATCTGTATAGAAAGGTTCAATGACAATGCAAACTTCTAAGATTTTCAATGGACTGATTTTTCGATGATTTACCTGGATTTCCCTTTCTGACTAGCCATCAGATTGAGGGTGAAAAGCTCTGCTAAGATTAACTCTGGTGCCCATAGCTCATTGTAAGGTCCTCCAAAATTGAGATGCAAATCGAGAATCTCGATCGAAGATGATAGACTTAGGTACTCTGTAGAGTCGGATTACTTCCTTAATATACAAGTTAACTAATTTAGGGAGACCATAGTCCATTCTAACCGGTATAAAATGAGCTGACTTCGTGAAACGATCTACAATGACCAATATAGCATCATGCTTTGTAAGAGATAACGGTAAACCACTAACAAAATCCATAGTTATCTTTTCCCATTTCCATTTCGGTGGATCGATAGGTTGTAATAGTCCAGTAGGAGCACAATGTTCTGCCTTAACACGTTGGTACGTGAGGCACTTGGAAATGAAATCAGCTATGGTCTGCTTCATGCCCGGCCACCAATAGAGTTTTTGTAGGTCTTTATACATCTTCATTGACCCGGAGTAAACAGAAAATGAACTCGAATGAGCTTCAGAAAGGATATCGGTGCGAAGGGATTCATCATTAGGTACAAACTCGATCATGAAAACATAAGAGTCCTTCAGAGTTTATTCCAAAGTCAGAGTTATCCGATAGCTTAGAGACAATGGTTTGAAGCTCAGGATCTTGTTCTTGCAAATCCTTGATTCGTGAGACGATGGTAGACTAAACTTGAAGTTCAGCTACAAGATAACAAAGCTTCCGAAGTCGAAAGTGAGCGTTAATTGCTCGAGGGGATACAATATAACAATATTACGATGAGTTAATGTTCTTCACAATACATATAACTTCAAGTTTATTGTCAATGCTTACCAGGCGAAGATTTGCGGCTTAGTGCATCAACTACAACATTGGCCTTGCCCGGATGGTAGTTAATGACCAGGTCGTAATCTTTATGAAGTTCCATCCACCGTCGTTGTTGAAGGTTCAACTCCTTTTAGGTCAACAATTATTTGAGGCTTTTATGGTCGGTGAAAAGATAGCATTTCTCTTCGTAGAGATAATGTCTCCAGATTTTTAATGTGAAGACAACTGCAGCCAATTCAAGGTCGTGGGTGGGATAATTCATCTTGTGTGGCTTAAGTTGTCTCGAAGCGTAAGCAAAAACCTTGCCTTCTTGCATCAATACACATCCTAACCTGAGATGCGATGCATCACTATAAACTGTGTAGTCCTTGCCAGACTCGGGTTGGGTTAAGACTGGTGCATGAGTCAACACTTGTTTCAATTGATCGAAGCTTCATTGTTGAACCTCGGTCCAAATGAAATAAGCTTCCTTCCTCAATAATTTGGTTAAAGGAGCGGCTATTATAGAAAATCCTTTTACAAATCTATGATAATAGCCAGCAAGCCCAAGGAAGCTTCTAACTTCACCATTGTTCTTCGGTGGATGCCATTCTACAATGGCTAGGATTTTCTTCGGATACCTAAATACCCGAAGCTGACACGATTTACCCCAGAACGGCAACTTCAGTGAGCCAGAACTCACACTTAGAGAACTTTGCGTACAACTGCTTCTCTCTCAGGGTCTAAAGTACAATACGAAGATGATCTCGATGTTCCTCTTCATTCTTGGAATAGATCAATATATCATCTAGAAACACCACTACGAACTTGTCAAGATAGGGCTGAAAGACCCAATTCATCAAATCCATAAATCTGGCCGGTGCATTTGTTAGCCCAAAAGGCATAACCAAGAATTTGTAGTGTCCATATCTTGTACGGATGGCAGTCTTTGGCACATCACACTCCTTAACCCTCATTTGATAGTACCCCGACCTTAAGTCGATCTTTGAAAACACATAAGCATCTTTTAGTTGATCGAACAGGTCGTCTATTCTAGGCAATGTATATTTGTTCTTGATGGTTACTTTATTCAACTATCTGTAGTCGATGCACAATCGCATAGAACCATCCTTCTTCTTAACAAAGAGAACCAGAGCTCCCTAGGGTGAAGAGCCCGGTTGAATGAAACCCTTGCTCAATAGATCTTGAGCCTGAGCCTTTAATTCTTTCAACTCCACAGCTTCCATCTGATATGGTGCAATAGAAACTAGAGCAGTCCCAGGTTGCATCTCGATGCCAAATCCCACATCACGGGTTGAGGGCAATCCCGGAAGTTTATCGGGGAAGACATCAGAAAATTCACATACAATGTCAATGCCTTGCGGTTGTGGTTCACCTTTGGATTCCAATGTCAAAGCATACAATGATGGATTCCTTGCATTCATCAATACAATACTTTCTTTGCCCAAACCTCGAAGGTACAAATTTCTTTTACAACAATCTACCCATGCTTGATGCTCACTAAGCCAATCTAAGCCTAAGATGACATCAAATTCATGGATCGGTAGAGCCAAAAATCAGCCAAAAAAGGAATCTCTTGAATCATTAAGGGTCAATTCTTGCACACTACTCTTACAGTGACACAATCTCCTAGGGGATTGATTATAGAAATTCTCGATGCTATTGGTTCAGAAGACATGTTATACTTCTTAGCTACAACGGTGCTTATAAAGGAATGAGTAGAACCAGGGTCAATCAATGCATATAAAGGATGTGAATATAACTCAATGGTACCTGCAATAACATCAGGTTCATCTTCTTCTTCTCTGCTCCTCACATGATAAATTTGAGCAGGAGCTTTTGAATCTTGTTTATTAAAGGGTTTCCCCGGTCCACTCGATCGTCCGAAGGTTCCCGATGATCCTTGCTTCTTTACCTCTAAAGAATTGAGCATGAGAAGCATCAATAGTCGGTGTAGCAATAGATTTGGTTGCATTCGAAGGAAAGTCACGTATAAAGTGACCTTGCTCACCACAATAGTAACAGGCTCCAATCTGCTTACGGCATTGTCCCACTGGGTGCCTATTTTGACAATAATTACAGAGGGAATTATGGTTGCTTCGATTTGAACCTCTAGTGCTTTCAACGGACGCGGCTTTAGCAAAAGATTGCATCACAGACTGAGGTCTCTCAATGTTCCCTGAACGGGAGGGATGTGGATAGATATTCTGTTTGGAACCTTGATATCTCCACTTCTTATTCCATCTCGAAAGTCGAGAATTGTCCCTGAATCTTTTCTTGAACTTTCCAGACTCACCAGCTCGTTGAGCTCTCTGGGCAGCTTTAGTGGCCTTGACCCGGTTCACTAGATTCTGAAAGATGGTGATACCAAGGGCCATAAACATAGGTCGTAGCTCATCGCCAAGGCCAGCTATAAACATTCTGCACTTGTCTTCCTCTTTCTTTATAAATTATGCTCCGTATTGGCAATATTTGCATAATCATGGATATATTGCTCGATGGGTCGCCCATCCTGCCTCAGATGGAGGAAGGTGTTCAACCTTTCCGTGAGATAATATCCACTAATGTACTTGTTCCAGAATTCTCGGCTAAAGAACTCCCAAGTAATCGATTCTTCAAGAGCGGTGAGAATAGTGGTTTCCCACTACATGAGAGCTTCATCGGTTAATAATGCAATAGCACACTCCAACTTGTGTTCATCCGAACACTGCAACGGCTTGCTCAAGATACGCAACGTGTTATCCAGCCAGTATTCAGCAACTTTAGGATTATCATCATTCTGTCCAGTAAAGGAATAGGCCAGGAGTGAAGATAACTTGTCTACATGGGCACAGACATACTGGACAACATGAGGGGTAGGCTGAATAGATGGTGTTTCTTGCATCGCAACCATAAACTATTTGAACATATTAGCCATGTTCTGGTAACATTCGGCCTGAGCGGTAGGTGTTGTGAGCTCAGTACCCTGAATAGGAGGGTCCTGTGGTTGTGGTGGGTTCTGAGGATTTCCTCTTCTAATCTCCTCGCCATGTGTCGAGGAGCCAGAATCAAGCTCATCTATATGAGCTTCGTTTGTCTCAAACATATCTATATAAAAGATCGGGTTAGTCGACAACTCACAATATACGCAATGTAAAACTCATAGGTGGCAAAGTAACACAATAGAAATGCAATAAGCTTTGGTTTAGTCCTATAATCGACTAAACTCTAGCTCTGATACAACAATTGTAACACCCCTTTCCCGGTCTGGTCGAGAATAGGGTCGGAAGGTGTAGCCGATGATCAATACAGAAATCGGTGCGATAAATTTCTTTTTGTCAATAGCTCTTTCAGCCACAACATACATCGAATCATTACTACCAAATAACATAGTCCAAATTACACAAATAAGAAATGATTAATCATTCAATGGTTAGATCACAAACATTACAAGTTTTAGGGGCCAATTTGTAAATCTGACAAACTATAGGTCCTTTTATGTAATTGATTTTATTACTTCAAAATTCACTACCTTAATAACATGTCAGCAAAATTTCATTCAATTTAGAGGTCATTAGTTCACTCAATTTAACCTTACAATATTCAGTGACTAGAGTGTGAAACTGACAATCTGTTTAATAGGCCCTTATCCAACTTAACTAACCATGTATCGAAACACCCTAAGCTGTTTCGAAACGGGTGAACGATGGTCAACTTGTGTTAACTTTACTCTTTAGACCGTATCGATACGGGCATGACTTGTATCGAAACGGGTTGACCTTCTTTGACTTTAACTTTAACCCATTTCGATACGCTATAAACCCGTATCGAAACGAGGAATTCTAGAGACGAAATGTTTCGAAACAGTCATGAACCGTTTCGATACACCCTATTTCTCAGACAAAACTATGCTTACCCGTATCGAAATGCCATCACCCGTTTCGATACGGTCTCACCTGAAATGACATAATTTTTTCTGGTTTTTATTTGATTTGACCTACCGAACGATGTCCAAATTCAACGAAACTTTACACACAACATTTCAATTATATAAACTTCTAGTATGCCAAATTTCATGATCATATAAATATGTTTACTATGTTTTTACCTTTTTGAGCCAACTATGCATTTTTATACTACTTTAAGCCAACCAAAAAGGCCATTTAGGGCCACATACCATATTACAACTTAAGCATTACACCAACACATTAAAATAGGCACAAATGACTAGTTCAACTACTTTGCCACCTTCCTAGGAGTTTATAAGACAAAAACACATTACTTTGAGGCTTGTAGTGACTTGTCTTGCCTAGCCAAATCCGATCTTCCGACTCTCGATCTTTCAACCTGAAAATGCATGAGATGAGACACGTTTGGCATACCTTGCCTAGTAAGGTAGTCATAAACAATATGAACAACATTATATCAAATATCAATATGCATAATCTCATGCTTATCAATGTCAAAGCTATGCATCAATATACAATGTTTAGCATTTTCATTTCATCACTAATCCTTGGATTGAATCAAGATCATGGATACGCAAATTCCTACACCTCGCCAAATCAATGAATGGTTTGATCCCTCCCCTCGCCAATATGACCAATATCAATACACATCCCTCCCCCTTGCCAAATTAATATAGGTTGTAGCCTTAGAACCGTAGTCCACCCGTACACTGAGCTCATGAATTCTATGGCATGCCAATTGTATCCAATGTCTATTCAAATCCAAGGTTCCAAAGTTCATATCCATTTCAATTATCAATAGTATTCCAATGTCCGATGATTTCAATATTACCAATGACAAGCATATATGTATCTCATCTTCAATATATTATAATCCAATGCCAATATCAATGTCTAATGGTTTCTATACAATAATTCGATGACAATTACTATATCAATGACAATATCAATGACTATATCCGATGTTCAATAACAAACTTACCGACACTTACCAAAGTGTCCGATTAACCATCCAATGCAATTTCTTCAACAACAATGTTAGCAATGTAATCTAAATTATCGAATAATGATCCAGGAAGACCTTTCGCCCAAACCCGAGACTCCGACTACACTCACCTTAGCAATCTGAAGCTTTCAAGGCTCTCGGATAACAATCCCCTTGTTCCCAGCTTGAGATGGAGACGGTGAAACCTCTTTCTCCACTTCTTGAGCTAGAAAGTGAATAGAAAACTATTAGGATCGATATTTCGATATTAAAATCAATACAACGATATCAAAATCGAAATCCGACTTCAATATAAACACTAATGATGAAATATCCATGGATGGTCAAAACCCTAGCTTAAGTTTAAGCTTGATATATCCATGGAATCCAACGGTTGTTTAAGGATTACTGCTTACTCGAACGATAGCTACGATTCGATATCTATGGAACGAAGAAATAGCAAAGCTTAAAACTTCTCCAATGGAGGTGTGTGCTTGGAGGTAGGTGATGAAGATGACAAAGATGGAGAGGTGCTAGCTTTCTCTTGAAATCAGGTAAGTTAATTTCTTTTAGCTATTTTATAGCTTTTTAATAACATAGGTTTCCTTCCTTTGAAGGAAACTCTCCAGATATATTCCCATGTAGGGGAAATTTTAAAGGAAAAGGGACTAATCGCAAGATTAAACCCTAGATTCACAATACTTTATAAGGTTGTCTCCAAGTTACAAATTTTCACAATATAGCGACTAATATGATCCAGATACTATTCAATAAGGTCCAATAACGATGGTTTAACTCAATTAGAGTTCAATATCGATAATTAGCTAGCCAATACAATGTTTAGTTAAGAAATTTCTGATCACCGGAACCTAGTTCCGACTAGACCAGATTTTAGGGTGTTACATGCTTGCTCTTAAATCACACATTGCTCTCCCGACATAGTGATTTCCAATTGCACATGGTATGATAAAACTGTCGGGGTCCTTAAGCTTGGGTGGCGTTCAATTGTGTAGCATCGTCATACATTCTTATGTCACGGCAACAGTTTCAAATTCCCCAATCCTTTTTCGTTTCGAGACAATGTCCTTGAGGAACTTGGCATAGTTCGGGATCTGTTTGATCGCTTCCACCAAGGGCAGGTTGATGTGTACTTGCTTCAAGATGTCTAGAAACTTCTTGAATTGGTACTCTTGCTTTTGTTGTTTCAGTCTTTGTTGGAATGGTGGAGCTAGATGAATGTCCTCTATTCTTTCCTTGCATGGGAATTTGATTTGAGGTATGCAATCTGATTGTTCATATGCCTTCTAATTTTCCTTAGTATCTTTTCCAAGCTCTGCCGCGATATCATGGTAAGGCACTGCCGAGGCATCAGGGTCAGGCACTGCCGAGGCAATGTTGTTAGGCTTTGCTACGAAAATCGATTCCTTTGATTTGGTCTCCTTCTTTTCATTAGCTTGGGGTTCCTTGAGCTTCTTGTCACTCCTTGTACTGATTGCATTGCACAGTTCATGAGTTGCTCCCTTGGCGACTTCAGTATCTCTTAGCAAACCTCCCATTAGTCTGGTGTTCAGGATCTGGGCAAATTGCCCCACTAGGGTCTCTAGGAACTTCAGGGTTGCTTCGTGGTTTTGCATCCTCATCTAAGTCTTGTCCATCAAAGCTTCAGTTTTCTTTGTAAATCTATCATTACTAGAAATATAAGCACTAGTTTGAGACATAAAAGCATTTAAGGAATGTTCCAAGGAACTGGCAAGCATTTGCTGCTTCTGAAACATTTGTTGCAGCGGCATGTTCTGTTGGAATCCCTGTGCTAGAGCATTATGATCGTTATGATCTATGGCATTGTTAGGGTTGCTCCATGAGAAGTTGGGATGTTTTCACCAGGTTGGGTTGTAGGTGTTGGACATCGCATTGTTGTTTCGGTTGTAGTTTCCAACGTAAAAGCTTGACTCTAGATTACGTGGACATTCAGAAGAAACATGGTTTGTAACACCCTAAAAGTACCTTAGAAGAAATTCTATGAAATTAGAATCGATAATATAACTAATTGATTAATCTTGAAATGGTTATTAGATTAAAGAGTGTATGAACTCATAATTTATAGAAATGAACTTAAGAAAAGTATACATATAAATTTTTCGGGGGGAATTAGAAATTAAAAGGATGTTTATATGTGTATATATGTTTGGTGACCGGTTTGTACATGTATTAATATATGTAAGAAATATATATACATGATGTTATTATAATATATTATTAATAATTAAAATACCTTATATGTGTAAGTGGAATTCACTTGGCTATAAAGAGATCCATGTGTCATTGTAAAACAATGACAGCCGAACAGCTCTAAAGAATTGGATTAACACTTGTTCAAGTGTTGCTATCACCATTTCTTTATCTTCTCTTTTTCATTGTTTTGAACCGATTACTATAGACAGTAGAGAGAGAAAGCTTAAGCACTTGAATTCTGGAAATCTAGTGAGAGAAAAATTACATGCATGTGATGGAATTTAAGAGTAAGAGATAATAGAAGTTCATGCGTATTGTTATGTAAGTACCAATTCTGTCAATGCAATTATACGATGTTCTTGTTGATATTTGGTTGATGTATTGGCTGTGATATATTGAAATTCATGTTTATAAATGTTTAATGATGAGCTATAAGCATTTAGAACAAGTTAGAATGATTAAAATGCTGGAAATTTGAATGCATGAAGACTAGGATACAAAACTGTCCAGTTTCGCACTTTGAATATACTCTGGATTAAAATGGATTTTTGGCCATGTTAGAGATCGAATTAGAAAATTTTATGTAGAACAAAGTTGTATAATATGAAACATACTATAAGGTAGAGGTCTTACATGACTGGAAATGACGTTAGAATGACTGGAAAATCTGTTAGAAGTAAATTGGTCACTTTCGAAATGAATCTGAAAACTGTCTGAATCAAAATTGAATTTTTGAAATGTTTAGGGGCTATTTTGATGATTACAAAATTTGGAGAAATTTTTATGAAACATGGAAAATTGGTAATGTATGGTTAGTATCATGTTTAGAGTGATTAATGACTTGGGATTAGTGTTTAAAGTCAATAATATGGTTAAATGACTAGTTTGGACTAATCTGAAAAAATGCTAAATTAAGGGACCTTAATGCCCTGTTTTTGTAGCTACTGGAACTTGGTAATAATATTATTAGATGTGTTTAAAAGTGTTTAAAAATTCAGAATCAAATTTGAAGTGGATCATAGGTTAAATGGTCACTAAAGTTACATATTGTAAATAATAGACAGATTAGGCCGATGTAAATGCCATGTATTAAAGTATTAAATTGTATTGATGTAGGAATGGAAAAAAATATGAGACATGCATATAATGAAATTTGTGTAAATAAGCTTTCTGTAATGGTAAAGAACCTGTAATTTGGAGTTGTGTGTAAAAAGTTATGGACAGATTAGTGTAAGGTGCTCAAAACTGCCAGAATAGGGGCAGTTTCATAATGCATTAAGTTTATATTGGTTTATATGATTGGATATGATTGGAATGAATTCTAATATGTATTTTATGTTGATTGTTGATTGTTTAAGACCAAATTGGAGAAGAATTGTTGAAGGAATCAAGGCTTGATCAAGCTAGCAAGAGGGGAAAGGGCTTGCTAATCAAGGATTCCAACTAAGCTTTAGAGTATTGTGAGTTGGTTGCCTTTAGGGTTTAGACTAGTGTCTTAACCTCTTCTTTAAATTGTTTGTTGAAATCACAAGATGCATGAAATGAATCTAAGTTATATTGGTAAATTAAAATGGAATTGGAAGAAGGGTAAAGGAAATGAATTAAATAATTATGAAATGCTAGTTGTTAGTTACAAGTAGCTAGTGTTTTGAAATGGATTGAAGCATGAATGTTGTGGCCTTTGAAATGGTTGATTGTATGATGTTATGCTACTATTTTTGAAGCATGAATTGAGTGAAATGTTGCCTAGTGCTTGATGGAAATTAGTGGTTGAATAATCTCACATGAATTAATCAAAATGTGAACATTAGATGATCATATGGCCTTGTTTGATGTTTGTAAACAAATTGGTTTTTTGGTTTAAAGACTTAAAAGACTATATAAGACCTTGGCTGATTAGTGGTCTTTAGGTAGAATGGAATGCGTTAGAGTCATTGAGCTCATTTACATGATCAAGATGGTGGTTAGTCACCTATAAACCTGCAAGGTGGTTAGTCGCCTTATTATATGATTGGTGGTAAGTCACCATTGATGCTTACACATCCTTACACGATTACATGATATGTGGTGTTGAAACACCTTGATACCTTGGGTATCCAATGTTATACGTTATACGATTGACTTGATTACCTAGTCTACTACTCAACCAAGGCAAAACAATAAGATCTTTGAATAAGACTTACATGAAAAGTTAAATATTATAAGTGACATGTTATATGTTATATGTCTTGATATGTGATTTGGGTAGTGACCCTTAATGGATGGCATGAATTTGGTTACATAATTATGTGATATGTTATATGAAATTACATGATAAAATGAGTTGAATGAATGCACAATGGTGCTAAAGCCTATTCGAATGAAATGAAAAAAATGGAATGAAATGTTTGTTTGACATGGTTGAAAACCATTTGTGAATTGTTTTGATGTGTTTTGATTGAGTATTAAATTGGATTGGTTGCTTGTATTGAAGCATGGCTATTTTCAAGTGTATTTGATGTTACTTGAATGGCAAGTAAACTAGTTAGGCCTACTTATGCATGAAGTAAACTAGCTAAGTAAACTTTGAAGCCTAGTTAGGTAACCTTACAAGATTAAACAAGACTTTAAAATGAAATGGCTAGTTATAAGAATCACCTCACTAAGTACATAGTGTACTTACCACCTGTTGTTTCTTTCTTCCAAAACAAACAGGTTTTGGATCTCTGAAAGCTATCTGATTTTGATCCGAGAGCAACACAAGCAAGGAAAACAAGTACGATATTAGATTTATCTTTAACTCCTGGAAGGTGGCTAGTTGCATATAGTTTGTAGACATAATGTTAAAGTCATGAGATAACTTGTTTTGAAAGTAAGTTATGTATGTAAGACACTTGATTTTGGGTATGTAAATAAAGCTCTAAAGGTTTGGTTTGATATGTTTGATGATCATGGTTGTTTGGTTATCATGTTTGATTGAATTCGTATGCTTACAAGTGATGAATGGTTAGGTTAGTAACTTGAATTAAAAGTTAAACAAGATGTTTGTATGTTTTTACATGAGTGTCGATTGTAAATTAGGCTAAGAAGGGAAGTAGTTAATTAAATTATGATCACATAGTTTCATGCTAGTATAATATTAAGGTGATTCAAATGATAATTGGGAATGTATTCATGTTTAGTTATATGGTTGAATGCTTCTTAGCACATAGGATGATGGTTTAAGAGATTTGAATGTTTATATGATAGATACATGTTGGATAATTGGTTGTTTGGTTTTAATTAGATTTGCTGAATACCTTAGGTGATTTTGGTTAATGTTTAATGATCATATGATTGGTATATGATAAGTTAAGATAAGGAAAAAAATTTAATTGGCCCACTCAAATGTCTAATTGTCTAATTAATTGAATTGAATATGCATCATAACACTCCTAGCTCCTAACCTGGGTTAGGGGTGTTACATGGTTACCCCTATAGTTTTCACAAAATAATTCCATTACCTTGACCTCTTGGTGATTATTTTACTTTTGCATGTTCATGACCAACTTGGTCAAGGTGGCTATTTGGGACGAAATTGAGTTCGAGGACTATTTCGTTTACTGTGGGTTGACGTCTAATTCCTCCTCTTCTGGTTGTTGGGAATTGATAGTCGTTTTTTGGCCAGTTTATTCAGGATCTCCATTGTTTCCTCCAGTGGCTTGTCTAGGAGTATGCCATTTGCCAAGGCATCAAGCACCATCCTTGTTGTCGTGTTGACAGTATTGTAGAACATTGTCACCTGTGTCAACAATGGGAATTTGTTTAAGGGTCATTTATGTAATAGCTCTATGTATCGTTCCCAAGTCTCGTACATGGATTCATCATCAGCCTGCCGAAAAGAAGTGATTTCGTTATGCAATTTATCAGTTAAATTTGTAGGATTAAAACGAGCAAGGAAATCACGACATAAGTCACTCTAAGATTCAATTGATCCTGTTGGAAAGCTATTTAACCAGGTTTTTGCCCTATCCCACAGTGAATAGGGGAACAATTTCAGCCTCAAAATGTCCTCATGGACTCCATGTATTTTGAATGAATTGCAAATCTGCATAAAGGATTTGAGGTGTTGTCTAGCGTCTTCAGTTGTTGAGCCACCAAATTGCCCCATCGTGTTGATCATGTTAAACATTACGGGCTTCAGTTCAAAATGGGCAGCTTCTATCTCAGGTGTGACAACTCCTGGATTAATTCCATTTAGATCTTCTTCTAAGAAATCTCGAACGGTTGGCTTTCGTACTGGAGCAAATCGCAGTGGTGGGTTTTCTCCATCTCCTGTCGCGGCATTCTGGTCACTGTCGGTAATCCGATTATCATCAGCTCTATGTGTCATCTCTTCTCTTATCATTTGTTTGAGTCTTTGGCAACTACGATCGATTTCAGAATCAAGGTCGTAGAATGGATGATTGGGATTCTTCCTGGTCATACACCAATGCAAAACCAAAGTTGATTAGTGCTTGAAAAATTAAAAATAAAAGTGCAAAAAATAAAATTGAAAGTTGTTATTGCCAATCCCCGGCAACGGAGCCAAAAACTTGTTGCGTGTGTAAAGTGCCCCGCAATTGTGCAAGTGTACATGTCTCAAGTAATAAAGTGATAAGTATTGAGTATCATCTCCATAGGGATTGGTGAAACCTTCAATGTTATTGCCTCGCACTGAAAAGGAAATAAAAGTAAAGAACACAAGTGATTGATGGAGTTTTTAGAATAATCTAATAAGCAGAAAATAAAATAAGGCAGCAAACTAAAAAGTAGAGTAATCAAGATGAGAGAATGGGCCAGATTATATTGTGTCATAGTAAGGAAACCAATTGGACTGCCTCAGTCTTCGAATGCAACAAACACTGGATTGCCTCGGCAAAGACCAAAGTCATTGTCGCGGCAACAGGTTAAGCAACTACCTTGGCAATCCCTTGCTGGGGCGGTAGCGCACAACGTCAAGGTTCGGCAAAGCGTCCTTCAGTGGCTCCTACTTATCCCTAAGTCGAAACTGTGCTGATGTGCAGGCCTTAATAATACCTCCCAGCGTGAACCAAGGATGAACACCAACCAATCTTACGCTTCTTTTAGCCGTTGAAACTCGAACTTATCTCTAAGCTGAGTTAGTTTTCACCGATTGGGATAAAAACCATGTTTATCCGTTTCGTGAGTCTAAGTCTCCCCATATTAGACAAATAGATAGTTAACGAGATCATCTCCCAATTCACTCGAAAACAAGAATAAGCAAACCTTGAACTAAATTGCATTAACAAAAACATAAACAAAATCCAATTGTTTTCTCACAACTACTAAACAACACAACCTAAACCCTAAGAAGAAATTAGAACATAATGACAATGAAAGCTCGCTACAAATTCTCTCAAAAGCTCGAAGATAAGTCTTCTCAATGGTTGGCTTTGATTCATATTTATAGAGGAGGTTGAGGTCAAGTCCTTCTTGAGAAGGAAGTTAATTTAGAATTAAACACATTAAAATAAAAGGTCTTCTTTTAAAGTATTATATCTTTTTTCCTTAAAATCCTCCCATTGGCGTGGAATCTTCTCTTGACATTCCTTCGACGTTTTCATGGTCTTCTCACAGTCCGATCTTCATGCAAATTCCATAGAAAAATTCAGATTTTCCTTCTCTTCAAAACGTGCTCCACTTTGCATATTTTCTCCATTGTCGAGTGTATCAGGCCATTGTCTCGGCAATGGATTGCCTCGGCAACAGTTTGTCTGTCTTTTTCGCTCAGCAAGGCTCTATCCCATGGTTCAGCTTCCTTCAGTAGAAACTGTCTTCCATAGCTAGCTTGATCTGGACCGTTGAGTGATGATTCTGCTCCACTCCTCTCTTTCCTTCACTTTCGCGGCAGTGGTTTCCAGGGCAGTGAGTGACAAAATCTGCATATGCACAAACACACATAAGTAGCATCTTTTTCACCAAATAATCTGAATATAAGGATCAAGCATAATAAAGATAAGATCAATGTGATTGATGCATGGAGGGTTACAATGTGATTCAAATGAGTGTAGATTTAGCAATAATTGTCATAGAAAAAAGGGTGAAATGATAGTACTTTTACACGCTTAACAGCTTCCACCACCATCACCTAAAATTAGACTTCTCCACCAGCTTGGCAAGCAAATCGGTTGAGGAATTCGAGCTCAACAATTGGTATCAGAATGAGGCTCAATCGTGAAGGATTAACATCTTATTGAGGCTATCCCAACAAGCTCGATCAACCATTTAATCAAGCGGTGTTCGTGGCACAATCAATCGACAAGCCTCTATTATTCAACAGTGAACATTATGCCATTTGGAAGACTAGGATGATGTACTTCATCAAGGCCATCGACTTCCGTCTTTGGGGCATTATTGAAGAAGGATCTTTCCTGTCACAACGGAGAAGGCAAGATTGGAGTGTGTATGACAAGAAGAAGATGAACTAAAGTCGAAGGCTTTGCACATTCTATTTTGTGCATCAGGACCAGAGGAGTATGCCAAAGTCTCTTCTTATGATAGTGTCAAGGAGGTTTGGGACAAGCTTGAAGTGATCCATGAAGGTACAAACGAGGTGAGGGATACAAAGATTGGTCTACTCAACTTCAACTACAAAAACTTCAACATGAGTCCGGATGAAGATATCAAGAGCATGTTCGATCGGTTCTCCACAATCATCAATGAACTTAAAGTTTTTGAGAGAAGATTTTGGAAGACAAGCTCGTTCAAAAGTTGATTTATTCACTTCCTAAATCATGGGAGTCAAAGAAGACGACAATCATTGAAGCTAAAAACTTAAAGGAGCTCAAGCTTGATGAGCTCATCGGGTCTTTACTTACCCATGAATTGATGTCTCAACCTTTAAGAAGGGAGAAGGAAAAGAAGATCAAAGAGCAAGGAATGGATGTAAAAATCATTGCTCTTCAATCCTCTACAAGCCATCAAGAAGATTCAAGTGAAGAGGAAAGTGAAAATGAAGAGATGGTCTATCTCTTAAAGAAGTTTACCCGATTCATGAAGAGTAAAATGAAGAATCCAAGCATGAATCGAAGAAGGATATGAAGGATCCCCACAAGAGCTTTGAATGCAAGAACCAAGGACACACCAAATACAATTGCCCTCACTTCAACAAAAAGGGGATCATCTTCAATGAAAGCATATGTAGCAACATGGAGTGATGAAGAAGACTCCACCGACAATGAGGAATTTTACACCAACAGATTGTAATGCCTTCGACTTTAATTTTTTTAATCAGAAAAATAAATTTTACTATTCAAAGTCGGATTGTAATGCAACTGACTTCACTTTTACTGTAGAAACAACAATATTTTGGGAAATAATCTGGGTGGTATCATATTTTTGGGAAAAAATATGAAAACAATATTAAGGTCTTTTCTCGATATAATGTTGAATTGATAGTAATTACTTTTAAATATTATTCAATAATCTAAAACGTATGGTGTTTAAATTTTTAATGTTTGTAGTAGAAATTTAGAATGATTGTTTGTTGCGATAGAATGACAGTAGCAATTTTTGTAACATAATTTTGTAATATTTTATTGATTCACTAAAATTTATATTGAATGGCTACTAAAATCATTGTTAATGCAGATATCTAAACGTCCTCGAAATACCTTTTTTTTAATATTTTACATCAAACAACCAAGAAAAATTTAGTCAAGAACTCAGAGATAGAGATGAGAATGATGCAAGTAGGCTACCACAAATGTGTGCACAACCCTCCAAGTTCAATCGTGTTGATTTGAGCAACCTCCCTGCTGATTCGGGACAAAGGGAAAAAATTTCAGAGTACCATCCAGATGACCAAACTGAAAATTATGAAGCGTTATGTTTTAAAAGAACCTTTTCAACCTCGTAACATTATTTTCCTTCAAAAGCCATTGGGGGATTTAATCGTTGTTTCAATCTAGACTAGTATGATATTTATGGTGATTGGTTGGAATATAGTATAAGAAAAGATGTTGCATATTGTCAATATTGTTATTCGTTTAAATCTGATGAATCTCAAAACGGGGTGATGCTTTTGTTACCACTGGTTGGTCATCTTGGAACAAAAAAGAAAGATTGGACTCTTATGTTTGTGAGGTTGATAGTTTTCATAATCAAGCATACACTATGTTTGAAGCTTTAAAGAAAAAGGAGAAAAACATTAAAGATGTTTTCAATAATTTTACTTAGAAAGAAAAAAAAAAGATTATCGTCATCGATTAGAAGATTCAGTAGAGTGTATAAGATGGATTTTGCGAATGGGTTTAGCCTTTAAGTGCCATGACAAGTCCATAAATTCAAGGGTAATCTTCACTCGTGGTCCCTTTTGTTTGGAGTTTGTTCTATTTTGGTCACCCGAATTCAAAAAAGATCATTTTTGCCACTTACGTTTTGAATCGTGTCTATTTTGGTCCCTTGGCCGTTAACCTCCGTTAATAAAAAAATTAATTTCTAATTTAAGCCTCAAACTTTCAAAACTTTATTTTTCACCATTTTCCCCAAAACTTGAAAGTTTTATTTCTCTACCCATCACATGATCACGACCCTCTTTCCACCGCCATGGGTTCGCTACTCTTCTCCGTCCCAAAGCATTATCAATACAACCCCAGAGAAAAGATTTTATTTACGGGGATTATGATTCAATGGTTACGTAGCCTCTATGGATTTAGTTATCAATGCTTTTGGGTTTGCAAATCTGCTTCTCTTGTTCTAAGAATGAGTTTCGTAAGGTTATGGATCCTCTATGATTATTGTTACCAATACTCTTCTCCATATTTACCCCATAAGTAAGGCCCAGACACTCGATTTATTGACTCTAACATACAGCCTTTAACTTCAAATGAATAAATCCCAATTGAAGTTGTCAGACTCTGGTTTGAAGGACACAATTTCATCCTTTAGTTGCTGATGCTGTGCAAACTTACTGGTATACTAATGATCTAGCCTTTAGCTTCCTATGGATGGAAATTCTCTGCCCTTTTCGGTGTTCCTACTTATGCCCTTAAAGTTAAGTTTAGGGTTTAGGGTTTATAATTAGGGTTTAAAGAATTTAGGGTATGGTATATTTTTTAAGGTATAGGACGTAAGGTTTAGTATTTAAAATTTAAGGTTATAGTTTAGAATTTAATTTTATAGTATTTTTTAATATTGGAGCATAAGTGGAGGTACCGAAAAGGAACAGAGTATTTTTATCCGCTACCTATACCAATTGTGAGAGACATTCCTTCTTACCGGGCTCAAAATCCTTGTACCAACATTGTGCTAAATCGGCAGAAGTCTATTTTTTAGAATATCCTTTGTACTTTGCTTGATAAACTCCTTGCCCTTATGCAGACTTAAAATCTGATTTTTTTTCCTTTCCTTTGTTGTTGCTCCTTGATAACCAGTATTTGCTTTAGTATAAAATATTTAATTAAATATCAGCATTCATGTCATCATTCCCCAAGCAAGTAGAAAGAGTCCTACAAGTCATTCATTCTAATCATCATTTTTTTTAAAAATTGCAATAGCTAACTTGTTGATCAGATGGTTAAAGAGTCCTACAAGTAATTCATTCTAATCATCATTTTCTTGCAATATGAATGACCGCTGATTTTAAATATTTAAATTATGTGTGCTGTAATTATTTGGTTTCTTTCATCTGGGATTGTATTGATAATGCTTTGGGGCGGAAGAGAGTGGCAAACCCATGGCGGTAGAAAGACGGTTGGGATTGGATGATGGGCGGAAAAATAAAATTTTTAAATGTTTGGGGAAGATGGTAAAAAAATAAAGTTTTAAAAGTTTATGGGTTAAATTAAAAATTAATTTTTTTATTAACGGAGGTTAACGGCCAAGAGACTAAAATAGACACGATTCAAAACGTAAGTAGCAATAATGATCTTTTTTTAAATTCAGGTGACTAAAATAGAACAAACCCCAAACAAAAGAAACCACGAGTGAAGAATACCCTGAATTTAAGAAATCGAGGTAATTTTCTTGAGCTTTTAAAATTGCTAGCAAATAATAACGAAGACAATGATAAGGTTGTTCTTGACAATGCAGCGAAAAATTTGCAAATTATTTGTCCTAAAGTTTAGTCAGATATTGTGCATGCTTGTTCTAAATTGACATCGAAGGCCATTTTGAAAGATCTTGGAGATGATTTATTTGGTATTTTAGTCGATGAATCTGGTGATATCTCTGTTAAAGAACATATTATGTTGCTATATGTTGATAAAAGAGAAAATGTGACAAAAAAAAATTTAGGCATTATACATGTTCATGACACCGCTACTTTGACATTGAAGGCGGCTATTAATTTTTTGTTAACAAAAAATAGTTTGATTGTATCAAGAATTCGTGGCCAAGGCTACGAAGGTGCTAAAAACATGCAAGGTGAATTTAATCGGTTGAAAGCTTTGATTATGAAAAAAAAAATCCATCTGCATTTTCTATCCATTGCTTTGCTCACCAACTTCAGCTAACACTTGGGCAGTGGCATCCAAACAAGGCGATATGGGACGGAGCCATTAAGGCTTCAAGAGGGGCAATCGTCCCCCACCCCCGAAGAAATTTTTATTTTACCTTTGTCCCCCTATTTAAAAATTTTAAAAATTAGTTTATTTATAAATTTATCCCCCAATACCAAATATTTATAGTTTGTCCTCCAATCTCAAATCCTGGCTCCGTCCCTGAAGGCGATGTAGCTTCTTTTTTCAATTTGGTTTTGCAATTGTTGAATATTTTTGGAGCTTCTTGTAAGCGTTGTGATATACTTCATGCTAAAAGGGTAGATGAAGTTAGAAAAGGTAAATGTAGTGGTGTACATCAAAGTGGGAGATGTTTGCATCAAGAAACAAGCCTTCAAAGACACGGTGACACACGATGGAGTTCTCGCTATAAAACCCTTTCAAATTTGTTAGTCATGTTCTCTTCATTAGTAGATACACTCGAGTATATTGTTGAGAAAAACATAGAGTCGGATTAAAGAGGGGAAGTACGAATCATAATGAAGTTAGTTGAATCATTTGAATTTGTTTTCACTTTGCATTTGATGTTATTAATACTAAAAATTACAAATGATTTGTCAATAGCATTGCAACGCAAGGACCAAGATATTGTTAATGCTATGGACTTAGTTCAAACAACTAGACAATGACTACAATTGATGAGGGATGAAGGTTGGAAATCTCTACAAAATGATGTTTCTTCATTTTGAAAAGCACAATATATTCATATTCCTAACATGAGTAAATTATTTATTTCGGAAGGGAAGTCAAAGCGTAAGGTGCCAAAAATTACAAATCTTCATCATTACTGTGCTGAAATATTTTTTTGCATTGATCGACTTTCTTCTATAGAAACTTAACAACAGTTACAATGAGGTGACTATCGATATTCTTTTGTGTGTGGCTTGCTTAAGTCCCATTAATTTATTTTAGACTTTTGATAAGCAAAATTTGCTCAAACTAGCTCAAATGTACTTAAGCGACTTTTTTAAATCTAATCTTGGGGTACTTGATAATCAACTTGAACATTATATCATTGACATGAATTTTAAAAAAAGAATTTTGTGAGTTGAAGGGGATAGATGATCTTTCTTCCAAGCTAGTGGAGACAAGGAAGCATAACGTATATCCATTGGTCATTTTACTATTAAAGTTAACTATAATTTTATATGTTGCAACTGCAAGTGTTGAAAGAGCTTTTTCTTCTATGAATTATGTCAAAAGCGAGTTTTAGAACCTAATGGGTGATCAATGGTTGAATGATTGTTTGGTGACATTCATAGAATATGAGATGCTTGAGAGTGTGATGACATAAGATATTCTGCAATACTTTCAAAAAATAAGATCTTGTCGAGGACAATTATCGAAAAAGAAAAAAAAAGGATATTTTTTAGACTATTGTTAGTTTTATTATTATTATTATTATTATTATTATTATTATTATTATTTAACTACTAGATTGTAAGGTTGTTTGATAAATTTAAATGTATTCAATATTTTTTTATTTTTTATATTGTAAAAATTTTAATTGGTTTGATTTTCTTGAACCCACTTGATATGAGGTCTAGATCTGGCACTATATGCTTCTATTTATTTTGTGGATCCATATATATAAGGAAAATTATCCTTGAAGGGTTTAAAATGCAAGTGCATTTAAAAATTTCTGATAAAATTTATTTAGATATGTCCCCTTGAATATTTCTATTTTGGCGCATTTGGTATAATCGCCTTAGTGAGTGCTTATTGAGGAAATACTATAAGAATGATCATATTTTCTTATGCATTTTATAAAGGAGTTTGGATCAAGATTCATTATGATAATTTAAATATCATTAGAACTCCTAAAGAGCTTCAAATTGGATAAAGAATCTTGAGATAAAGTTTTGTCTCGACCTGAAGATCGAGCACTTAAATATTGTATTTGTCTATGAATAGACATAAGTTAAAAGAATCATAAAGAAGATTCAATATGGCTAAAGTATATCTATTGAGTATCCTAATGATTGTAAGATTGCCGGATGTGAATAAATTTATCTTCGAAAGAAAGATAAATGAATCTTTAGTCTGAAAGCACCATATATTAGTTGGTCCAAAAATACCATCTAAATGCTACAAAGGTAATTACCTTTACATCTTCAATCATTAATCGATATCTCCTCAAATTATGTAGAAATAATTGTTATGCACGAGGCAAGCTAAAAATGTTTTTAGCTAAGACCATTGATTCAACATATTCATAAGATGTGTGATTTATTTTCACAAGAAAAGTTACAAGCTATCTTGAGTGGAGATAATGTAAAATTTATATCTCAATCGAAAGGTGGATACACCAAATATGATCAAATAAAACATATTAGTCTAAAGTTTTATCCCACGATCTTTAGAAAAATAGTTTTCAAGATTAAATTATGAAGATTCAAAGATCTTATGTGATGTATTCACGAGGGGAGTAAATATGTGTTGCACTCTTTTCCCTTAATCGATGTTTTGTCCCAATGAATTTTCTTGGTAAGGCTTTTAATGAGACAACATGTTATGTGTATCAAAAATACGTGTACTCTTTTTCCTTCACTAAATATTTTTTTTCTCACTGAGTTTTATCTTAATAAAGTTTTAACAAGGAACATTATCTTCATAGACATTTAAGGGGTGTGATGAATATTTATCTATGCGGGTGTCTATCCTGGTAAAAACTTTATCTAAGAGATTTAATTTATTTTATCAGTAAAAATGTTATCTTCATTAATTAGAGTTACATGTATTATATACTACTTATGCCTATAAATAAATAATTTGATGAAAGCATTGTACACACTTCAGTATTGCGAATGAATACAATAATTCCAATTTTCTCTCAACTCACTGTTCTTGTTTTTTATTGTATTCACAACATTTTAAACTTTATTATGACGAAATAAGTTTATTTTATATTTTTATATTATTTGGTAACATTTTAAAGTTTTTTTTTGAAAATTATATTACATTATCAAAGTAAATACAAACAATAAGTATTTATTAAGTTGTGATTCTAAGTTATTTTCACTATTTTAACTAAAAGATATTTATTTCTATACTACAAAAATATAAATTGATTATAAATTAAATATATAAAATATAATTCAATTTAGTTTAATTTAAACATATATATCATACGGATGAATTTGGTTAATAATCCAAATTGAATTATTATTTTGGTTTATAGGGTAGTTTGAGTGAATTTTTGGGATGTAGGCCAAAACCTACAGTACCACGCCACCTCCTTATGGCGTGGTCACTTTTAAGGCCAACCTCGCCACCTCCTTCTGGAGAGTTGCCTAGTGGCTACCTTAGGCTGACTGGTCGGCTCACATGGTGGCTGGAGGACCTGCTTCAAGAAAGGAAAGGGTGACCTCGCCACCTCCTTATGGCGATGTCACATGGGCCATGCATTTTACGTGGCCTGCATATGTTTCATGCATGGTGGCTGGTTTAGGGTTTAGGGTTTGTGTGGTTTAGGGTTTGGGGCTCATTTGAGGTTTAGAGGTAATTTTCGGGCGGAACTATTTTTATGTTAATTCGAATCTAATATAAATTTTATATAATTTGATTTGAATTAAAAAATTCAATCATGAATTTTCATTTAACTTTTTTTCAATTTAATTTTTTTTGCGAAAATAAAAATGAACAACTAATTTATTGAATTCAATAACATAGAATAAAGTGAATTTTTAATTTAATAGTATAACCATAATATTGGCCTAATACTTTATATGTTAATTTTCACAGATTTTTTTTATCAATATTCAAACTAAAATTATATAAAAATATTTATATAATTTTCTCGGGTTGGATTAGTGCAAGTTTATCTAAACTCAAAATCGACCTAAAACCCTTATTTTATTAAAAAATTGATATTATTAAATTCTATCGGATCAAAACTCATCGAATATAGTTTTTTTACCAACCCTAATTCAGCCTAAACTTGACCACCAATTTTGGTTCACGTGATTTTCCCCACTTTTCATCTTTCACTTACTTTTTTTATTTTTTAGTTATTACATACATAATATATTTTATAATAGTCTAAAGATGATGATTATAACGTATTATTTGTTTATACATATTTTTAATCTTTTAACAATCCATATATATTTTATAGACAAAATTTAAACTCGTATATTAACAATACATATATATTTTATAGACAAAATTTAAACTCGTATATTAACAATACATATATATTTTATAGACAGAATTTAAACTCGTGTATTCTAAAATAAATATTATCCGATTTTTACTACAGCGCTCACTAAATTCTATGCATATAATACTTTTTAATTGTCAAAGAATATCACATGAAATGAAAGTTTACATATTATAATGATGTAGTCACCACTCATGCGAAATGAAGTTCATGCTCTTTCTTTAATGATTAATATTTGTCGGGGGTATTTCGAGGATAAAATTTGAATTTTTTTTAGGTTTTGATTTTTTTTTCATGTGTTTCAAAATTTAAAAAAAATCTTTTAAAAATTATTTAGATAGGAATTAAATTGAATTAATTGTTTAAATCGATTCAATTTAAATACCAGTCAATAGTTCGAATATTTTTTCATTCGAATATGAATTGTAAAAAAGGAAATGTTAATGATTTTACATTAGTTCGAATATGAACTGTACAAAAGTAAAGGTTAATTAATTATTTTAGTTCAATTATGAACTGTAAAAAAGGAAGGCTTAGTTCGAATTTCCAAATATTGTAAAATTGAAGGAGATAAAAAAAAGTGCTTGCATTAACACAAATTGCAAATTACATTAGTTTGATGGTCCGACATGATAGTTTGAAAGATTATGTTTGTTCGGACATTTGGTTCTATTATGACATGGTTCCCTACAAAGAGTACAATGCTTAACTAGAACTCCCCCCTCTCTATTATGCTCCGCATCATCCATATTCGTATGAATTCGAGTGGACGGCGGTCGACCCTTCAACTTTCTACGAAGCTCTGGATTTGGTAACCATTCTTCGTATATTGGATCTACCAGCCAATAGTCTTGGTTCGGGATCGTGTTAAACGGATTTCTGTAAATATTTGTGATATTCTCCAGCTTATAACATTGATCCGCAAATTCGTAAGGGTCGAGACGAAAATGCAAGCATGCGGCGTGTGCGCGAGAGCAGGGGTATCTAAATGCTTGGAATGCACCACAATCACACCATCTCTGAGCAAGTATTACAGTGTACATTTTGTGCTCACCTCGAACCTTAGCTTCGACCGAAAATTGATAACCATGTGGGTTGAATGTTCTGACTCTCATAGAGGTGGCTTTGGCTTGAGGTTCGAGCATTTTATTTTGTAGGGTTTTAGACCAACTGTGTCTGTTGTTTATCCGCGGTGTTCACTTCCTGGCCTTTGTCGGACCACACTTTACCCAATCTGAAATAAGTCTCCCACACAATGCTTGCAATTGGGAGATGGTGTGTTCCTTTAAGCATTGCGTTTATAGCCTCTGCAAGGTTCGTTATCATATGGCTATAACGCCGACATTCATCATATTCTTGTTCCCATCTTTCACTGGTATGTCGTTTGCAAAATCAAAAACATTTGGACCATATCGCTGCAACATGTTTATCCTCGAGACAAATTTTGGTTGAACTAGTTCGTACCCTATTAAAAAGAAATTAAATAAGTCAACATTATCAGTTTAAAAGATTTACGTTAACTATTTTTTTATAAACAACAAATAACAACTTACCCGCGCCTAAAATCTCTCTTCGGATTTGATTGTTTCCGAAACACGTCTTCGCATTTGACGCAATATTTCGGACACAATAGGCTGGATATGCATGTGGAGGCTTCCATAAACTGTTATCTCTGTCAATTACTGATAACAATGCAGTCCCCCTATCAGAAATCATGCAAATCCCATCTTCCTTCACTACATGGTTGCGTAGATGTTTCAAAAAGAATTCCCATCCTTCCGCGTCTTCTTTTTCAACAATGGCAAAGGCAATTGGGAATATATTAATGTCTCCATCTTGTGCAACGGCCACGAGTAATATATGACTGTACTTCCCATACAACCAAGTATCATCCACTTGAATCATGCGTTTACAGAATGGGAACCCTTCGATGCACGCATTGAACGCCCAAAACAACTTACTAAATATTCTTTTACCATGGAGTATTTCGCCTTGTGCGTTGACCGCGACCTTTGTTTCGTATTCCACCTTGGTTCCTGGGATGAATATTTGCATTGCTCGTAAAAGAGCTGGTAGCTCATTATATGATCTATCCCAATCACCAAACACTTGCGCCATCACCTTCTGCTTTGCCATCCATGCCTTGTAGTAAGATGGACTATATCCAAGCTGACCCCGAATTGATGCCACCAAGACTGCAATCGAAATTCTTGGGTCTTGTTCCACCAATCCTCTAGTGTAAGCACAAATTAGATCAGAGTTTAAATTAATGTGATCTTGGGATAAAACTCTATTCGAACAGGTGTGCTCATCAATAAACCGTGTCACCACCCAGTTGTCAGTCCTCTTATTGTATGAAACTCTTACCCACCAAGGACAGTTGCTCTTCCAATGTATACACCTTACACAATAGGTACTTTTATTGGACTCATTAACAAGACATGATGTATGGCATTTGACACAGTACTCTTGAATTGCCAACTGGGCAGCTTCTTTTGTGTCAAATTCAGCTCTCAATACCAATTCTCCAAACTCGGAATGCGATGAAGAACCAAACACACGAGCTTGATGTTCAGCATCATGCATTGCAGAATAGTCGACCTCATACATTCGAGCTGCTGGAGCTGTATAGGCTGGATAAACTGGTTGCACTTGTTGGGGCTCCGGTTGAACATAACCCCAAACTGGCTGGTTATTTCCCAACCCAAGCTTAGCAACAGCCGTGGCCTAAAAATCATCTTCAACATCAATATCGTTGCCCATTGACACATCTGCCACAATAGCCTCAACATCATCTCTGTCGAGTAACTCTACGTCGTCATCTTCCATAGGAACGATATTTTCTTCATCATCACTGAAGTCTGCAAGGGATTCGCCAAAACGATCGACTAAGGGTTCGGTGTCACAATTTGTTGATGAACTCATTCTTTGTAAAATTTGATTTTCGTATTAAAACTTTAAAAATAATAAACGGAAAACAAATTACAAATCTGAAAATATAAAAGTTACATGATTTGAAGTAATCGAACAGAACAATATGCTCCAACAATCTTAAACCGTCTTCGAATTTATCTTCAAAAAATATGAACGAAATCTTTAACAACTGGGATTAACTCTCTCAAATTTTTAACAACAAAAATTTTATCTTCTCCCTTCTCAAGTGGCAAAATTAAATATATAGACGAAAAAAAAATCTCAACACCACCTCGCCATAAGGACATGGCGAGGTCATTTTTTTAACGTGGCCAGCAACCTGCATACATGTCATGCATGAGCCATCATTTATGTTTTAGGGTAGGTTAGTCTAGGGGTTAGTTAGATCATTCATATTGAATTTATTACTGATGATTGTTCAAATTATTATACACTTGTTCAAATTAGGGTTTGGTTTTAGGGTTTAGGGTTTATGATTTTATGATTTTAGGGTTTAGGGTTTGGTTTTAGTTTAGGGTTTATGATTTTATGATTGTTCAAATTATTATACACTCGTAAATTTATTTTAATAAATTTGTGATTATTCGAATCAAATATATCAGTTTGTGATTATTGGATCAAATTTATTTTAATATATCAAATTTATTTTAATAAATTCGTGATTATTTGAATCACGAATATCAAATTCAAATAAAGAATTTTATTTTTTTATATTTTAGTCGCACTGAAATTTTATATATTTGATTCGAATAAAGGAGACTCACCCACCAACCGGACCTGCTGCCCACTGCCCCTACCCCTGCATGAGCCATGCATGCCAACCGGTCCCACGTGAATAAAGCTGACCACGCCATAAGGACATGGCGTGGTCACATGACCCCTTAATAATTCGAATAAAGCTGCTCCCTAGTCCCCTACCCCTGCATGAGCCCACGTGATTTTAGGTGACCTCGCCATGTCCTTATGGCATGGTCACATGGCCCTCTGACGCACGGCAACAGTCCTGCATGCATGCCATGCATGCCAGCCCACGTGAATTTTGGTTTCATGTCTTTTTTTTGTTCCTATAAATATTCGAAAGATGTTGTGTATTTTTGCAACTTGAGAAGGGAGAAGATAAAATTTTTGTTGTTGAAAATTTTAGAGAGTTTTAGCACAAATCATAATTTCTGAGTTTTATATTCGAATGGATTCCGAAGGAGTTTTAATGTGCCGTGACCATGAGCACATTTCCTCTCATATTCACGAAGAGGGGGTAAGTCGGGATCGTGTAATTTTTATTTACTACTATAATTTAGGATTTAAAAATTCTTTATTTACGGTTTTTATTATAATTATAAGGTGTGGAGCATACTATCCGGCGTCGAGGACTAAAGATTAAGGAACCTGATGAACGCATAGTTTATTTTCTGCAGCGTTCAGGTTTTTATAATGCTTCATTTCTTCGTGGATTTAAAATTATCCCTGGCTTGATTACCGCATTGATTGAACGGTGGAGACCAGAGACACACACATTTCATTTTCCATTTGGTGAATGCACAATAACTCTGGAGGATGTAGCACTACAACTTGGTGTCCCAACAAATGGGAAGCCGTTGGTCAGACAAAATTCGCGTATAGCAGATGACCTTTGTTTGCAGTATCTGGACAAAATTCCTCCTCCAGAGTGTGTGGACGGTCTTCGTATCAAAATTTCTTGGTTGCAGCGGGAATTTACATTAACAGATGAATCTGATGACCGAGAACTTGAGTGTGCAACTCGAGCGTATATACTCCAACTTATTGGCGGGGTATTGATGCCAGATACATCTGGTAATATGGTTCACACTCAGTATCTGTCGTTCTTGGAAAATTTTGACATAACTTCTACATACAGTTGGGATCTGCAATATTGGCATTCATGTACCATGAAATGTGCAGAGTTGCAATTATGTCTGGTTCGAGAAAGTTAACAGATATGGGTGGATGTCAAATCTTATTGCAGTCCTGGACATGGTATAGATTGTCTTATCTAACGCCAATTGTGGAAGTACACGTACCGATGGAGTTTCCGCTTGCTGGAAGGTACTAATATTGTGATTATAGTTGTATATTAATTTTATTGATTAAATATTTTTCTGCAAAGATTTAGAAATATATGTTTTAAATCTTGGCAGATGGAGACATAGGATGACAAATGCGGGAGTGGTGCACAACACTGTCAGAGAAATAAGACTAAAAATCTAAACAATAAGGAAAGATCATGTATCATAGTTTTATTTTTTGGCTTTGTAATTTATTAAAGTAACACGTTTGTTTGTGTATGCATATTAATAATTGTGTTTTGCAGTTCTTTTGGCAGTCGTACATGAATAACACAATTTGAGATATTATACCGCTAAATTTTCGTCAAATGTCATCAATATGGGGTGCGGTTGTGCCTTTGATACATTTTTCTATTGTTGAGTTCCATTGCGCTGACAGAGTGTTGCGGCAGTTTAGCTACCATCAACCCATTCCTAGAGCTCTACCTCAACAAATTCATACTGTTCATAGAGGTCGACTCAACGAGAATTAGATTGTCAAGCAAGCGGAGTTCATTCAATTGTGGCGGGAAAGACGGAGGCATTGGGATGCCAACTTAAGTCCAATTCAAGCCGATGATTTTGACTTTAATTCAGAGTACTATTCGTGGTTTTCATCAAATGGAAAATCGTTCATAGTACCTCTTGAAGAGGCAAATCAATGGCTTCAAGATCCGCGGTGCTCAAGACACGTACATATGTCGTACGCGTTTGGTCAGAGCTCTCATCAACCAAACTTGGAGGGTTCAACGAGTTGGCATTCTTCGAACCAATCTCAACCACCATTTGGTAATGTTTCAGAACAACCACAGTTTGGAGAAAGCTCTTCTTACCAGTCTGCTTACAACGATGATGGAGGATACATTCCACAATTTCAGTATCTTCAAACACCCTGATATGGGGAAGGTATGACTGTTGGTACTATGGCATCCTTGTTGTCGACTACCACGATCAGTAGCTCGCCATTGGATCTGCAAGGCATGTATTGTACTCCACCTTCTATGCAAATGATGCGTGACCAATGTGACAACGATGAGCAAACTCCGAATGAGCAGACTCCGATTCAACAACGAAGACAAGTTCGACCCCCGGAGTGGTACGATCAAACATCATCCTTCCACCGGCAGGTGTTATCGAGGACCCGTAGGAAATAGATTATATTTATTTAATTGTAAAATATTTCTATTACGTTTTAAAATTTGAGTGTTTTTTTAAATATTTTTTATATTTTTATGTTTTAGAATTAGAGTGTTTTTTTTTTACTTTTCTTTTATGTGATTTTATTTATGGTATGTCTTCCTAAAGATATTAATTTTCGTATTTTTAAAAATATATTCGAATCGAGTTCGAGACGTTGTGTTTTAACAAAAATAGTGAAAAAAAAAACTCAAATTATATATACATATATATATATATTCAGATGTGTGTTTTAAAAAATTTCTTTAACCAATCAAAACATGCACATAATTTTGATTTTGTTTTTTATTTTTATTTTTTAGCTTAATTTACAAAATTTACAAAATAAACCTAAAATCTTTAGATCTTCAAATTTGATTTCTGTCGTTGCCTATGTGAAAAATGTATGGTTTGAGTATTTTCACTATTAAACCTAATAATAATAATAATATGATATGAAATTAGAGTGTTGAATTTTTTAGTTTTAGATAGATTCAATAGGAGTGTTTTTTTAACGTTTCAAAAACTAATTTTTTTATTCAATGTTAGTTTATTACGTATACAATAAAATCAACAAAATTTAAACTTTTAGGACGATAACTGATACCGATATGAGAAGCATGCACCAAGCCTAATGGAGATTATTTGGTGGTTCAAAAAATAAATTCTCATTACAATACTCGCCCTTAACCTTAAACTCTAAACATATACGTAAAATAGGTACGCTTTGACCGCAAATTAGCCCCAAACCCTAATCCATGCAAACCTTAAACCATAAACCAATACCGAAACTGAAAAGTAACATACCATATAAAGTATTATATAAATATTTTTTTATATAATTTTAGTTTGAATAGTGATAAAAAAAATGTGTGTAATAACTAAAAAAACTAAGTGAAAGATGAAAAGTGGGGAAAATCACGTGAACCAAAATTGGTGGTCAAGCTTAGGCTGAATTAAGGTTGGTAAAAAAAATTATATTCGATGAGTTTTGATCCGATAGAATTTAATAATATCATTTTTTAATAAAATAAGGGTTTTAGGTCGAATTTGAGTTTAGATAAACCTGCACTAATCCAACCCGAGAAAATTATATAAATATTTTTATATAATTTTAGTTTGAATATTGATAAAAAAAATATGTGAAAATTAACATATAAAGTATTAGGCAAGTATTAGTGTTATATTATTAAATTAAAAATTCACTTTATTCTATGTTATTGAATTCAATAAATTAGTTGTTCATTCAAATATTTTTTATTTTCGCAAAAAAATTAAAAATTGAAAAAAAAGTTAAATGAAATTTCATGATTGAATTTTTTAATTCAAATCAAAATATATTAAATTTATATTAGATTCGAATTAACGTAAAAATAGATTCGCCCGGAAATTACCTTTAAACCGCAAATTAGCCCCAAACCCTAATCCACACATACCCTAAACCCTAAACCGTACTTACCATGCATGAACCCTACATAAAATGCATGGGCCATGTGACCATGCATGAACCCTACGTAAAATTCATGGGCCATGTGACATCGCCATGCATGAACCCTACGTAAAATGCATGAACCCTACGTAAAATTTTAATAAATTTAAATAAAAATAAAAACAAAAACATAAGCTATAAGAATTCCAAAACCCTAAACCATACATACCATGCATGAGCCATATGCAGGCCACGTTAAATGCATGGCTCATGTGACCTCGCCATAAGGAGGTGGCGAGGTCACCCTTCCCTTTGTTGAAGCAGCTTCCCCCAGCCACCATATGAGCCGACCAGCCAGCCGAAGGCAGCCACCAGGCACCTCGCCAGGAGGAGGCGACGAGGTTGGCCTTAAAAGTGACCACGCCATAAGGAGGTGGCGTGGTACTGTAGATTTTGACTTACATCCTAAAAATTCCTCCAAACTACCCTAGAAACTAAATTATCAATCCAATTTGAATTATTAACCAAAATAACCCTATATCATACACTATCCAAACACTACGACTCAAATTGATTTTCACCCTCGTTAAACAAATTAAGTCAAGCATTAACAATACCCTATGCCATTAAAAAAACATAATTAACAAAGGTCATAAATTACGTGTGGAAATGAGCTTTATCTTTTCAATTATAGAATTGAAGATGAGAGAATTTGTTCAGGAAAATAAATCAATTAACCTAATTTAGCAAGGACAAGTTACGTGAATGAGTGGAAAGATGGAAACATTGGATAAGAGTGATTAATTAAGACTTATCAAGTTACGTGAAAACATTATATTATATCTTCAAAAATCGGAGTACGTAACTACGTATGCACCAAGTAAAATCTTATCCCTTTAAAGCTATCAATTATTATATAAAAAGAAGGTATTTGTTGTTATGTTTAACTACAATAAATAATAATAGAACTCAACTAATGCTCTAGTGAAAAAGCTTTTAATTGACACATTTTTTTTCTTTAGATTGTAGGTTCTTGATCTATTAAAAATAAAATTTTCCTTCCCCTCTCCCTAGAAAAAAAAATTATTCAAAAAACTATAATAATAAATAAAAATTATATTTTAATATACAAAATGTACAAAAATATGTATAATTCTTTCCGTGGCATCATGTTTAGGGAGTTTCATGGTCCACCCGATATGGTATTAGATTTATTACATTGTCTATTAAATTTTTAAATTTAAAAATTAAGAGAGATAAAAAAAATTATTTTATTATTTTTAAATAAAAAACCTTAAATACAATTATACAAAAAAAAAAAAAAGGGGGCAGTAGCCTTCCAAGCTCTACATGGCAGTTGGCACTGTCCCTGATAAGGTTGTCTCTATGTAATGTAAGCTAACTTACGCTAAGGATTTCTCATACTTTATATAAAAAATACTTTAATGGATTCATGAGGTAATATTTTTTTATCAGTAAATGAGGTAATACTTTGATATTATATGTTAATTGTATTTTTAAATTTAATTTCTATCTAAATTATTTATTATTAATTTATATTTTAATTTTTAAAAAATATATATTATTCAATAATATGTTAAAATAACAATTTCACTTTAAATTATAAAAAATCAACTTAATTAATACCAACGAGGTTGATCTAAATGGTAAACAACTCAGTATCGCTTAAGCATGTCTCGAGTTCGAGACCTTGTGTATGTAGAAAATTTTCGCGGGGAGACTCCCACCAAAACTAGGTGTGTGTCGTGGGTCGATCCGGATTAGTCAGGGCGAAGCCCTAAAAATTGAGAGGGTGACCAAAAAATAAATAAATATTAACTAATCAAGCCCTTATTTTTTTATTATATGAGTTGTTTTTACCATTAAACCTTTAATTAATAAAAATGTATTTTTTGAGATTGTAAAAATATATTAGTTTAATAAATTAAGATATAAATATATAAATCATACGTTAAAGTCTAATTTATTAATATTGATAAACATTTGTATCTTTAATTATTTAATAGTATACTAATCAAAAAATTATTTAATAATATAAAAATTTTAGTTTGAAATAGTATCACGAGTTAACTCGTAATGTACTAACCGTTACTTCTATAAAAGAAGACTTGATTTTACTGATAAGTGTTAGGTGTATTGATAAGGTACATTGTACTCTCAAGAAGATGACATAAGTTTAAGCATTGGAAACAATATTATTAGGATGGAAAGACTCGCATCCCAAACATGTATCATAAGATGGACATACATATTACGAAAAGAAAAGAAAACTTAATTTTAATAGTAATAATATTAAGAGTAATTTTCGCATGCGGGTTAAATTCAAGGATTAAAGATTTAGTTTATAGTTTAAGAATTTTGTTGTAAGAGTTTAGAATTTATAGTTTTGATTATAATTTAGTGTTTAGGGTTAGAATTTAAGATTTAAGGTTATATTAAGAATCCATAACCTTACTACACTAAACACTAAACTCTTAGTTCTAACCATAAACCATAAATTTTAAATCCCTAACTATAAACTCATAAACTATAAACATTGAACTAAATTCATAAACCTTGAATTTAATCCAATTATAAAAAGTATTGAACAATTTCCCTAATATTAATACCACTTTTCAAAAGGAAATTTTAATACCCCAACTGGACCAACACATAACGAACCAATATAAATGAAAGAGAAGCAAAGAAATCAAATTAAATTTGGGTTTGAATTGAATTGAAAGGTTGAGTCGTTGAGAGAGTGGCCCCGCTTAAGAGAAAAACAGGGTAAACTACACTATTAAAAGATACGGTTGGGTCAGCCAATTATTAGTATAGTTATGTTAAAGTCAGTAAATTATTAAAAAGTTATGGTTAGGTCATTCAATTAAAGTTTTAGTTATGATCGGGTCACTTCTCCGTTAAAATATAAACGAACGTTCAAAAAAATTGGTATGATAATAGTTTTAGTCCTCAAAACTTATATATTCTGCCAATTTAGTCCTAATTCAATAAATTCAATCTTTCATACGATCATAACTAGAACTTTAATTGAGTCATTTTTCTTCTCTCAAATCACTTGTATACCACCGTTAACCCTATATTACTTCATTTAAAATTATTAATTAACCTAATACACAAATTTATAAATATTAAGATATTTTTTAATGATAGTCTGTAATTAGTATCTATATTAAAATTAAACTCATTGAAATCTAATTAAAATTATTTATTAAAACCTTAAGATTTTAATTATTGCTACCACGTAATTTTCTATAAAAGTTCAAGTTTTCGTATTATTATACAATTTTTTAGTAATTTTATATTTTTGAACGACATCATTATTTCAATTTTATTTTAAAATAAACTAATAATTAAACTTTTTTAAGTTACTGAATTTTTATTATTAAATATGTTTCTTAAATTCTCTGCAAGTTTGTGTATTTTCATTTCAAGAGTTGTATAATTTTTACAATAAGTTTAAATTTTTTGTTCTTATTTACAGATTTACTAATTGTTGAATAATTTTATTATTATAAAATATATTAAAATATATTCATGTTTAAAGCATGACACATAAGTTGTTTTTACATAATGAAACATAAGCATGCATGAAGCGATGATAAATACATTTTCATTACATTAGTATTTAATTTTATTTTTATTATATGATTCACTTATGTAATTAATTATAAGATTTCAGTTCAATTAATCAACACGAATTATAAATTTTTTTATTCTTATGTTTCAAGTGTTTGTATGATTTGCTAAATTATATGTTATTAATTATTGATGTTATTATCTATTTTATAATGTTATTTATTTTCTTTGAGGTTCTAATTCATTTAAATAATTTCTAAAATATTTATTATAAAACTAAATACCATACAAATATACTTTTATAGTTATAATCATCTGACACGTATTTGAAGTCTTATAAATGGTGATCAGTAAGTTTATTCCATTTTATCTTATAAATGGTGATTAAGTTCATGCTATGGAACTGTCATGGTGCGACGAGTTTTCCTTTTCCTAGCTATTTGAAGTCTTTTGTTATGGATCATAATTTGGATTTGGTGTCTTTGTTTGAACCACGAGTGAGTGGTCGTCAAGCGGATCAGGTTTTTGCTAATCTCAAATTTTCTAATCGTATCGGGTGGAATCTCACGTGTTTAGTGGTGGTTTGTGGTTACTTTGGCATGATGCGGTGAAGGTTGAGGTGATTCATACGTCCAACCAGTTTGTTAACTGTCGAATTTATGACGAGATCGATAATTTCTAATTTCAACTTACAACGATTTATGCCAGTCCATCTAGTGCTAAGTGTAAGTTTTTGTGGCGCCAGTTGGGGAGTATAAATCCTGGGGACGATATTCTATGGATTATCGGGGGTGATTTCAACGTCTTGTTGTACGCGGATGAACGTGTTAGAAGTGTAACACAACATGCGATGGGTAGTCGCTTATTTGCGGAGTGTATTGGTAACCTTGGGTTATCGGATCTTGGCTTTCGGGGGCCTTCTTTTACGTGGAATCGAGGTAATCTTCATCAAAGACTCGATAGGTGTCTTGTGAATGCACAATGGAGTATTTCTTATGCGACATCTTTTGTCACTCATCTTGATAGGCTTGGTTCAGATTATCGGCCATTGCTAGTTTCGTTGGGTGAGGATATTCGATATGAGGGACATCGACCTTTTCATTCTATTAATGCTTGACAGTCACATCCATCTTTCTCGAAGTTTCCTGAGATTGTTTGGGATGGTGTTGGATCTCTTGAAGAGAAACTCGCAAAGTTTACCATGAGTATTGGCAAGTGGAACATGGAAATCTTCGGGCATATTGGTCTGCGAAAGAAATGTCTCTGTGCACGCATTCGGGGCATTGATAAGGCGCTTATTTCTAAACACTTGAACTCTCTAGTAGCTTTGTTAGAGAAATTGAAATCGTAACTTGATGAGGTTCTGGCACAGGAAGAGAGTTGTTGGTGACATAAGGCGTGTGCTAATTGGGTGTTGCATAGGGATAGTAATACACATTTTTTTCATGCATTAGTGTTAGCTCGGTAGAAGGCGAATCTGTAGAACTAATATTTTGATATAATAATTGAAAAATGTTTTGGACTAGTTTGAAAAGAATTCAAAACTATTTCTAAAGTCCAAATAACTTGAAACTATGTTTAAGGGAAGTTTTCAAAGGGTTTTACATGTTTTCAAAAGCCAAACTACACAAAACCGTCCAGGTGTTTCGAAACATCCTTAGGTGTTTCGATACGGTGCATTCCAGTAGCAAAAACGTTTCGATACGAGTACCGAAACGAGCCTTCCCTGGATGAGAATTTTGCCTAGCATTTCGATACGGGCTATGTCGTTTCGATACGCCTACGTGGCATCGACCACAACGGTCATAAACCCCAACGGCTATTTTCCAACTAACTTTTAAATGTAGAGCATTTCGATACGGTGCTTAGTGTTTCGATACGGCCAAGGGTGTTCCGAAACGGGTGCTCATCAGACTGCAACGGCTCTTTCTACTTAAAGAGCGTATCGAAACGGGTTCGAGCGTTTCGATACGGGCAGCAGCAGAACTGCATTTATGGTGGGAAATGACGTCCTCAACGGTTCCAAATCAACCCCAACGGCTAGTAACGGCTATAAACTCATCAAGGAGTATAAAAGGGACCTCCAAGCATCAAGATATGGTTAATGCTTCAATTGTCAATCAACAAATGATCAAGAAATTGTCTTAAAGCTAAATTGTCATTGCATTGTACAGACAAACACTAGTGAGCCAAAACTGTCAAATTTGCTCAAGTGTTTTAGGTTTTGGGTGAGTGCAAATTGTGCAAACAAATACCTATTAGAGGGTTTTAAGTTTGCTTATTCTTTTCTCTTTTGTAAAGAAGGTTTGATCAAGGCTTTGGGTAGAAAGCTTGATCGGTGTATAAGGGTTTCCTCCTAAGCCTAGAAAAGGGGACGAATCAATAGTGAATTGATTGGAAATCCTTAGTGGGAAGCTAAGGTAGTGGATGTAGACCTTGGTTAGAAGGTTGAACCACTATAAATCATTGTGTCTCTATTCTTTTTAGCTTTCACAACCCACCCACCCAAAATTCCACCTCTCCACCACTTGGTAAGCAACGTGGGTTGAACGAATCGAGCACCTTACAACTCAACAATTGGTATCAGAGCTTGGCTCAATTGAAAAGGATTCACATTCTATTGAGAAGATCCGGCAAGCTCGATCATCATTTCACACAACCGGCTCAATGGCGCAATCCATCGACAAACCGCCCTTCTTTGACGGAACCCACTATGCCCATTGGAAGACAAAGATGAAGTTCTTCATCAAATTTAGAGATTACAAGCTATGGGATATAGTTGAAGATGGTCCGTTCATGCCTCAACGAAGCAAAGCGGAGTGGTGTGCCGATGATCGCAAGAAGATGGAGCTAAATTGCAAAGCCTTGCACATCATCTTTTGTGCATTTGACCCAACCATCTATGAAAAGATGTCCTCTTGTGAGAGTGCCAAGGAGGTATGGGACAAGCTTCAAGTCACATACGAGGGAAACGATGAAGTCAAGGAGACCAAGATTGGGCTCCTCACCTTAGAGTATGAGAACTTCAAGATGGATCCGAAAGAGAACATCGAGAAAATGTTTGATAGGTTATCCACAATCACCAATGGTCTCAAGGGCTATGAAGAAGCCATTCCGGAGGAGAAACTTGTCCGAAAGCTCATCTACTCACTTCCCGAGTCTTGGGGCTCAAAGAGGACCGCCATCATCGAAGCCAAAAATTTGAAGACTTTGAAGCTTGATGAACTCATGGGGTCACTCCTTACTCATCAAATCATGAAGAAGAACAAATAAGATGAGAAGAAGAGGGAAGAAATTAGAGCCATGGGAGAGAAGAAACTCAAAGGGATTGGCATCAACATCAATGCCATGTCTCTCAAGTCCTCCACTTGCCATCATGTTTATTCAAGTGAAGAGGAGGATGAAGAAGAAGAGATAGTTCATCTCTTCAAGAAGTGTGACCCGTTCATGAAGAAAGCCTTGGGAGAGCTTGAACGAGAATCCATGAAAAATGAGAGGGCAAGCACTTCAAGCCATAAGAAGAAGGCGCGTGTGGCTACTTGGAGTGATGAGGACTCCATCGACGATGAACAAGCCAACCTTTGCCTTATGACCATCGAAGAAGATTCAAGGGTAACTTCTAATTCATCTACTTCATGTTCTTACTCTTTTGATGAAATACAAGGAGTTTGAACTAAAATGTTTTGATTTACAAAAATTGCTTCAAAAAGTTCAAGAAGAAAAGGATTTGATTTCCAAAGAGCTAGAAAAGAAAAACAATTTTGGAAAATCAAATTTCTATGTAAGACAATCTAGTGCCCCTAGATTTGTAAAAGGAAAATGTTTTAGAAGTATTTAGGTCCCAAAAGGACTTAGTACTTTAATTAAAAAGGATGAAATTGAAAAATGGATTCCTAAGGGGACTAAAATTTGTGCTACTAATGTTCATGGATCCAAAGCAATTTGGATACCAAAAATCACTTGATTGTCTTTTGCTAGGTGTGATGGAGATTGATCAACAAGTCAAACTTTGAGGGGGAGCTCCATGCACACAAGGAAGAACACTTGAAGAAGGAAGGCTTCACATCCTCCATTGGGTTCAAGTGTTGGTAAAAATCTAGTTGTTTTTTATTTTATTTTATTTATTTCTTTTTATTTCAACTAGAAGATCATATATGTTGGACTAACATTTTTAATGATGCTTTGAGTAAGGGGGAGCCATTTTAAAACCAAATTCTTATTTTTTTTTCAAATTATTCCTCTATAGTTATTTTGAACTTAATGTTTTAAATTCTCTTTTATATAACAAAAAGGGGGAGAAATGTGGTTTGAAAAATTGGATTTTCAAATAAATAAGGGGGAGCTTTATTTGATTTCATATATTTAAACTCTTATTCACATTTTTAAATTTAAAGGGGGAGAATCCCAAACAATTTTTCAAGTTAGTTTTATTATATCAAAAAGGGGGAGATTGTAGAACTAATATTTTGATATAATAATTGAAATATGTTTTGGACTAGTTTGAAAAGAATTCAAAACTATTTCTAAAGTCAAAATAACTTGAAACTATGTTTAAGGGAAGTTTTCAAAGGGTTTTACATGTTTTCAAAAGACAAACTACACAAAACCGTCCATGTGTTTCGAAACACCCTTAGGTGTTTCGATACGGTGCATTCCAGTAGCAAAAACGTTTCGATACGGGTATCAAAATGGGCCTTCCCTTGATGAGAATTTTGCCTAGCGTTTCGATACGGGCTATTCCGTTTCGATACGCCTACGTGGCATCGACCACAACGGTCATAAACCCCAACGAGTATTTTCCAACTAACTTTTAAATGTAGAGCGTTTCGATACGGTGCCTAGGGTTTCGATACGAGCGTTTCGATACGGCCAAGGGTGTTCCGAAACGGGTGCTCATCAAACTGCAACGGCTCTTTCTACTTAAAGAGCGTATCGAAACGGGTTCGAGGCTCGAGCGTTTCGATACGGGCAGCAACAGAACTACATTTATGGTGAGAAATAAAGTCCTCAACGGCTCCAAATCAACCCAACGGCTAGTAACGGCTATAAGCTCATCAAAGAGTATAAAAGGGACCTCCAAGAATCAATATATGGTTAATGCTTCAATTGTCAATCAACAAATGATCAAGAAATTGTCTTAGAGATAAATTGTCATTTCATTGTATAGACAAACACTAGTGAGCCAAAATTGTCAAATTTGCTCAAGTGTTTTAGGTTTTGGGTGAGTGCAAATTGTGCAAACAAATACCTATTAGAGGGATTTAAGTTTGCTTATTTTTTTCTCTTTTGTAAAGAGGGTTTGATCAAGGCTTTGGGTAGAAAGCTTGATCGGTGTATAAGGGTTTCCTCCTAAGCCTAGAAAAGGGGACGAATCAATAGTGGATTGATATGAAATCTTTAGTGGGAAGCTAAGGTAGTGGGTGTAGACCTTGGTTAGAAGGTTGAACCACTATAAATCATTGTGTCTCTATTCTTTTTAGCTTCCACAACCCATCCACCCAAAATTCCACCTCTCCACCACTTGGTAAGCAACATCGGTTGAACGAATCGAGCACCTTACAACTCAACAGAATCGTATTATGGATCTAAAGCGAGAGGATGATACTTGGTGTCATGTGGATGCGGAGTTGACGCAAATAGATTTACAATTTTACCGTAAGTTATTTACATCTGATAAATCCATGAGTCCTCGTTCATTGGCGGAAGGATTTTTTCCTCCATTTCCACAGGGTTCTATGCAGAGTTTGGGGCTCTCGGTTACTATGGATGATGTTCGCCGTACATTTTTTTATATTGGAGCGAAAAAAGCTCTTGGTGTTGATGGTCTGAACGTAGGTTTTTTTAGAAGAATTTGGGTGTTGTAGGTGATGCAGTTTGTGATTATGTTTTGCATATTTTCCAAACTAGTATGTTCCTTGAGTCTCTTACTCGTACCCTCTTGGTTTTGCTTCTGAAAGTTTCTTTTCCTGAGTTTATGAGTCGGTTTCAGCTTATCAGCTTATATTCTGTAATCTATAAAGTGATATCAAAGATTCTAGTTAGTCTTTTAAAGTGCTTTCTTCCAGTTGGGGTATCGGAGAATCAGACTAATTTTGTTCCTAGCTAGACTATTACCGATAATATTGTTATTATGCAGGAAGTGATCCATTCTATGTGCAAGAAAGTCGGGAAGCGAGAATGGATGAATTTAAAAATATATTTGGAGGAATCATATGATAGATTGGAGTGAGACTTCATTGATGATACTTTGATTGATATTAGGATTCCACAAGCATGCATCCTTTATTTATGCAGTGCGTAACCACAGTCTCTACTTAGATTCTCTGGAATGGGGAGATGACTGAGGTGTTTAAACTTTCTCGGGGTATTCGTCAAGGCGATCCTTTTCCCCCCGTATATTTGTTCTTTGCATAGAAAGACTTGCTCAGGGGATACAATTGTTTGTTACTCATGGCAATTGGAAACCTTTCATGGTTATATCACGGGTCCTACAATATCACATCTATTTTTTGCATATGATATGATACTTTTTTGTTGAGCCCTCTATGGATCAGATGGAGGTTATTCGGGCAGTGCTTGCAAACTTTTGCCTTTCAGGACATAAAGTAAGTGTTGCGAAAGCTACGATCTTTTTCTCAAAGAATGTTACTATTGATGTTCGGTAGAATATCTGTAATGAATTTGGCTTCATGGAAGTGGATGATCTCGATAAGTATTTGGGGTACCTATTTTACATCGACGAGTTACTTCTACGTCATATCATTATTTAGTGCAAATGGTGCAACAGAAGCTTAGCGGATGGAAAACACGGAGTTTGTCTCTATCTGGACGAATAGTTCTTACCAAATTCGTGTTATCGGTTATTCCTTTATATGATATGCAAATGGTGGTTCTTCCAAAGCACACATGTCTAGATTTGGAACCTCTAATTAGGCGTTTTGTTTAGGGTATCACATCGGCAAAGGGAGGTCTCCATTTGGTTAATTGGGAGTCAGTGTTTCGACCGATACATGAAAGGGGCTTAGGTTTTCGGAAAATGCCTCACCAAAATGAGGCGTTTCTTATGAAATTGGCTTTCAATTTATTGGTTTCCAAGAATTCACTTTGGGTATGTTTCGTTCACGCTAAGTATAATTGTGGTGAGGGTGTTCCTTACGCTTTACGCCGCACAAATTGTTCTCGCCTATGGAAGGGCCTTAGCCTTGTTTGGAATGATGTGAGAAGCAATATTGTTTGGTCACTTGGGGCAGGGAATGATATTGATTTTTGGCGTGTAACTGTTGCACAAATGGTGAATGATGTGGGTGATTGGCGTTGGGACTTGATTAGAAACTCTCTGCCCCACTAGATCATGCTCCATGTTGCTGCAGTAAAGGGGCCGACTCCATTGTTGCCTCCAAACTTGATTGGCATGAAAGGTTCGAGTGGACTTAAGTTCACGATTAAGGCAACATATAGGTTGCGTGTTGGGGAGCCGAGAGATGTGCCAAGTGATATGTGGGGTATTCTCCATAAGTTTAAGGGGTTACCGTGAGTTAAGATGTTCATGTGGCTGGTTTGTTGGGATCAGATTATGACAAATAAAGAGCGCGTCTGACGCCATATGGCTCATGATAGTAGCTGTGTAATGTGTGGCGCCGCGAGTGAAAGTATTAATCATGTTCTTTGTCGGTGTCCCCCTGCTTTGCTTGTGTGAAAGGAGCTGATACGTCCTGATAAGCTTGAGGAATTTCTAAACTTGGATGTATGCGACTGGATTTCGATCAATATATCGAATGGTACATATTTCCCACGGACTGCGATTGATTGGGAGCTGTTATTTGGTAATATTCTTTGGAACTTGTGGCTTGGCCGGAATGCTTTGGTTTTTAATAATCCTTTTGAGGATGGACTGGGAGTGCTCGAGAGGAGCTACTGTTTGTTGGACATGACCAGACAAGCGTAGGATGCGATGCAGTTGGAGCGTTGGGGGGCATGGTCGCAACTAGTGGTGCTGGGTGTTAGTCTTCACCGCCGGAAAATTGGATCAAATTAAACACTGATGGTGTTTGCCGTGTGGTGGATGGTTTTGCATCGTGTGGGGGTGTTGCACGGGATAGCTCCTGGACTTGACAGTTTGGTTTTACAAAGTTTATTGGCATATGTTTGGCGGTTGATGCAAAGATATGTAGAGCTTATCTTGGGTTTCTTTTCACATGGAATGCAGGTTATCGTAACATTATTATGAAATTGGATAGTAACGAGGCTATTCGAATAATTCGTCCTGGGTTTAATGGGTTACATGGTATGCAGAGTCACTTTGTCGGTTTGTGGGCAAGGCCGTGGGTATTTCATGTTCAACGTGTTTGTCGTGGTGGTAATCGAGTAACGGACGCGTATGCTAAGTTATCATATTTTGAAGGTTTTAATCCTTTGCTGTTTAATGTTCCGCCTATGGCTTTTTTCATCTCTTGAACAAGGATTTGTCAGGTTCTGCGGGTTAGGCGAGTAGGTGTGGTGCAATTCGTGTTTAGTCTTATTTTCACTATTAGTTTGTGTTAACTTTGTGTGCTCATTGTGTTATCATTTATACTATTTTCCTCCATTTAGGTTAGGGAGTTTTAATAAAGCCTTTGATAACACCTCATGTATGATTTTCTCCTAATAAATCATACTCATTTTTACCAAAAAATATATTTTAATTTTTTTAATAATTTCTTATTTTTTTAGCTTAAAGATTAAATAAGTTATCGAACTTTCAATTAAAATTAACTATGCCTCTAAACTCGGCAAAATATCAATTATGCTCTTGAAGTCGGTTAAAAAACTCAATTTAGTCCCTCTACCATGTCATCATCACAATGTGTACTACCATGTCAGCATCATTGACCGCCACGTCAGCACTATTAACTGTCACACCAATATTGTAATGATCAACATCGGTTAAGGAAAAATTTTGATGCAATTGAATGACTTCGAGAACTAAATTAATGAAAAAAATAAGAAAAATATTGCTAATTTAGGTTTACTATAAGGGCAAGTTTACCCCTTTATAATAATAATAATAATAATAATAATAATAATAATAATAATAATAATAATAATAATATACATGTTTATAATTAATTGAAAATATCAAGTTTGACATAAGTTATGTTACTGGGGTACACAAATAGAGATGATGATGAACGGTGAAGAACAAGTGATTTAGAAAGAAGAAAAATGACTAAATTGATTTATTTTTTAAAATATAAAGCTTGAATTTATTGAATTATTTTAAATTATGATTAAAATGATAGAATATGTAAATATTGAAGATTAAAACCGTTATTATATCATTTTTTTATGACCATTTGTATTTTAACGGATGAGTGATATGAGTGTAACTAAAACTTTAATGGAGTGATACAATTAAGACTTTTAATAGTTAATTTGATTCAAAATGTAAGTTTATTTAGTAATTAAGTTGTAGTTTAACCAAACAAATATAAACTCAGTCCTCCTCTCCATCTTTTTCTCTATCTCTTTATCTCATGACACGGTGCTGAGTGCGCCTCCTAAGCAGGAAAAAAATACATAATATAAACCCTCTCCACAAAGCTTCCTCATTTCCATCCATGGCTTCCTCCCTCTTAGCTTCCCCCAAGTTCCCTTTCCCTTCCCCTTTCCTCTCCCCAAAGTCCTCCCTTTTCCTCCCCCATCCCACTTCCCTCCACGTCCCTTTCCCTTCATTCCCTTCCAACTCATTCCCCAAACCACTCCTCGTTTCCTTCTCCTTGAACCCAAACCCTCCCTCTGCTCTCCGCCGCCCCCTTTACATCCCCAACCACATCCCCGACCCCAACTATGTCCGCATTTTCGACACCACCCTCCGCGACGGCGAGCAATCCCCCGGCGCCACCTTGACTTCCAAGGAAAAGCTTGATATTGCTCGCCAGCTTGCCAAGCTCGGCGTTGATATAATCGAAGCCGGCTTCCCCGCCGCTTCCAAAGACGATTTCGAAGCCGTGAAGGCCATTGCTAAAGAGGTTGGAAATGCGGAGGATGAGAATGGGTATGTGCCTGTCATCTGTGGGCTTTCCAGGTGCAATGAGAAGGACATTAAGGCGGCTTGGGAGGCGGTTAAGTATGCGAAACGGCCGAGGATTCATACCTTTATCGCCACCAGTGGGATCCATTTGGAGTATAAGTTAAGGAAGAGTAAGGAGGAGGTTTTGGATATTGCTAGAAGTATGGTTCGGTATGCTAGGAGTTTGGGCTGTAATGACGTCGAGTTTAGCCCCGAAGATGCCGGCAGGTTTGGATTTTTATCCCCCTTTCTGCTGCTTAATAACACACTACTCTAGAAAGCTGTTTTGCCTGCTTTGCTTTGCTTAACGGGCTTAGTTAATCACTTTCTTGAATGGATAAAACACCATCAAAATTATATGATATGTTTGTAAAAGGGTTTTTCAAAGGATACATCTATTTCTTTTTGTTTGTATTAATAATTGAAATAACAGAAACGACTGCTGTTATGAGAATAGTTTTATTTGATTTAAAGTATAATAAGCAGTTGAAGTTTAATAATGGATAAAGACAAACTATGGTTTAATTTATGTTTGTTTCATTGAAGCCAATTTTTCTTTGGTGAAAGATATGTGTGCTTGATAATAAAAAAATGCTGCAACGGGGGAACAAGCCTGTTATTTTAGGAATGAAGTTGTTAATTATTTCCGGGCGTAAAACAATGTCCGTTTTGTACAACTGACAATTTATGTATCCGTATTGTGCCCATGTATGTTAATAATTGTATTATCTAGATTCTAAGACATTCATGTAGTTCATTAAGTTATTTTTTTTCAGAATTGCTGGGGGTATTTGGCAGTAGTATTAGTGTATTTGCTATATGCTACTGTTAAAATAAATAAATGAAAAACGGTAGCTTTTCTTCTTCTCTTTCTTACATGATATTATTGTTTCTTTCTATCCTACCAGATCTGACAGAGAGTTTTTATATGAGATTTTGGGTGAAGTGATCAAGGCTGGAGCGACAACTCTCAACATTCCTGATACTGTTGGCATAACTATGCCTGGAGAGTTTGGGAAATTAATTGCTGATATAAAAGCCAACACCCCTGGAATTGAGAACGTTGTTATTTCAACACACTGCCAAAATGATCTTGGGCTTTCTACTGCGAACACGCTAGCGGTGTGGTGCTACTTTACTTTTCAATTGATGCACAGTGGGTATACTTGGGTTGGATTTGCATCTTAGCTATTGTGTATTCAGGGAGCTTGTGCAGGTGCAAGGCAAATGGAAGTAACAATCAATGGCATTGGAGAGAGAGCTGGAAATGCTTCACTGGAGGAGGTGAGATTTTGCTCTTCGCAATATTATATTGATTGTGCATTTGGGGTTTCAGTTATGCAGAAGTAGATGGGAAAAAGCCTGGTTTTCTTTAGCACCATAAGGTGTACTTGGACATTTCAGGCAAATAATTCATGATCTCGTGTCTGTACAACCTAAGACTTCCCCTCGTCAACCAGTTTGCTTTAGATGGCGATACATTACCCTGAAATTCAGTTAATGAGGGCTTATTGAATTTTCTTGACAATGAGGGTGCATGTGCATTCATCTGATAACTTTTTGTTATTCTAGTTGCGTAGTCTGCCTTTGTTGAACATTTAAATTCTGTAAATAGTAGACTTTTTACCTGTCAATTTCTTTATTTTTGCTTCAAGTGACTTAAAAGAACAACTATTTTGGTTGTAACTGTTGAACTTTTGTCCCTAGTTGGACAATTACTGTAAGTTGTAAGGTCACATATGTTTTGTTTTACTGTTTTGATTGTTACTTTTGTTTGTCCAGGTTGTGATGGCAATAAAATGTCGTGGTGAGCATGTATTAGGAGGTCTTTATACAGGAATCAATACTCAACACATTGTGATGGCAAGCAAAATGGTATTCATTTGTGAACTTTAGTTACAATCCATTGACCTTACTTTTGATTAAATTAGCTTTGGTAGTTATTGTTGACTTAATATGGTTGTTTAGGTAGAGGAGTACACGGGGTTACACGTACAACCTCATAAGGCCATTGTTGGAGCCAATGCTTTTGCTCACGAAAGTGGTATCCACCAGGTTGGTTTTTGTAATATTTGACTGCATATATGTTGTGAACCTCTGAATGTTTTCTGTAAATGGGCAAAGTTTTTCTTTACGGACATTTGTGGTAATATTTTTCTTTTGTAAATTTTGTTGCCGTGAATACAACTTTGTTGTTTAAATTTATTATCCTTTTTTGCCTTCCATTAATAGTTTGCACTTTTCATGAAGTTTTGACACATTGAAGAAATTAAAAGTGGAATCTGTGCTGTTTTCTTTTATTTTTCTATTATTTAAAATGCTTGAGGGTTTAGCTAGCAATCACTTGCTAAATGCTAGGTAAAGGATTTTAGCTGTAAAGCATGTTTGGGCTTGAAGTCTAATTGTTTGGTACATTTTTACTTTTTAGTATTTAGTGGGATAAATTTCAGGATTAAATATAGAACTCTTTAAGAAAACCATTCTTACAAGCTCAAAGATTGATTCTGTTTACCAAAACCCTTGCTCAACCAAATTGCTTACAATTCAAGTTGCTAAATACAGATTGAAGCCATGTACAATTAAGGAATTAGAACCTTGTATTGTTAGTAGATTAAAATTTTAATTCCTATGTATAAGTACTAGTTAGTATTTATCTTATTCTCTAAGGTAAAATGTAATTAAAAGACTAACTAAAGTAGTTTTAGTTAAAATTGAATTGTTGTAAGCAACCTATTTAAAGGCTTTACACTGCATCATTTCAGAATAAAAAAAATCTGAGAATACTCTCTCTTTTCTGTTCCAAATCCCTATCTCGTATCGGAAATGCCTATCGTCTACAGATAATATAAAGTCATGTAGGTATAATGATATTTATACATGTTTGAAGTCTCGACTAGATGGCTAGATTCTGTAGTCTATCCATTAGCAGCATGTTTACTTGCTCTGTCAATTTCCTTTGGTTACTTTTTCTCTATGTGTATGTATATCCATGTATGCAAATATACGTATGTTGTTGACTGTACATGACTATTCCATCTCATGTTATTATTTGGTGAGTGAAACAATGATGACAAGAGAAAGTATTATACAAGTATTTTCTAGCATAATTCTGGGTGCAATGTCTTTAGAAAATGAGATGCTAGTATAAATTGGACCACGATTTTATTATTATAGCAAAGGTTATCATTAGAATGTGGTGATATCATTTGTGCCAACATGGAAATTTAAAATGCTGGCCCTCATCGTTATTGTTGGCCACCGATTGATGTGGTAGAAATGTAACAGCTTCTCCTTGCTAACTCTAATAATACTACTTATATGCTTTTGAAGTTCACTAAACGTGTTTTACTGGTCGCCTTTCTGTTTCTTTTGTGTTTCTTTATTTCTCCCACTAAGTGAATATTTACAAAATTAGTTGATAATGGTTTTAATATGTTTAGCTACATTGGTAATTTCTTCTACAAATCAGGCTTGCTGAGTGAAATTGTTGACAGTTAGTGAAGGTGTAGTTAAGATCCAACTCAATCAAACTCACTTTTAATCCCAAACTAACTGTGCTCGGTTATAAGAATCTGTTTGGTGAAGGACCATCCTCTGAAAGATCGAAAGAAGGAAAAAAAATTCTTTTCTTTGTTTTGGTGCGTGTGCGTGTCTATATATATGCTTACAAAAATCTAAAAGCAATAAGCTTTATAATCCAAATTTGCTTTCTGTTCGGTAGGATGGAATGCTTAAGCACAAAGGTACTTATGAAATTATTTCTCCTGAAGATATAGGGCTTGAAAGGTCCAATGAAGCTGGTATTGTCCTTGGAAAACTTAGGTAGGTATTTCAGCTTTCAAGAAGCTTTCCTCAATGATATATATTTTTTCCTTTTGATATGTTCTAGATAGCGTTTAAAGTGATGTAGATGGATCATGGTGATATTTTTAATGCAGCAAATGCTGTAAGTGGTTTTCCAGTTGCTTTTCAATGTTGGATGCAATGTCGCAACCAATTTGACAAAAATAGCTGAGGATTTAACATATCTACATATTTTGTCACTGGTACTCAGAATATTATATTATATTTGTTTTAATATATCTTTTAGCCAGTCTTGATGAGTATCTTTTAAATTTATTTGAGGGTGGTGGAATCACTGCTATGGTACGGGTTGATCTTTTAATAGGTTATTATTCCTGGGCCTTTTCGTGTTCATATGAAAAAAGTGACCAGTTGCTTATATCAAGGTAATCAATGGGGTTATTTATATCACATGAGTTGGTAGGCACAAAATGTTTATCGGCCAAGTAAAATGGGGTACATCTTCTTAGCATTTTTTATTAATATATTGAGCTTTACTTAATATTCTTGAATAGCTTTGCAAGTTATCAGAAATATTTTTGACGCATAAAGGGTCACTCTGTTAGATTTTTTTGGAAGTTTCTGTGCTTGTTGAATATAGACTTCTTTCTCCTCCCACCAATAAAGAAATGGCAACTTCTTTTGTGAGATTGATTCCATCTTCTGTTATTTTGCTGATACTAAAATCGATGCAGTTATGATATTTGTCACGTCCATGTGGTTGGTATTTTCCTATTCACTTTTTATTGTTAGGATTTCATTTGTTGCAAAACTTATGATTCTTCTCTTAATTCTTTTTCTTTTGCAATTCATTGGTAAAGTGGACGTCATGCTTTGAGAGACCGATTGAAAGAGGTATGCTGCTATTCGGCATGTGTAAATGTGATGTAATTACCTCTCTTTGCTTCATCTAACTGCCTAGTTCTTGCTGTTTACCTCAGCTTGGTTATGAGCTTGACGATGAACAGCTTGGAAACATATTCTGGCTCTTCAAAGCTGTAGCTGAACAAAAGAAGGTGAACAAGATTCTTTACTTGTTTCCTGGATTTTTCCCCCGTAACATCGTCGTTTCAATCAACTATTTGTAATATTTCAAATTGAATGAGCTGTATTTTAAAATTAAGCTGTCTTCAACTGTGGAATTTCCATTTCTAATGATATCTTCCAAGAATATGAAAAATGAGGAGAGTTACGTAGAGAACAATTCTGCATAAAAATTTCCTTGGGAAACCGGCATTATTATCTTGGATTTATATTTTTCAACAGTTTTTCTAGTTTCTTCATATCTTTTTAATAATTTTTAAAAATTGGTTTTCTAGTCTTAGGAATTAAACTCTTTATCTGTATCAGTATGGGAAGAAAAAAAATTGAGATACAAATACTGAGATAGGAAATAGATAATGCTTTTATCGGTAAATGTAGTTTTTCTTGTCCCTGTTTACTATATGCCAGTGGTTTTCTTTCTTAATCCATCATGGAATTATGACATGGTTAACCTTTGTTATTTAATGGTTAAAGAGAGGATTTTGGTTTGAGAAATTGTCTGTGGGATTAGAGAATGACCACATAGGGTTGAAAGGTAGATGGTTGCTGGCAGGTGATATGTTGCAAGGTTTTCTGGGTAGCCGTGGTTTAAGGGTTTTGGTCGAGTGATGGCTTAGCAAATAGTTAATAATGAATATTGGTCGAATTGTGTTCCAAGTAGTCGGAAATATATTTTCAAGATCATATAGTGATTATGAAAAGGCAAAGTAATGAATGCTTGCATCGATTAGCTTTTGAAGTTGCCCTACTTCCATGGCATTTATAGTTCTATTTGGAAATTCAGTTTATTTTAGTTGACTAGTATTGTTTTGTACTATATCTTGATCTTAAAAGGCAACACTAACTGTTGTTCTGAAGAAGTGCTATATAAATCCATGATTTCTCTGGTTTGTTTATGTTGATGACACGGTCTATACTTATTTTATTTGCTGGTGTTCCAGAGAGTCACCGATGCCGATCTAATAGCATTGGTTTCGGATGAAGTTTTTCAACCAGAAGTTGTTTGGAAGCTTGATGATCTGCAGGTAACTAGAGATAGTTTTGAACCATTGTTACATGAATGTGACATGGGGTGTGCGACAGAAATTTCATGGTATAGTAGGTGTACGCTTCATTAGTTTGTTATTTCGGAATGCAATATTATATAAGAGGTGTTGCTTTAAGTTATGTGTTATGCTTTTGCGTTAATTTGAACATGTAGATATAAGTGTATATATAGTTTATAAATCATCAATAGACATCATTAAAAGAAAATACATTATTTTTGGAGTGGTTTATTTCAGTTTACTTAATTTTTCTTCTTTTAAAGAGAAAATAATAACGTACATTAACTCATGTTCTCTATTAAACCCCAACTGTTTTTGCCTCACTGTTAGCGTCCCATATTAGAAAGTATCTAGATTCTTTCTTTTTATTTTTATTTTTGAGGGGTCATCTCCTTTTCCCATATGACCCTCTCTTTCTTTCTATTTCACGTCACCCATCAATTTGGGTCCATGGTTTTGGCGATCCAGGTTGCATACCAAAGTGATACTTTACCTGTTGATCATCTGATGTGAATTATATATAAATGGAAAACGTCAAATGCAGGTTACTTGTGGAACTCTTGGCCTTTCTACTGCCACTGTAAAACTCATTGATGCTGCTGGGGTGGAGCATGTTTCGTGCTCAGTTGGAACCGGGCCTGTAGATTCAGCTTATAAAGCTATTGATCTCATTACAAAGGTTTGATACCGAAGATCATAAGTTTCCCTTTGTCCGCTATAATTTTCTTTTGGGGATCAATAAGATATGATGGTCAGGGTTATTAAGAGTTTCTCCACGAGTTCTTGATTTTATTAGATTGAAGGTTAATTCGGAGATTATTCTTTCAATGTAGGGTTTCATTGGCTCTAACTTGGAGTGTTTAGTTCATAATTTTCAGTTTGAACATTGAACTTGAGTTAGGCTTATTCATCATTTTAGTAAACCTTCTTTCCCTTTCTCCCCACAATTTTCCCACTTTAGTCCTTTGCCTCTGATTCCTCTGTTTCTCCTGTTTCTTCACTCCCTACTTATCTTCCCATGCCTATGTTACTCGTACTTGTGTGAGGGTTGAATGTGTATTTGTGTCTAACATGTATGCTCAATTATTTCCAAGTTTTTCCATGAATTTTGAGGATCCTTGAAAGGTCCTATCCTCACATATATATGCCCAAAAAAGTGTGGGATACAGTTACATATATCTGAATTTTGTGATGGTCCTGTGAAACTTGTGTGATGGTCCTGTGCTACCTGAATTTTGTAGCAGAGCATATATCTTGTGTCTATTTGATTAGTTGGTTAATAGATATTTTTTATCCAAACTTAATTTGTCATTTGGGACTTAACAATAGGGCTCTAGGTTGTAACCATATATCTTTTTAAAAATATTTTATTATCCTTCTGATTTAGAATTTAGGTTTTCCCTAATTGAATATCTTCTGTTCTCTTTGTACCATGTTCCTCTTCCCGCAACCTCAGGCTGTGAGCTTTTTTGTACCAAATTGAGTATCCTTTGGTGAACTGTTTCCTGCATTCATTATGGTGTTCTGTGGCATCTGCTATTTAAGGATGGATTCGAATTGATAACAATAATTACTAGTTCTGCTAAGATTCTTGAGCAATTCTTCAGCATTTCTTCCTTCATTTTGCAGGAACCAGTTACACTTCTCGAGTACTCCATGAATGCTGTTACAGAAGGCATTGATGCTATAGCCACCACTCGTGTTCTAATTCGTGGAGAGAGAAATCACTTTTCAACTCATGCTTTGACGGGTGAAGCTGTTCATCGAACATTTAGGTTTGGTTTCTTCTCTCTCATGTTTGCATTCAACATTTTTACTACTTCGACATCTGACATTCAGTGCATATTCCTTGCCAGTGGAACCGGGGCAAGTATGGATATTGTTGTTTCCAGTGTCAAGGCTTATGTTGGTGCATTAAATAAGATGTTGGGTTTCAAGGAACAATATCAGACAAAAGGTTCGGTAGAGCAAACTCCAGTTTCTGCTTAAGTTACGGCTCTCCATCCCACACATGCATACTTCATGTCAGTTTTGTGACTCTGTTTGCTCTTCTGTTGGGGGCAATGCTTTGAAAGGTATTATTGTATTCATGTTTCGTAGACAGAAATGTTGATAAGTGTAAGAAAAGGCATTGTTGGTTTTTGTTATTTCTTGGGTTGTATTAAGAAGTCTTCAAAACTGAGTGAAGCATCTTCAATTGTCATATTAAAGACATACAAACCCGGGTTTCTTGGTCACAGAATAAGATACTTGACTGGAATTGAATTGGTTGAACCAAGAATCGGATTGATGGTAGTTGAACTTAGGGGAATTTAGACTTGAATTGAAAAAAAAAATTGAATTATTCGACTCGGTTTGATGTAAAAGTATTTGTCACGAACTAAAGAAATTGATAGAAAGGGTTTTAGAAAACAGAGAGAATTTGGGTTCATTTCATTTTAGATAGGTAAGAAGAAACGATTATACCATGCACTATATCCAGCTAATTTTAGAAAATAAAAGACAAAATAACAACCACACCAATTATTTAAAGACAAGTGTATGTTCCAGCTCATTCAGTCGTTAGAGCTCGTGATCTGGACTCAACCATTCATTGGGCTCTCGTTATTGGGCATGGCTCTTGAATCATTCCCTTGATCCGTCTCAGACCATCACCCTGGACCCGTCTCGCGAATTTCTTTCCACGACGTCGTTTCTCTCATTGACACTTACGATTGTAATTTCATTTTCTCTTTCTTAATCTCGATTTTGATCCCTTTCGATTCATGCTCTAATTTTCCCCCCAATTCTTCTATCTTCATGACAATACCCCTCCTCCATTGGATCCTTGTCCTCAAGGATCAAAATTCGGAAACTGAGCCTTCAACACTGCATAATCTTCCTAAGTTGCATGTTCCTGTCCGAGATTCGACCACTGAATGAGGAGTTGAGTGACCGCCTTGTTGTCACGCTTCACCATGCGTTTATCGAGCACGATTGCAGGGTATAGCTTCAGTTGCCCATCTTCAGCTAACTCGGGAGGGTACATAGAGGTAATCGTGTTGTTGTCCACATGCTTTTTTTAGAGACTGACATGAAATACCAGATGAATTTTCGAGTGTGTTGGTAGTTCTAATTTGTAAGCCACTGAACCGATGCGTTTCTGAATTTTGTAGGGACCAAAAAACCTGGCAACAAGCTTCAAATTCTTGCGGATGGCTAACGAGGACTGTCGATACGGCTGAAGTTTGAGGTAAACCATATCGCCTTCAGAAAAATTCCTTGTCTGTACGATTTTTATCAGCAAATTGCTTCATACGATTGGTTGCCTTCTGTAATTGCTTCTGTAGAATTTTAGCTAGTTGTTTATTCTCCATTAGCTCTTGCACACTCTGAATAACAATATCATGGGACCAGTCTAGAGTAAGAGGTTTATACCCATACATTGCTTCGAAAGGAGAGAGCCTTAGGGAAGTGTGGTATGTAGTGTTGTACCACCACTCTGCTTGTGACAACCACTTAGCCTATGTAGTAGGTTTAAGAAAGCACATACTGCGTAGATAGTGTTCCAGGCACTGATTAAGCCTCTCTGTTTGGCCATCAGTCTCAGGGTGATAAGCAGAACTGAAATAAGTAGAGGTACCCAACTGATGCATAAGCTCTTTCCAAAACTGACTGGTAAAGTCTCTGTCAGAGATTGCAATTTTGGGTGGGCCATGTAACTTGTATATTTGATCCAGGTAGACTTGAGCCACTTGTATAGCAGTATAAGGGTGGAAAAGGGGTAGAAAGTGCCCATACTTAGTGTATTTATCAACAATCACTAGGATACAGTTGGCTTTTTGAGATGGTGGCAAACCCTCAATAAAATTCATAGTAATGATCTCTCAGGCCTTGTGAGGAATTGGCAGTGGCTGTAACAAACCATGTTTAGGAATATGTTCATTTTTAACTCTCTGACAAACTTCACAGTGCCGAACATAAGTTTGAACCATAGATTTCATGCCAGGCCAAAAAAATAAGACTGTAATCTCTGATAAGTAACCTGAATTTCTGAATAGCCTCCTTGAGGTGAGTCATGGAGTGAGTGGAGTAACTGGAGTCTCAATGAACCTGATCTGCCGACATAAACTCTTTGTTTGAATCTCAGAATGCCTTTAGATAAACTCCAATGTGGTAAACTGTCTTTGTGAATATCTAGAGTAGTAATTTTCTCTTGTGCTAAGTCATCACCTTCATAACTATTTTCAATGTCTTGAATCCACTTAGGGATAAGAACAGTAGCTGTCATCTGATGACATTCAGCTTCATGTTCTATTACTCTAGACAGGGCATCTGCAACTACATTGGATCTGCTTTTTTTGTACTAAATGACATAGTCCAACCCCAATAGCTTAGATAGGCCCTTCTTTGAATAGCACTAGACAACTTCTATTCTAACAGATGTTTTAAAGGCTCATGGTCAGTCTTGATCACAAAAGAGTTGCCTTCAAAGTAGTGGCGTCATTTAGTAACAACCATTAAGATAGTCAAATACTCTTTTTCATAGATGGACACATTCACATGTCTAGATCTCAAAGCCTTTCTTAAGTAAGCCAAGGGTCTGCCATTTTGGGACAAAATAGCCCCTATACCTCTAGAACTAGCATCAGTCTCTAAGTAGAAGCTCTTTGAAAAGTCAGGTAGAGCCAGAACAGGAGCTTGGCACATAACCTCTTTAAGTTGTTCAAAAGCAACTTTAGCTTGAGGTGTCCATAGGAAATTCCCTTTCTTCAACATATTAGATAAGGGTTTACTGATTGCTCCAAAACCCTTAATAAACTTTCTATAGTATCATGTAAGCCTAAGAAAGCCTCTTAAGGACTTAATATTCTTAGGTAAGGGCCAGTCCTTCATTGCCTGAATCTTAGCTTCATCAGTAGATACCCCCTTTTCAGAAATAACATAGTCTATGTACTCCACCTGAGTCTGACCAAAGAAGCATTTAGACCTTTTTGCAAATAGTTGGTTCTATTGCAACAACTTCAAAACTGCTGTAAGGTGTTGAATATGATCTGTCAATGTTGTACTGTAGATCAGGATATCATAAAAAAAACAACACAAATTTTTTTAAGTAGGGCTCAAAAATCTTGTGTCCTGGTGGCAAAGGTAGATGTTTATCTTCTCTTGGGATCCAGGTTCGAGCACCAGTAATGCACATGCTGTGTGTGCCGTCTTTGAAAAAAGACTAAGAAAGTTGAACATATATTACCCTTGCATCACACCAGCATATTTAAAAAAACAAAAAAATTAATTAATTAATAAATGGAATCTCCTGTTTTCTCGGGAGTGGAAAACCCTAACGGGAAAAACCCTATTGTCGGGCAATTTATTAATTCTGGCGGTCAGCCATCGGGAGGGGGCTGCCGGCTGTCGTCCCATCTCCCCTTGCAAGGCCTGGGCACCGTCGTCGCGGATGGAACTGTGCGAGGAGCAGGCTCCCATGGAAGTTGTCGCAAACAAAGAAGTTGAGATCGGTGGTGCTGTGAGGAATTTTCTAAGGTCGGAAGGGAAGTCGGCGGCAGCCACGGATGCAAGTAGGGTGACGATGGATTCTTTTGGTTCGAGCAAGGGCTCCTACGCATATATGGTTGCGCGGTTCTCGGGCACTGGTGGTCGGCACAAGTTAGGCGTGGTAACGGATGGAGTCAGGTTTTGAATACAGATTTTTCTATTGATCGCAGTGGTTCGTACCCAAGGATAAGGTTTTCTGAGCGAGTCCATGCATCGATTGATGAGAACATGAAACGGGCAGTGATTGTCCGACTGCTTGGGAGGGCCATCGGATACAAGACATTGTTAGCACGTATCCCTGGCCTGTGGTCACCAACCGGAGATTACCAAGTTGTGGACCTTGATAACAACTACTTCCTAGTGAACTTTGAGTCGACTGAGGACTACACTAAAGTTCTCTCGGCTGGTTCGTGGACATTATTTGGTAGCTATTTGACGGTGCAACCGTGGTCGCGATATTTTTTGACGTCGCAGAAGCATCCATCGCAAGTTGTGGTTTGGATCCGCCTCCCAAGACTCACGTATAGGTACTACACTAAAGCATTATTCAGGTTGATCGAAAGCATCATAGGAACCGTTATCCGGATTGACTATAATACGACGGCGGGAGAGAGAGGCAAGTTCGCTAGGCTTGCGGTCCTTGTGGATTTGAATAAGCCACTGCTTTCGTGTATTGGAATTGATGGATTTATTCAGAAGCTTGAATACGAGGGGCTGCATCAAATTTGTTTTACGTGCGGAACCTATGGGCACTCGTCGGATGTGTGTGGACGACAGGCTGGGGTGGATTCGGGCAAAGCCCCTGCGGTAATGGATCAGATTAGTGAGGGTGTTACGGAGGTGGATGCTGACCCAGATCATTTATATGGCCCGTGGATAGTGGTTGATACTAAGAAACGAAAGCAACAGAAGGTTGCGGGGCAGCAGAGCGCTGAAGGCGGGAATGGCAAGGGGGATCTAGGTTCCATGTTTTGGAGGGTGTTGGCGGCAGTGAGAAGGAGTGTGGCGATTCTAACACACAGCATGGCCAGAGTGTGGAGACGCGGGTTGTTGGGAGCTCCGAAAGGAGGCCTCATGGTAAGGGCACTATTAGTGTAGCTGGAAAGGATGTTGCCGGCAATGGTATGGGGAACTTGGAGACTCGAGCAAGGGCATCCAACGCAGGGAGGGTCCCTCTTACTGACGTTACAAATAAGGGATCAACTCAGCATGAGGGGACAAAGGTGATTTCAATGGCATCTAACTCGTCGGTGCAAGTTAAAGCTCATGAGCCGGCCCTTGCTATTGGCAACCATAAATCCATCTCCATCGTTGAAGGAGACCAAGCCAAGGGAGTTGTGGGATGGAAATGGAAAGATGGTGGTCGCGGGAAGAGCCTCTTACCGGTGAAGGTAGCTCTTAAGAAATCATCGAAACAATCTAAACGTGGGCAAGCTGCGCGTGCTCCGTCGAAACCTGTGTTGGCGGGATGGGTGCAGTCGCTCTCGGGTAAGCTTCAGGACATGCATGATCTTGTAGCGTCGGGCGCGAAAGGGGTGATGAGTGGGGATGGGGTTTCTCGGGACAATGACTTGAGGCTGACTCCCACAGATGTGAGTACCGCTGCAAAAACGCAATACGTTGACATTGTGGCGGATGGTGTTGATAAGGAGAATTCCACTCCCTCCTGTTAAGGTTTTGTTATTACCTTATTATCTTTGATGATTAGTTTAATGTTCTGGAATTGTCAGGGTGCGGCGAGCCCAGAATTTCACCGTCATTTTAGATCCTTTGTGAGGAGACATGATCCTAAGGTTGTTTGTCTTGTTGAACCGCGAGTTAGTGGTATACAGGCGGATAGGGTGATACGAAGTTTAGGTTTCGGTAATTCTTATCGTGTGGAGTGCCGCGGGTTTAGTGGTAGTATTTGGGTTCTCTAGCGAGAGGAGATGGATGTTGAAATTTTGGTTGCGGCAAATTAGTTTGTAACCCCCTTAGCCCGGCCTAGACGGTTGACCCGAACTACGAAGATTACACAGGGAAAACCAAAGTCAACTCGAAAGTCAACCTTGATTAACGACCCATTTTTTTTCTTTTTAAACTTGTCTAGATGCACATTAATCCTAGGCGTACTCTTGAGATAAACATACTCAAAAATCACAGCAATCGGAAAGCAATAAGGGACTCAATTGCACAACATACGAATTTAGGGACCAAATTGTAAAATCTGGAAATTAAGAGGACTTTACTAATTTTTAAGATACCATTATGAAATTAGTCAGGTTACATGCTTCTCTGTCAAATTTCACCTTAAACGGACATCCCAAACTCAAGCAATTGCAAACACAAAGTTCAGGACTAAAACGTAAAGATTGCAAAACACAAACCATACAAATCAGTGCCCAACGGTCAAGTGTTTCGAAACGGAAATTGACCGTTCCGAAACGCGGGACCGTTTCGAAACCTGTTCCGAAACAGGGCTTGGCAGTAGCAAAAGTGTTTCGGAACGGCTCTACCCGTTTCGAAACACCAAGGCCATTTCAGACCCCTGTTTCGAAACGATAGGGCCCGTTCCGATACGGACATGCCCAAAAAGTGCAGATTTTTCTGGTTTAACATCCAATTACTCAATCAAACATGTCCCTATGACCTTCTAATCATGCCAGCAAGTCATCATACATTAAAGGAACATATTTGCATCATCAAAACTCATTCATGTCATCAATTAGGGAAAACCTCAATCTATAGGCATGCTTCCTATTACCCAAAACCAACAAACATCAAACCATCAAAGCAAACACCAAAAATGGCCAATTACATATCCAAAACATCATAGGCATCATGCCAAACTTAGGGAGTCCAAAACCTCTCCCAAAAACACAATCAAGGATCCCATTGCCAAATACCAAAAGCTAATAATGTTGTAAAAATAGTCACCATACATGAGCTTAGTCTTTCTCTTGGATTCTTGACCTCCTTGCTGCCCTCAAAGCACTTCAATTCTCTGCATTATTGGTTCAAGAAGGAGAGCGTAAGCACATATGCTTAGTGAGACATGCTCTAATGAAACAACACAATAATGCACTTTATAAAACATCTTTCAAAGGCCTTTAAATTCATAAACATCATTTCTCATGCAACAATGCATACAAAACAAGCATCTCATGCTTCATTACATCAACATGTCATATTGGCTTTCAAGTGATATTCCATAACCATTTTACAACACCAAACACAATCGGATACGCGGATTACAAGCGTTGTCCCATACGCTTCATACACACTACCAAACACACAAGGTGGAGTTTACCGGTACAATCACAACCCCTCAACACCCGTGATGGAGTCTAACGGTACAATCACAACCCCTCCGCATCACTCATTGGTAGTTGTATAACATCACTAACGAGAACACGGGACACACAATACAAGATCCTCACATGGCATTTTAACCACCATTATGATCTTAGACATCTCGTTAGTGTACTTGGATGGAGTTTACGGTACCATTACATCCCCTCAACATCCAAGGCGACTTTATTCACGGTGCACCCAATCCTATAGCCGGCCGATTCAAGTACTTTTAAACCAATACATCACTTGCCAATATACATCATTTACCATCATCAATCCACTGTTTTAAAGCATTAAACAAAGCCATTAAACCATCATGCAACACTATGCATCAAAACCACATTTATCAATGTCAAACCAAGGATCTCTTACCTTGAGCATCCTTCAACACATGGCTTACAAAACCAGCATTAAACATGCTAAAATATGCTTTCAAAACAGAATTTAAACATGCAAATTAAACACATTGCATCCAACCATTTCATGGTTCATCAAAGAGGGAGTTTCTCCGAAAACTTACTCTTGAGCTTAGTTAAGTTGCTTAGACTTAAACTAAGCTCCCATAACCTTCAAACATTGGTTTCAAGCTGAAAACCAAACTTCAGTCACCAATTCCGTTCCGCAAGCTTGCCGAAACGCCGTTCAAGCCTCCGGATCAACACCACAAGGATCTGAAGATGTCTCCCATGTTTTAAACACATCAAAGCAGAGGATTAATGCATCATCATGCATTAAAATCTTCAGCCATCACACCTAAACTCGCTGCTCTCACCAAAACTCACATTTCGGCTACCAAACACAACCGAAAACACATCCAAACACTTCCACAACATTACCTAGCCTAGATCCATCACTTCTAATCATTCTTAGACATCAATTAACATCCAAAAAGGACCTAATCACGTCCTTATACCTCCAGCTATAACAGAACACCAAAATCACCCCCAAAACCACCATTTTCACAAGTAAAAACTTAGGAAAATCAACCTATTCGGGATTGCATTGATTAAACCTCATTTACACATCATTAAACATCCAAAATACATTAAAAAGGCATCTCAAAACAGAGCCCAAACAATTACCACGAAATTCTTCAAGATTTAATCAAAATCTCAAGTTCTAAGCCAAAATCAAGATCACATCATTAAAACATTTAATAAAACTTAATTTAAGGATTGAGAACTTGGGAATTTCAGTAAAGAACTGAGTATTTAGAGGAGAAGGACGTTCATACCTCTAAATGTGGATTTCTCCTTGTTTAGAGCCAAAATCCTTGAAAATTCAATAAGCAAATGAAGAGGATTTGATGTAGAAATGATTAGAAATCATTTGAGGATTGAAATCTCATCATTTGGTGTGAAAATCAAAAGAAAAGTTGCTGTGGAAATGTGTTTGGCTGAGGGAATTTTGAGAGAAAATGAAATGGGAAAATTTTAGCAAAAGTTAGTTATGAAACTAAAATATGGTTTTCCCCTCTTTTTCTTTTTATTAATTAAACATTAAATGAGTCATTAAAATCAAGAAAAATCTGGAGAAATCCTTCCTTGGGTAAATTAGCTCCTTAAAGATTCAAAGTTTCAATCCTTTCAAAACAGTCACGAACTTTTCAAAAATTACATTTTAGTCACTAATTCGAAATGTCATATTTCCAAGCCTTATTTTGTAAAATTTATTTCACCACTCTCTTATATATATTAAAAGAGGATTTTTAGATATTTTCCATATTTTTAATGCATCCCGAACTAGGCTTTCCCTAAAACCACCTTTTATATTCGAACCGAAAATCAGATCGGTCCGGGCCAGACCCTAAACTTCCAAGCCCAAAATTGGGGTGTTACATAGTTCGTGCATGGGAGATTTTTTGAGGAAGGAACTAATCAGTGGGTTTTCTTTACGTCTGTGTATGCTTCACCTTCGGTTACCATGCGTAGGTTGGTTTGGGACCAATTACTTAAGGTCCAACCAAGCGCGGGTCAGACGTGGGTGTTAGGAGGTGATTTCAATTCTATCCTTAGAGTCGAGGAATGTTTAGGAAGCTCTTCTGGGGTATCGGGAGTTAGCTCTTTGTTTCATGAGTTTGTTTACACGGCATGGCTATTTGAAGTAGAATATAGGGGTGATGATTTTACTTGGAGGCATGGGCGACTGTACAAGCGTCTTGATAGGTGTTTGGTGAATGGCACTTGGCAGGATATCTTTTCGAATAGTTTGGTTTTACATTTAGATCGTTTGAGATCGGACCATTGTCCGCTTTTACTTATGAGTGAGACGTATACTCGGGCTGATGATGATAGACCGTTCCGTTTCCTTGCGTCTTGGCAGGAACATTCGGAATTCCCAAAGCTTCTTGGTGATAATTGGAAGCCGACGGAGTCAGTTGAGTCAAACATAGCAAGGTTTCAGATTGCTGTCTCGGAATGGAATGTAAAGGTATTTGGACACATTGGTAAACGAAAGAAGAAATTGATGGCGCGCCTAAGAGGGATTGATCGGGCCCTTCGTAATCATCATTCGTATTTTCTTGTGGATTTGGAAAGGAACCTACGGGCAGAGCTTGATGTCGTTTTGGAACAGGAGGAGAGCTTGTGGTTTCAAAAATCAAGATGTCAGTGGATCATGCAGGGTGATAGGAATACTAAGTATTTCCATGCATCTACGGTTAGCAGGAGGAAAAGAAATTTGATAACACGTCTGAGGGATGGTAGTGGTCGTTGGTTGGAGTCGCAAGAGGAGCTTCAGAGTCATGCTGTGGAATTTTATAGTAATTTGTTTACTAGCGGAAATGTGGATGCATCTTAGTTTTCGATTCATGGTAAGTTCCCTTCTCTTAGTGACTCTACGGTTGATTACTTTGATAGTCATGTTTCCGTGGATGAGGTTCACAGGGCCGTGTTCCAGATGGATGCGCTTAAGGCACCCGGTGGCGATGGGCTTCATGCCCCTTTTTTATTAGCGAAATTGGGATATTGTAGGGGCGGATGTATGCCACTTGGTTCAAGATATTTTTGAGGGAGCTCCATTTCCAGATAATTTGAATGACACGTTGCTGGTTCTGATTCCGAAGGTGAAATCGCTTGAGAATATGGCTCAATTTCGGCCAATTAGCCTATGCCAGGTCCTGTATAAGATTGTTACCAAGGTTATTGTGAATCAGATTAAGCCTTTTATATCTGAGTGGGTGAGGGACAATCAGACTAGTTTTGTACCTGGTCGGCTCATTTCGGATAACATCATCATTGCACAGGAAGTGGTTCATTCCATGCGACGTAAGGTTGGGGCTAAAGGGTGGATGGCAGTGACAATAGATCTGGAAAAGGCTTATGACCGCCTTGAATGGACTTTTATTGCTGATACGCTTCGTGACGTTGGTTTGCCGAGGAAGTTGCGTGAATTAATTATGTGTTGTATGTCTTCTGTGTCTACAAGAATTTTGTGGAATGGGGCGTAGACAGAGCGATTTCGACCGACCAGGGGGATCAGGCAAGGAGACCCGTTATCGCCTTATCTCTTTGTCCTATGTATGGAGAGGCTTGGTCAGCTTATTAAGCACAAAATAACTCAAGGTGAGTGAAAGGGCTTTCGAGTGTCGCGCCAGTGTCCTGTTATTTCCCATCTTATGTTTGCGGATGATATGGTTTTGTTTGTCGAGGCATCGATGAAACAGGTTAGGGTGGTGCATTCGGTTCTTGCAGAATTCTGTAGTGCTTTAGGGATAAAGGTGAGCGTTGCGAAGACTAATGTGTTTTTTTCCAAGAATGTTTCAATTTCGCTACGCCAATCTATTTGTAATGTGTGTGGTTTCGTTGAAGTCCAAAATTTAGGGAGATATTTGGGCGTACCTATGCTACATCAACGGGTGACGAATGATACCTATGCTTTTTTTATTCAAAAGGTAAGGGATCGTTTGGATAGTTGGAATGCACGGTATTTATCGTTTGCTGGGCACATTGTTCTGGCAAAACCGGTCCTCTCGGCAATCACGTTCTACTGTATGCAAACGACGAGGATTCCTAAGGGTGTATGCGAGAAGATTGAAGGTATTATTCGTGCCTTCATATGGGGGAATTCGACGTTAAAGAGAGGGGTTCATCTTGTGAAATGGGATGAGGTTACATCGCCTATTGCAAATGGTGGCCTTGGATTCAAATGTTTGTCCCGACAAAATGATGCATTCCTTATGAAAGTGGCATATAATATTGTGGCCAAGACGGATCAGCTATGGGTTAGATTCTTAAGAGCCAAATATAAGTGTTATGATCTCATTCCGGTTACTATTGATAGGCGTAATTGTTCGGTATTATGGAGGGGTGTGAGCGCAGTGTGGGGTGATGTACGAAACAACATTGTTTGGAATGTTGGCAATGGTGCATCGGTCGACTTTTGGAATGATTGTTGGATTGCGGGTGTTGGCCCCCTTGTTGAATACAGAACAAGGCCGATGGTGTCCATGGATTTCACGCCTGTTCGGGCAATGGTCGATGCTGGAGGGGACTGGTTGTGGGAGGCATTTAGGGATGCTTTGCCTAGGGAGGTGCTGGATCATATTACGGCAGTCAAGCCGCCTGAGGCGTCGAATGGACCTGATTGGCCGGGATGGTGATGGAGTTGGGCGCGTAACTTCACGGTGCAGTCAGCATATGAGGCGCGTTCGCAGCCGTTGGTGGGGGTTGATGATAAGTTCTGGAAGCTGATTCATTCCTATAAAGGACCACCGCGAGTTAAGGTTTTTCTTTGGCTCATCGACAAGGGTCGTCTTTTGACTAATGCGGAGCGGGTTCGAAGACATTTGGCGGATTCGGCGACTTGTGATGTTTGTGGAGCGGTGTGCGAGGACATCGATCACATTCTTCGCTACTGCCCTATGGCAATAGAGACTTGGTCTGCACTGATTCGACCACATCGCCTCTCAGAGTTCTTTAATTTACCGTTGAAGGAATGGTTATGGAGGAACCTGCAGGCGGGATAGTATTTTGGTGCAGATGAACCAAGTTGGGACGTCTTCTTTGGGGGGTGCTTTGGACCCTTTGGCGTGTCCGTAATGAACGGGTCTTCAATACATGGAGAGCGTAAGGAGATACGGTAATCAATCAGAGCCGTCGGCTTCTTGCTGGTGCACAGTGCGCGTTGTCTACGCCTCGACAATGCTTGCTGGCCAGTGAACCGCGGCAAGAGCAAAATATGCAGTGGTGGCCACCGGATAGAAAGACAATTAAGGTGAATGTGGACGGTGCGCGCAGCGATCTGGACGGGGCAACATCTTGTGGAGGTGTGATCCAAGATTTTCAAGGTGGATGGATCACCGGATTCACTAAGTATATTGGGAAATGCTCTGTTATTGAAGCAGAACTCTGGGCGGTGTTTAAGGGCATTAAATGTGCTATGGGTGTGGATGGGGCGAAGGTGTTGGTTGAAACGAATAGTTTAGATGTGGTTCGTGTACTATCGGACTCGGCGAATCGATCAATTTCTTCTTCTTTGATCGACTCCATTAGAGAACTTGTTGCGACTCATGGTGGAGTGGAATTTCAGCATATCTATTGCGAGGCTAATCGGGTGGCGGATGCGATGGCGAGGATGTCGTTGAGAGGTAATTTTGAAACTTGTGTTTACAATCACTTACCCGTTGGGGTGGTTGATCTTATTAGGGAGGATTGTCCCTAGTTATTATGTTTTGTTTTCCTATCGGTCGAGGCAATATCGTGGCTTGTACGAGTTATATATAGGTACTTTTTTCCCTCTCTAGGTTAGGAGGGGTTTTAACGAGACCTATTGTAACTCTTCCCTACTATTTATCAAAAAAAATGTAGTTGGAGTATTAGTGAGGCCAAAGGGCATTACTTTAAACTCAAAGTGACCCTGGTGTGTCCTGAAATCAGTTTTCTGTATGTCTTCTTGCTTAATTCTGATTTGCCAATAACCAGACCTAAGGTCAATTTTTGAAAAAAAATTAGCCCCATATAATTCATCTAATAGGTCTTCAACCACAGGAATAGAGAACTTATTTCTAATTGTCATAAAGTTTAGTTACTTGTAGTCAACACATAACCGTCAAGATCCATCTTTTTTCTTAACTAGCAAGCATGGAGAAGCAAAGGGACTTTGACTAGTCTGAATGATAGAGGCTGAGAGCATCTCTTTGATCTGTCTTTCAACTTCTGCTTTCTAACTGTGTGAAAACCTATATGGCCTCAGATTCACTGGTTGTGCCCCTGGTTTTAGAACAATGGCATGATCATGATGCCTTTGGGGTGGCATGCCTTTAGGTTCCTCAAGCACTTCTTGATATTACTCCAGAATTGGTTTTAGCAGGTCTAGAACGGGTAACTCAGTCACTTCTGCATTCATCAGAAAAATTTCACCTATTAACTCAGGCTCTTTTTCAGTGATCTTCTGCAACTTCTCTTCTTATATTAGTTTGATTTTATGTGAGTCTTCCCTCCCTGTCAAAACTATGGGTTTCTCTTTTTCTTGAAAGCTCATGGTCATTTCTTTAAAATCCATCACAATGGGGTTGTACCTCTTCATCCAATCTACACCCATCACCATATCACTGCCTCCCATGGATAATACTCTGAAATCATGTTCAAAAGAGTACCCTTGCATCTTCGAACTCAGGGAGTTACTTTTAGATGTGCTATACAACTTCTCACCATTAGCCACTATGATTGTTAGAGGAACAATCTGCCTTACTTCCACACTATCCTTAGTCCATTTTGGAATAATGAAACTGTGAGTACTTCCACTATCTACCAAAATGTTCAATGGTCTCCCTCTGATAAAACTCTGTATTCTGAAAGTATTATGACCGGTGTTACTAGTAAGAGCATTAATAGATATCTCTAGGTCTCTCCCTTCTTCTTGCCCTTCTGGTTCCTCCACTTCTTCCTCCTTGTCTTCTGTTTCCCTTGCAAGATCTTCCTCCTCCATGTAGTTCAATTGTTTCATTTTACACCAGTGACCAGGAGTGAACTTCTCACCACATTTAAGGCATAAATTGTGAGCCCTTCTGTAATCAACTAGTGAATGTTTATTGTTTTGGCTGAGGGTGACTTGTTTTTAAGGAGTGGAGGTAGTTTTCTGAGTTGGATACTGAGTGTTGTAAGAAATGGTTCTGGGCACATACTTCTATTCCTTTGCCTCAATTTCTGCAGCTAACTCATATAGCTTGGCTTTCCTGCATGCTTCAAATGCTGTATGAGGTTGCAAGACCTTAACCTTGTGTTTTAACTCTTCTTTTAGGCCACTAATAAAGCTTGAAACAAAGTAGCCTTCACTGGCCTGTGGGTTTTGTTGTACCATAAGGGGTTACAACTCTTCAAATCTTTCCTGGTAATCCTCAACTGACCTCTTCTGTACCAATTTATTAAATTCTTCCACAATATCAGTGTGAGTCTGGTCACATAACCTATGGCATAAATCTGCAGCAAACTCTTGTCATGTTAACATGTGTTTCTGTGAAATGTAGGCATCAAACCAAGTCTTTGCCTTCCCTACCAAGTACATGGTTGCCATTTTCACCTTCTGACTTTTAAGGATTGAGAATATATTGAAACACTTTTGACATTTTCTCACCCACCCTTTAGGATTTTGACCTTCAAAAAATTGCAGTTCGATCATTGGTCTAGGAGTAAAGTGTCCATTATTACCCATTGTATTTCTCAGGTTCTGTTCCTCTAGTTTCATTTCTTCAAGACTATATGCATGTTCTTCTAGGTTCAAGCTTTTATACCTAGGTAAATCATTAGGTTTCGCCCCAAAAATTTCAGGTTCATCAGGTTTGTATGTGTATTTCTCCTTATCATATAATATTGTAACTTCAATAGGCTTCCTCCCTTCACTTTTGGTCTGATTATCAGTATTAACCAAGGGATTACGATGTTTAACAGGAGTTGGGCTCGGTTCTCCTACCTTATCTGCCACTGCCTTCAGGAAGTTGGCCAAGAGTGTGTTGTTTGATTCTAGCTTAGAGTTTGTCTCCTCCAATCTGGATTCAATGCCTGCCATTCGAACTTCTAGCTCAACTCGTTGCTCTTCCCATCCTTTCGAGGTTGCTTCGGTTGGTTCTGAACTTTTCAGCTCGTTAGTTGTGGTCACCACCATATTATGAATTTTCTTTGATTTTCCCAGATTGTCTGATGATCGGATAACTTGGGCTATAATTACCAATTTGTCACGAACTAAAGAAATTGATAGAAAGAGTTTTAGAAAACAGAGAGAATTTGGGTTGAAAGAAAATTTTTCATTTCATTTCAAATAGTATAAGCAGAAACGGTTACACCATGCACTATATCCAGCTAATTTTAGAAAATAAAAGACAAAATAACAACCACACCAATTATTTAAGAACAAGTGTATATTCTAGCTCATTCAGCCGTTAGAGCTGGTGATCTGGACTCAACCATTCATTGGGCTCTCGCAATTGGGCCTGGCTCTTGAATCATTCCCCTGACCCGTCTCAGACCATCACCCTGGGCCCGTCTCGTGAATTTCTTTCCACGACGTCGTTTTCCTCATCAGCACTTAAGGATTGTAATTTCATTTTCTCTTCCTTAATCTCGATTTCGATCCCTTTCGATTCATGCCCTAATTTCTCCCCCAATTCTTCCATCTTCATGACAATATTCAACTCATAATTTCATAAATTCAATTTTGCTCGATTTTTTTAAATAAAGTTTGAGTTATAAAAGTAAAAATTCGAATAACTCAAAATTTTTAGTAATTAGTTGATCAGTTTTTAAGTTCGAGTCGAATCTTTTAGTCTGCTTGATATTTATTTATTTATATGTGGGTAAACTATATAAATGGTCACCGAACTTTTATGGTGGATTTATTTTGGTCAACGTACTTTTAAAATATTCGATAAAGTCACCCAACTTTTAGTTCAATTTCAATATAGTCACCGAACGTTTAGGAGGGATTCATTTTGATCACCGTACTTTTAAAATATTCAATAATATCATATTTGATATTTCAATATGGTCACTTTTTCCTTAATAAAAAATTGGTAAACTACATCAATCATCACTCAACATTCTTCTCACTCCTATTTTGGTCACTAGAGTTAAAAATAATTTCAATTTAATAACTTAACTTTTGAATTGTTCATATTTTGGTCACTCTCAAATGACATGTTTATACAAATAGAAAAATTTGATCAATCCTTAAAAAATTAATTTGGTTAATTGACAAATTCAGATTATTCAATTCTCGGTCTTATATTGTACCAATTAAATCAGATAATCAATTAACTAGTTGAAGAACTAATGTTTTGATATAATAATTGAAAAAATAGTTTTTGACTAAATTGAAAAAATTTCAAAAGTGCCTTTAAGTCCAAACAACTTAAAATATGTTTGAGGATTGTTTTAAGAGGTTTTGAAGTGTTTTCTAAAGCCAAACTTTACAAAACCACCCAGGTGTTTCGAAACACCCTTAGGCGTTCCGAAACAACCATTCACAGTTTCAAAACGTTTCGATACAACTCTGTCTGTTTCGAAATGGGCTTTAATTTGGGTGAGGATTTCTACATAGCGGTTCGATACAGGCTTCACCGTTTCGATACGCCTGTGTGGCAAAGACCTCAACGGTCAAATCTTCAACAGCTATTTCCCAACGGTAATTTAATTTGCAGCCTAACTGTCAATCGTACCGAAATGAGTTGTAACTGTTTCGATACGTCTAGAAGGGTTTCGAAACGGCCATAGGCGTTTTGATACAGCCTGATGCATCAGACTTCAACGGCTAGTTCTGAAGAAGGTCGTTCTGATACGGGCTTGACTGTTCCAAAACAGACATCACCAAAACTACAATTAATGTGGGAAATAAAGTCTCCAACGGCTCCAAAATATCTCCAACAGTCCTCAACGGCTACAAACTCATTTGAGAGTATAAAAGGGACCTCCAAGCATCAAGAGAAGACTATTGCTTCAATTGTTAGAACACTATGATGAAAAATTGTGTCTAGAGCTTTAATTGTAAACTCCTTGTTTAGACAACACTAGTGAGCTTAACATTGTTACATTTGCTCAAGTGTTTAGGTTTTGTGTGAGAGCTTTATAGTGCAAACAAATACCTGTTAGAGGGATTTAAGTTTGCTTAAGAATTTCTATTGTAAGAGAGTGTCTGATTAAGCTAAGGGTAGTTAGCTTAATCGTTGTAACGGTTTCCTCCTAAGCCGAGAAAATGGGACGAAATTCTAGAGTGAATTTGTTGAAATCTTTAGTGGGGAGCTAAGGTAGTGGATGTAGACCTTGGTTAGAAGGTTGAACCATTATAATTCCTTGTATCTTATTGTCTAATTTTCACCCCCACTAAAACACCCAATTATCCAACTTCTCCACACTTGGTGAGCTAGAACGATTGAAGGAATCAAGCACCATAAAACCCAACACTAATTAACTGAAATATTTGATTTTGGAAATGATTTTTTTACTTTGTTTATTAAAATATCAAATATGATAATATGATAGATTTAATAATTGTTCGGTTGTGATAAAATGTAAAAACAACTAGAAAGTCAAAATTTGAAAGTTCTCACCTATTAATCCTACCCAGAGCCAAAACTTTTTTTAATCAGTAGGGTATCAAAATCACTAGACTATAAGACATTTTATATACTAGATCATATTAGTTAATCAATTTTGCTTAAAATTATGAACCATAATCGAATTGAAATAATTTATTTTAAAATTTTGTACCGAAATTGGGTTCGATTAATCCTTAAAAATTATTTTGGTTAATTGCTAAATTTAGATTATTCAAATCTCGATCTTATATTGTACCAATTAAATTGGATAATCGATTAACCGGTTAATTGGAATATTTGATTCGAGTAATAATTTTTTACTTTGCTTATTGAAAGATCAAATATGGTAAATTTAATAAGTAAAGTAAAAAAAAATCACAACCCGAATTTTGTAAGGGTTAATCAGATTTTTCTATTTGTATAACCATGTCATTTGAGAGTGGTCAAAATATGAATAATTCGAAACTTAAGTTATTAAATTGAGAATTTTTAACTCTAGAGACCAAAATAAGAGTGAAAAGAATGTTGAGTGATGATTGGTCTAGTTTACCCATTTTTATTAAGGAAGAACGGAAACTAACGCCAACTTTTAACGCAAGGTAATAAGAGGGACCATATTGAAAGCAAACTAAAAGTTCGATGACTATATTGAAATCTAACTATACGTTGAGTGACCTTATCTAATATTTTAAAGTACAGTGACCAAAATGAATCCGTCCTAAAAGTTTGGTGACTATATTAAAATCGAACTAAAAGTTAGATGACCTTATTGAATATTATAAAAGTATGGTGACCAGAATGAATCTACCTTAAAAGTTCAGTGACCATTTATGTATTTTACCCTTTTTTTAATAAACCCACAAATCCCTAGCCCAATCCAGAAATCTTTAAATTCTTCCTTTACCGTCGTCGAAACAGCAACAACAACCACCCACCTTGCAATCGCCGAACCCCACTACGGTTTATCCCAATCTTTCATTGTCGTAAATTGACGAACAATGTGTTAATTGAACGTCGAATGTGAAATGAGTTTCACAAACGAAGAACGCGACGAACGACAATTGCAGTTTGCGACTCTTCCGACGAGAGGAAGTGATTTTGTTATTGCGGTGGCAGCGGCCAGCGGCCAGGAAGAAACAGCTATCGATCACAGCAGTCCAAAGAAGAAAGCCAAGTGCTTTCCCCTTCTTTCTGAGGGGAACCAAGAAATGGGTCTTCATCCTTTCACTCAAAAGAATGCCTCTCGTTCTGGGTCTTTCGAGAAAGAAGAGGCTTCCTTTGGAGTTCAAGAAGTTGGTAGCCAAGTCAATGCCACTGAAGCTGATAACAAGGAACATCTGGAATCTTGTTTGGAATTTGAGGAGAAAAGGGTTATCAAAGGAAAAGATTTGGAATCTGATAATGTATTGGAAGCCGAAAAGAAGCGACTTTTGGGTGAGCTTGAAGTTGGAAACATCTTTGCTCTTGCGACCAACTCTTCCAAGATTGATGATGTAAACAACGTTGGTGGTACCAAAGGACTTGATTGTACCAAAACTAAAAGATCAAGAAGAAAGGGAAAGAGTGTAAAAAATGATTTGGGGGAACCTGGTACTGTGAGACATATGGAGTCAACCAAAAGTTTTGAAGACCAAAATTGGAAGACAGAAAGCGGAAGTCAAAATAAGATAATGTACTCAAGAAAAGAGTTAGAGGCTTTGAGGTTTGATAAGATTGTGGAACAGAGAAATTTCTGGAGGGATGTATATAATAGTCTTGGTAAAGATGTGATCAGAGAGTACGAGGACTTGGGAAGCGGGAAGCATCAGAAGAAAATCAGCTCAGGTTCGAGCTCTGAGAGGCGTCATCGCTCTGCAATTTTGAGTATGCTGTTTTATCTCTTTAAGTATGCCTTTGTTTTATCAGAAGAAAATTTATGTGTCCACGTTCTGATAGTGATAGAACTTTATCAATCTTTTGAATTGTATTGTGTGATATGTAGTTGTAAGCTCTGTGAAGTACTTTGGATTCTCTTCTGCTTTTAAGATGGTACTATCTTGGAATGTGGCTGTGCTGTATAGGCTTATTCCCAAGGGTGTGGTCAGGAGAAAGAGCCCATTCTTATTTTCGTATATAACTTTCGAGCAATGAATGATTGAGATTTTGATACATAGTCTGATAATTCGGCATAAAGCATGCAAACTGTGAGTGTAATACCATAAATCTCCCTTAGTATTGTTCATGGGTCCTGGAAACAAGTTGTCGTTGATTCTTTATTTAAAGGATTAATCTTTAATGAATATCATCTGGTGTGAGAATAGGCCTGTTAGCTACACCTGTCAGTCTATAATACTTGTTAGTTTTTAGTTTGTTTTCATACTTATCCTCCTGAAGATTATGCAACTATTCCTTTTCATACCTATCTGCCGATAGTTTTTACTTTACAATCTGGCACCATACCTGTGGTAACTTAAAAATGGGGATCTTTTGCTTCTCGAGTGTAGTGTCGTAGATTATTATCCAAGCTGTTTCTAAGATTCATTTTTCTTCTAATTTTCATTAGACTTGTATTTCATCCCATTAGTTTTGCACCGTCATTCAACTAAAGAAGGATTTCATGTCTGTTATGAACAATGAATATTGTTCTTCTCCAAGTTGGACTTTGTTGGTAAAATGAAAACAGAGATTTCAACGATATTTTACTTCTAGTCCAGATGCATTTGCTAATACTTGGAGTGAGTTTCTGGATGTCTTGATTGCAGAAAGCATGTTTTTTCAATGGAATTTTGGCCGGTTTTGATAGTGAAAATTTTACTTTTGCTTTAGGTCCTCCAAATTTTCTGATTTCATTCTCTTCACTGTTTTTTATTCCTTCCTGGAGACCATTCCTAAAAAAAATTGTTTTATCTTTCAAAAAGTTAAATAAATAATGCTTTTCCTCCTCGTATTAATCAGTTCTTTTTAATATAAAAAACCGAGGTCTTTTAATTGATGTGGAATGTCCTAGACATTTTCTTCCATCGACTAAAATCCACCTCATTTGGTGTCTACTTGATGGGTTCATTTTCTGTTGTCACAGGTGTGATGCCGGAAGGGAAACAAGGAATGGTCTCAATATCTTTGTACATTGAAGAATGGCCTGAATCGTTCTGCAAAAGACCTTTTGTGCAACAATTCAACTAATAGGATTTTCTCGTGTATACTTAGTTGCATTATACCCGTGTTTAGTTCCTAGGCTGTTGTACACAAGAGTCCTGCTTTTGGGTATTTTAGATTCTAATGTGTGTTAGTAGTATATATATGCTATTCTTTGTAACTAGAAATTAATGAAGTGATATATTCTTTAATGAAATTGAACTTTTGAGTGCCTTGCAAGTGTTGCATTTTTGTAGTGTTTAGCCGTTTGCTGTTACTTGCATGTTTATAATGTTTTGCCTTTTTCTGTTACTAGCATATTTTTCATGTTTTGCTGTTACTTTGGATTAATATTCTCATATGCACAAGCAGTCCTTAAAGTTTTAAATCGCTTTCAGGGGAAAATTATTCTGAAAATGTGGGTAATGAACTAGAATACATGGAGGACAATGAGGCAGAAAATATTTGTCCTTTCGGTTTTACTCCTCATGATGTTGAAGATGAAGATGCCTTTGTTGATGTAGAAGAAGTATGTATTGAAGACGATGACAGTGATGAAGATTACACCAGCATTCTTAGGCCTGCTTTCATGGTAGAAGGGGAACCTGACTTCGATTCTGGCCCTCCTGAGGACGGATTTGAATATCTTAGGCGTGTCAGGTAATTGTTCTTTATCTTTAAATTGTCAGTTGATTTATTAATATAATTTATTTGTCAGCAATGCTTTTTCTCTTCCATATGTTTATCTGTTGTCAAACCTATTCCTAGGGTAGCTTCACAGTTCAAACTATGCCAAAGAAAGTACAATGGCTCTCACAAATCACAATTATGTTTCGAAAAATTGAAAGATTATGTTTCTCTTCCTTGACCTCTAGCTCATCCAATCATAATTTAAAAGCAAACCTTATTATAAATCCTCCAATCTTACCTGGCTTCGATACCAATTTGATGGAGCATAAATCTAAACAGCTAAGAAAATTGAAGAAGATGACAGACCAATTGAGTATGGATAAAAAGGAAAAGCTTTTGGGATTTTCCAGCAACCAACTTTATTAAAACTCTCTTAATGATAGTAACAAAAATTGATCCTAATAACCCTGTAATAAAGTATTTATAATAAACTCTTAATAACAATCCTATTTACTCCCTAGTAGACTAGTTATACTAGAACTCTGACTAAGTCGTATCCTAATCACATAATTCATTAAATAATAATAAAAAGAACCCTAAACATACACTTAAATACCAACATTAAAAAAAATTCAAATAATTAAATTTAATTTAATGCTCCTGCATCACTTTGGCCTGTTGCCATAGGTTCCTTGTAGATGGAAACCTCTCTCAATAACGCAAATGGTGCCATGACCCGCACTTGGAATGGTTTTTGATCATCATTGTACTTGCACAAGTTTTATTCTCAAAATTCGTGTGTGATTTCTTTGCTTATGGTGTTAGGTTTATTGAGCTGCAGATACAAAATTCTGTGTTCCTTGTAGTTCATGAAATTCCAGCACTTGTTTTTCACTAGAGCTGCTTTTGACTTACAATCATGTGGGAGATCTATTGTGAAACTGAGATGTTCCAAGATTAACACAACTATGTTTTAATCGTATCAAACTAATATTGTCCTTTAATTTCCCGTGTAGGTGGGAAGCTGCTCAAATTCCAAAAGTAAAGATTGCAAAGCCTGACAAGATTATATTGAACAAGGAACAAAGTATTTATATGCCTCAGATTCCAGAAATTGCCAAGTGCCCTGAACATTTGCTGCCATTGAAACAGTGGGAGGAAGCATTTCTTGCAGATTTTTCGGAGCTACGACTGGTACGTGCTTTCGCCCCCATTTGATTTTGTGTTCTGTTTACAATAAGAAGAGCTCTCCGGGTTTTATGTCCATCAACATTTTGGATGTCCTTTTCTTTCTAGTTGTCATTCCTTGACTGCATGTGCTGATTGAATAATCTTGAAGTGAAACATGTAACCTTGACATTGGATATATAAATACATTAAGTGAACCGATGATCTTTTAAGAAAAGCTTTCATTTCTTTGAATTCTAAAGATATTTTAAGATTTGGAAACATGTAAGAAAAATAACTTTTGTTTCCTTGATCTCAGACTATGTCACATATGGAGGATCCCAGTGCTGATATTTCTTTTAAACTACCAAGGTTAACTGTTCAAGCAGATGGCTTGTGTCGGCTTCCCGAGGGGGGTGCTGTCGAGAATTTTAACCGTACAACTGGTGAAGTCCACTCTGACCAGGCCTCTGTATGTCCTAAAACCTGTATCGGCGATACTTGTGTTGACTACCCAACCTTGTCTGCAATCCGAAAGATGGACTCGGTAGCCCGAGTTTCGATGCTTAGGAAACAAATAAGCTCTGTTGAGAACATGAGCTCACTTTCGAGGAGCAACTGTGTGTGGCTATTTGCTTTATGTGCAATAATAGACACGCCTCTGGATGGCGACACTTGCGCTTCCCTTCGTAGTCTACTTCGGAAATGTGCTAACATGAGAGCTGGGAAGTCTGAGGTTGATGATGAAGTTATTATGCTAAACATATTGGCCACGATTTCAGGAAGATATTTTGGTCAGTCAGAAACCTGAATGAAGTTTTGCGCATGCCTTGGTTTGTGTAGAGAGATTTGCAGTATGGTCCCCAAACTCAAGATTTTGTAGTGAGAAAAGAAGCATTTTGATCCTAAAAGAAACATTGATGCAGTGTTACCATAATGGAAGGGAATCTGAGCAAACATTTAAAACTATTTGATTAGAACAAGAGTGAAGTTGTTGCAATGTTTTTACATATTATTCTTGCTCCTGCTTTTAAAACATAGAATCATCCCTCCCTATATTCAAAGAAGGGTTTACAAGTCTTATTTAATGTTATCAACCCAACACAGACGACAGAGATAACATGGTAAGTTTATAAGCAACAAAGACTAGTCAAACAAAACTTTCACCGACTTAGCTTGCTTGTCCCACCCAAGACTGTCTTCCCTTTCTTTATTTCATCTTCTTCTCCACTTTCTTTGAATTTAAGGTTTAGAAAATTTTACTAGATGTTTATGGTTCGATACTAAAAAAAATTAAGTTTAAGGCTTAGATTAAGATTTAAAGTATCAGGTGTAAGGTGTATTTTTTTATTCTGGATAGAATTTAGACTTTAAATTTAGGGCTTAATATTTAATTTCTTAATGTTTTGGCATAAAAAGACACAAAAAAAGGATAGATTTTTTTTTTCAAAAAATTTATAGATTCCTTTCAAGCACCAAAATTTTTGGTATTAAGCTTAGCAAACGTTCTATAGACAAGACTGATACGGTTAATGCACATCTTTGTTAGGGCCGTGTTTGAGCCCAGGTAGGAGGGGCAACCGCCCAAGGCCCATAAATTCTATAGTGTATTATATTTATAAAAAATATTTTTGTATTAAATATAGGGCCTAATTATTTTTAATACTTGTTATTATAGCTCTAATTTTTTTTCTAATATTTATTATTAGGTCCTAATTTTTTCCTCAAAATTTATTATTAGGGGCCTATTTTTATAAATTAATTTTTTTTAATATTTGTTATTAAGTGCCTAATTTTCCCAATCTTTCTTATCTTGGACACTCTTAAAATTTATTTTTTTAATATTTATTACTACATGCCCAGTTTTTCAATTTTTGTTATTAGGGACCAATTTATTTTTAATATTTATTTTTAGGCTCTAACTCTTAAAATTTAATTTTTTCTAATATTTATTTGTTATTAGGAGTGCAATTTTTTCAATATTTTTATTAAGGGCCTAATTTTTTAATGCTTTTTATTAAGAGTCCAATTTTTTCAATACTTTTTATTAAGGGCCAAATTTTTTCAATACTTGTTATTGTGAAGCTACTCTTAAAATTTAATTTTTTTCAACACTTGTAATTAAGGACTATGATTTAGATAACGTTTCACAACAGTTTTATCAACAATAACATATGTTATTAACAATTCACAACCACGATACTCGCAGACTGCAGTGACCACAATAACATCTATTATGTACGCAATCACAATAAAACGCAACGCGACTTAGAACGTAACTGCAATTGTAATTTAAATCCTTGATCATGAGCTTATTTTTTTATTCGCCCTAAGACCACTAAAATCTTAGAAATGACTTTGTAATGCTTGGGGATTACTCTAATGTTTAGATGGAGATCCCATCCATAGGGATATGTTTATCGTAGTAGCTTGTTGCTTGGGTAAATAATACGCAACATTTTATCCATTTTTTTATGAGTCAGAACTCAACGTGGCCAAATGGTGCCATCTCAGCCACCCAAACGTGCCAAATCAGCTTTCCGTGACGGGAGGAATGAAGGTTAATGTCTGAGTGACTGTTTTATTACAAATCGAGAATGTTAGTGGTTGAAAGTGTAACTTTTCAAACTTCAGTGGTGAAGCAAGAAATTTACCCAAACGTCAGTGACCGTGTAGTTTTACCCTTATTATATTGGCAAAATTTTACTCCGTATACTCTCCCTTCTACCCGACCCGTACCCGCCCGAGAGCTCTAAATTGAGTAGTGGTGCCTCAGCTCCTGCTTTGCCATTTTGCTTGATTTCAAAGTATGGGTAAGCTCAATTCTTTCCTATTTCTTCGTTCAATTGTTGATGGTGGAAGGAATCTTTCAATTTTCCACTTTCCTTTTTCTTGTTCTTTTAAAACCGGTGCTTTAAGTAAGAACTCCATATCTGTAAGGAGAAACCGGAAAACGTATGATAGTTTCGATAATGTTGATGATGCTTTGACTTTGTTTAATAAGATGATTGACAAGTACCCAATGCCTTCAATTTTGGAGTTCAACAAATTATTAGGAGCCATTGTTAGAATGAAACATTATGCCACTGTTGTTTCTATGTATCGCCAGGTGGAATTATTAGGCGTTTCTCATGATGCTTATTCTTTGAGCATCTTGATTAATTGCTTTTGTCAATTAGGTGATATCGATTTTGGGTTTTCTGTTTTGGGGAAAATGCTGAAATTAGGTGTTGAGCCTACTGTTGTATCTTTGTCCACTTTGATTAATGGACTTTGTAGACAAAGAAAGATTTCTCAAGCTGCAAGTTTGTTTGATGAAATGGTTGAAAAAGGGTATCAACCTAATTTAATTGTTTACAGTACAATACTTAATGGGTTGTGTAAGTCCGGGAATACCGACCGAGCTATGAGGTTTCTAAGGATGATAGAAGAAAGCGGTTTCAAACCCAATATCGTAGTATATAGCACTGTCATTGACTGTCTTTGTAAGAATGGGTTATTAAACGAGACTCTTAACCTCTTCTCTGAGGTGAAGGTTAAGGGCTTTAAACCCAATATCGTTATTTACAATTGTTTAATTCATGCTATGTGTAATTTGGGCCGGCAGAAGGAGGCAACAAGGTTTTTGAATGAAATGGTGTATAACAATATTTCACTTGATATTTTCACTTATAATATATTGATCGATGCATATTGCAAGAATGAGATGGTTTTTGAAGCCAAAGATGTTGTTGACACAATGAGAAAGGTAGGCATTGAACCTAATGTTGTCACGTATAGTACATTGATTGATGCGCTTGGAAAGAAGGGGATGTTTTCTGAAGCTAAAGATGTTGTTAACACAATGAGAAAGCAAGGCATTAAGCCTAATGTTGTCACGTATAGCATATTGGTTGATGCGCATTGCAAGAAGGGAATGGTTTTTGAGGCTGAAGATATAGTTGACACAATGAGAAAGCAAGGTATTGAGCCTAATGTTGTTACATATAACACTCTTATGCAAGGTATGTGTCAATTAGGGAGAATTTCAACTGCATGTGAACTTTTTAGGAAGATGCTTGCTTCTAGACAAGTTCCAAATACATTGACCTTTTCGATTTTGTTGGATGGTTTATTCAAAAGTGGTAAACTCGAAGAGGCATTAAAATTGTTTCAAGCAATGCAGAACTGTAGGTTGGAACTCGATATTGTCTCTTATACTATCCTAATTGATGGCTTGTGCAAAGCTGGGCATATCAAAGTTGCAAAGGAATTATTTCATGAACTCTCAGTCAATGGTTTAAAACCCAATGTTTTCACGTATGTTGTTATGATCAATAGATTCTGTAAAGAGGGGTTGCCAGATGAAGCATACCAGTTGTTTAGGAGCATGAGAGATAATGATTGTTTGCCTGATAGCTGCTGTTATAATGTAATAATCCAGGGGTTTCTTCGAAACAGCTATACTTCAAAGGCAACACAACTTCTCGCGGAAATGGTCAATAAAGGTTTTTCTGCAGATTTATGCACTGCCACCTTATTTTTGGATTTGATCGTACGATCTAATAATTCAATATTGATCTGAATTGTTTCATAGACAGTGTAAAGTCATCACTTGCAAATGTGAAACAATTTGTTCATAACAATTGTGCTGCTTTGAGAAGTTTTTGAAAACTACAATGGGATTAAGGCCTATATTCAGTTTAGTTGATGGACTTCAAGGTTGAAAGAAAGAGATATTATGCACCATCTTTCACTTTTCACTAGTGATCTTTGTGATGAGAGTTTCTTTTCAGACCGTTGAAGTAAGTGAGAACCTTGTTGATGGTAACCTTGAAAACCTATAAATTGGGCAAAATGGTGGAAACTCTATCCTGTCTGCAGCTCTAACTGAAACCTCCACCTTTCTTCATTGGGATGGCAGTTTACTGCCAATCCTTCAGCAGCAGTGGCTATATTTTTATTGCGGGCAAATCCTCAACATTTCAAGACTTCAATGCAATAGCGCCAAAAATGCTCAATGCTTCACGTGCCAAGAGCTGAAGCAATTGGCTGGCCTCAATTGACAACTCCGGTTGGTGCCTCTTTGACTCTCTCTTTCCTTAAAATGCTTATGACTTGGCTGTAAGGTTTAGGAATGTATTAAGAAAGCATTACTTCTAATGTCTTGTGAGCTTTTGGGGAAGATAGCTACCATTAATCTGTTTGGTGCTACATCTTGTGCAGGTTTTCGGTTTTCCTTTCCAGGTTAAGCATGTTTGCTGCCAAATTCAGCTGAGGATGTTAACTGCAGTCTTCTGCCAAAGTCTCCTGCAGCTGCTCCCAGCATAACAGACGGTAATTCTTCTTTAAGCCAGGTGAACTGAATTCAATTTGTGTTATGTAGATTTTAATTAGACTAAAGGAAATGGTTTGACTGACGTAAGTTCTTTACTCCTTATCAAGTAAAATGATTTTAAACTAGTTTCCCAAATTGATGGCCTTGAGACTAAATACTGTATATCTAGTTTACCAAGTTCATGCCCTAATGGACTGAAAAATATTGCTGCCTAACCTTTATTAGTTAGCATACTCGTAGATCACTAAGCTACATATAAACTGAATTTGCTTCTGATCTTTGGTATCAGTTTTGTTTACAGGGATAGACTTTCTGCACTTTTATCTGCTCTCTACAGTGATTGAATGCTTATGTTTCTGACTGCAAAGACAACCTGTTGAGATGATTGATTAAACCATCGAATTCTTAGAAAGTTTGCCGGATTACAAGAGAAATATGTTTGAAAGTTCCATTTTGTCCTTTAGGCGAGTTGAATTCATCTTAGGTAAATGGAGTTTGCCACGGGGTCTTATCAGGGGGTTCCACCTTTGACTTACTCTCCTTATCGCCGATTCATTCTATTCTCATAAAGAACTGGGTCTTTTCATTGTTCTGTTTGAAGTAAAGGCTTGCTTATGTAAAAGATGCAGCTAAGAATTAGAAATTTGTCTTCAAATGTCATTCCCACTTAAAAGCTGTATAATAATCTTTGCTTCCAGGTTGATTATGTATTGGGCGGTAACCACTTGAAAATGAGCTTCCTTGTGGGCTATGAGGATACATTACATCGATTCCCGGAACAACTAGGTGCGAGCAGCCGATCATTTAAAAATGCCTTTAATGTTGTCCGCCCCTTGAGTTTGGTCACAAGTCACAACCTCTTCTGCAGTTAAATATTTCACCTAAAGGTATTATCTGTATTTGATTACATTTTTTCCCCTTTAGGTTTTATAAAAACCATGGTTTTTTCTTGAAAACATTAATTTTAAGTAGTTTGTTCTACACGGGTGAACTCTAATGCGGCTCGCCTGCACTGTGGAGGAAGCAATGTGGCTAGAACTTGTTCATAACTTCCCTGCACATAGGGAGTCTAATTCATTTCTGGGCAGTGAATACTGATTGCTTTCCGGAATTTGATCATAGGAAAGACACACACATCCAATTGATACTGTTGAAGATTCAATTTTCAAGTGAAATAGAATCGATTTTGTGGGATATCTGCTAAAGCAATGCATGTTGATAGAAAAATCTTCAAGTTGGGGATCATATGTTGCTCTTCGTTTCCTGCAAATCCAATGTATTGGTTTTCAAGAGCTGGTTCAATACAATTTGATTGTATGCGTAATCTGGACTCATTTTAAATTCTATTCTTAATATATCTGGAGGATGGCAACCTCAAACTCATCTGATCATGCACAATTATAAAAATAAAGGAGTGTGTTTTTATTTTTTAAAGGGTAAACTACATAAATGGTCACCGAACTTTTAGGCTAAATTTATTTTGGTCACCATACTTTTAAAATATTCAATAAGGTCACTCAATTTTTAGTTTGATTTCAATATAGTCACCGAACTTTTAGGGCGGATTCATTTTGGTCACTGTACTTTTAAAATATTTGATAAGGTCATCCAACTTTTAGTTCAATTTCAATATAGTCACCGAACTTTTAGTTCGCTTTCAATATGGCCCCTCTCGTTACCTTCCGTTAAAAGCTGACGTTAGTTTTTGCTTTTTCTTAATAAAAAATGGGTAAACTACATCAATCATCGCTCAATGCTCTTCTCACTCCTATTTTGGTCACTAGAGTTAAAAAAAATTCAATTTAAAAACTTAACTTTCGAATCGTTTTGGTCATTCTCAAATGACATGGTTATATAAATACAAAAATTTGATTAATCCTTAAAAAAATCCGGGTAATGATTTTTTACTTTGATATTTTAATAAGCAAAGTAAAAATTATTACTCGAATCAAATATTCCAATTAACCAGTCAATCGATTATCCAATTTAATTGGTACAATATAAGATTGAGAATTGACTAATTTGAATTTAAAAAATAACCAAAATAATTTTTAAGGATTAATTAAACTCGATTTTGGTACACATCTTTAAAATAAATTATTTCAACTCGATTATGGTTCACAGTTTTAAGCAAAATTGATTAACTGGTCTGATCTAGTATATATAATATTTTTAAATTTTATGCATTGCAATATCTTATAGTCTAATGATTTTGATACCCTTCTGATTTTTTTAAGTTTTGGCTCTGGGTAGAATTAATAGTTGTGAACTTTCAATTTGTGACTTTCTAGTTGTTTTTACACTTTTATCACAACCGAAAATTTATTAAACTTACCATATTATCATATTTGATATTTTAATAAACAAGGTAAAAAATCATTTCCAGAATCAAATATTTCAGTTAACTAGTTAATCGATTATCTGATTTAATTGATACAATATAAAATTGAGAATTGAATAATCTATATTTACCAATTAACCAAAATAAATCTTTTAAGGATTAATCGAATTTTTCTATTTGTATAAACATGTCATTTGCGAGTGGCCAAGATATGAACAATTCGAAAGTTAAGTTATTAAATTGAATTTTTTTAACTCTAGTGACCAAAATAGGAGTGAGAAGAATGTTGAGTGAAGATTGGTGTAGTTTACCCATTTTTTATTAAGGAAAAACGAAAACCAACTCATCTTTTAACGGAAGGTAACTTGAGGGACCATATTGAAAGCGAACTAAAAGTTCGGTTACTATATTGAAATTGAACTAAAAGTTTGGTGACCTTATCGAATATTTTAAAAGTTCGGTGACCAAAATGAATCTACCCTAAAAGTTCGGTGACTATATTGAAATCAAACTAAAAGTTGGGTGACTTTATCAAATATTTTAAAAGTACAGTGACTAAAATGAAACTATCCTAAAAATTCAGTGACCATTTATTGTAGTTTAACTTTTTTAAAATGATAGATTGTAATAAAAATACTAACAAAGCAAGGCCAGCCGTCAAGATAACAATCTTCTAATTGAACCATGATAAGGGATTTATTTGATGAGTAATTATTCCATACACAAGTGTATTAGTTTTAGGGTTTAGGAATTTTATTTAGGGTTTTTAGTTTAGGGGTTAAGTGTAGTAGTTTTAAATTTAGGGTCTGTTGATAAAATTTTGGGTTTAAGGTTAAGATTTAAGGTTTATAGGTTAAAACCTAAATTCCTAACCATATTATCCTAAAACTTAAACCCTAATCCTAAACTCTAAATTCTAACATTAAACCCTAAATTATAAACCATTACACTAAAACCCTAAACCTTTAAGCACATGTAAAAACAAAAAGTTTTCACCGTTTATATACAGGGTTAGAATTTAAGGGTTATGGTTACAGTTTAGAGTTTACAAATTAAAAACCTAAATCTCTAACATATTACTCTAAACCTTAACCTCTAAACTTTAAATTCTAACCACAATCCTAAAATTATAAACCCCTAAACTTAAAGCCATAAATCCTGAATGTATAAACATTAAAACTAAATTACTTGTGAATTTTTTATATTAATCAAGGATGAATAGATCGGCATTTGTCTCTGTAAATTCTGGATCAAACCGCCTTGTTGAAAAATATTGGAATGGGCTCTTGTGTATAAAACATCTCTTTGAAAATCTCTAATCCCCAACACCTCTGTTTTCTCCTTTTTACTCTTTTCCATGGTTGAGTGGTAATGACATTTTCATTATTACCTTCACCCTCTGTTGTATGTTCTTTTTTCTTCTTTAAAAACAATCTACCAAGCCACCTACTAAATCCATATTTATTGCAGCCTAAAGTTGCCATTTTTATTTCCAACAAAGCTTGAAAGCACACATATACAAGGATCATGACATGCCTCAAGTTCAGGGCTTCCGCAATGATACAACTTATATACAAGGCAAAATGCAGTAAACAATGTTTTAAGATGCCTAGCTTTCAACATTTGTGTAGAAAGATGAAGCACACACCTTCAATTTTCAAATGCAAGCCGGGTTGATTTAGGATTCGTTTCCTTGTTCAAGAAGGCTCTGGGTGTTATAACCGCTGCCATAAGCCCTTTCTTTCCAAATTTGTTCCACTTCAACGAATGTCAATCCCTTGGTCTCCGGCACATACACACTCACGAAAACCACTGCCAGCAAAGCTATGCCAGCCAGGATCAAGAAAGTAACACCACTTCCTACGGCTTCAGCAATTGTAAGAAAAGTCTGGGCCACAATCAAATTTGAAACCCAATTCACTGTGGCCGACATGCCCCCGCATATACCTCGGTATTGCTCAGGGTATATCTCCGAGTTCACAGTCCATGGAACCGGCCCCATTCCAGGTGCGAAGAATGCAATGTAAAGAGCTAATCCAATGACTGCCAGCCATCCATAAATTCCATTAGAAGAGCCAGGTGTTTGGGCAAAGAAAGCCCCGGAAAGGATGACAAGGGACACAATGACACCGGATAAGCTCGAAAGAGCAAGCTTTTTCCTTCCAAAATGATCGATAAGGTAAATGCCCACAACAGTTCCTGCTGCATTCATGGCAGCAACAATAAGTGACAGCAGAAGAGCAAGCTGATTGGAATTGAAGCCAGCCATCTGGACAATTGTTGGACTATAGTACATCACGGTATTGATGCCAGTGAACTGCTGAAAAGCCTACATATAATCACAGTTTCTGTCATAAAAATAGTTACAAGAGTTGTAGTCACTGTAATATTCTTACTTAACTCTAAGTTCATTCCATGTTGAAAGATATAAAAGGCCAGAATCATGTTAAGTGCATTCAGAATTAGACAAAGTGACGTCTCAAAAAATGATGCGATTACAAGTTGATTTTTTAACAGAATGTATAAAAAGAAGAATGTAATTCTAATGGACAACACATTCCAAAAGAATGTCGATGTTAATAGTCCTTACCTGAAGTCCTGCCCCAGCCAGAAAGGCAAGTCTAATTTCTTTTGTTCTAAAAACATCAAAATATCTGACAGTTTTCTTTCTCTGACGTTCTTCTTCTTCTGCAGCAGAAAGGTGATCCACTTCATCCTCTAATCGAGCAATGTCGTAAATTTTAGAAAGCACAGCTATGGCTTTATCTTTCTCATTCTGTACAATATGATGAGATGGTTCATTAAAGGAGAGTAGATGGGAATAATTAAGGGATCCACAAAGAAATTTCATCAAAAGAAATAGATGTACCTTCATGAAAAGCCATCGCGGAGACTCGGGCATACACAGCATAAAGAAGAACTGAATGACAGCAGGTATGGCTGAAACTCCAAGCATCCATCTCCAAGTTCCTCGAACCTGTTCATGCAACAATGTTTTAGACAGCTACTAGAGGTACTCGAGAACATTTTGGGGTGCATGAAGTCCTATGATGCATAAAGACAAGGAAACAGAACTAAGTCCAGACCCATGACCCATGACCCATCATCCTTCACCCATTCATATGCTTCTCTCACCTCTAATAACATTAAGACCTCAAAACTTGTATATCCAGATTTAAACGAATATGATTTCAACTAGTTATGGAAAGAGAATCGTATGCTTCTTTCTATCAAAATGCCCCAATTTGTTTTATAAAACCACCGGTTTAAATGGCTATGATTTTAACTAGTTATGTTAACAATATCATACGCTTATTTCTCTTAAAATGCTTCGATATGTGTTGAATGAATAATGGCTCTCCAAGATTTCCAGAATCATACACTTATTTGTTTTATAAAACCACTGGTCTCTACGGGGAGAAAATGCTATAAGCTTAGCCTCAGCTATCTGAGTGGACAATTAGCATCCAAAAGAATAATGGATTCGGAAAGAGGATAATAAAGCTTCTGAAACAAACTTTTAACTTCCTATTTTCATTTCATTAGCACACATTTCACGGAACATGGAACATATTTACGCTACATTGTATCACAGTTCAGAACCAAGTGCCATGGAAGGTTTTTAGTTTACTAGGTAAAATTCAACATGCTGAAAATGATGGCTGCACATGCATAACCTAACTAGCACAAAAGAATGAGTGAGTTCCGTTAGATATTTTTCCGTTCAAGACCAATTATATGCAAACCCTGTATTTATCTTGGATACGGTGTCTCCAAAACTGCAAAACCGAACATCCTTTCACTCCAGCAGAAAAAAAATGAGCATAAATAGAACAAAATTATCCTACTTTTCCAAGAAAATAAACAATTACCTCAGAGAACTAGTTTACTTGAACACAATTTGAGGTTTACCTAATCAAGTATTTAATTAACTCACTAACACCACAACAAGAGAGACTGATAAGTAATTTAATATGCATATTTGGCGTACTATCTTCAGTTTAAATATAAGATCGTCATCTCCAACCTTGAATCTTATAATAATATGACAACCAAATATTGCCATCTATACCATTTGAACCATAACATCAGGTCATTGGGGAATTTATTTTCAGTTTACACTGATAGAAAACCAATTTTTTAAGAAAAAGGGGAAAATCATACTGTTCATAAAATAATTTTTTTTTCATAAATGCAAAATATAATAACATTTTAAACATATCATAATTGTCACACACAATGTATATATACAAATATTGGTTCAAGAAGATGAAACCAAGTGAAGTAGTAAAAGGAAGACAAGCTGACCTCTGTAAAAGCAAGATTTACAAGGTAGGAAAGAAACTGTCCACCAGTTATCATGAGCACATTTGTGCTAACTAAACCACCCCTTACTTCTGAGGGTGATGCCTCAGCAATGTATACAGGAGCGGTCACAGATGCTACACCCACACCTAGGCCAACAAAAAATCGTCCCAATATCAGCACATACGGGTCAGGTGCAGCGGCCATGACAACTGCTCCAGCTGTAAAGACAACATCAGCAAGAAGTGTAGCCTTTTTACGTCCATAAGCATCATTAATCCAACCTCCGGATGCAGCTCCAATCATTGCACCTACCAAGGCCATGCTGACAATAGTTTCCTGCCAGATAAAAGCATCAGCATAATTCCAAACAGGGAAAGATTCGAAATTAACAAATTATTTGCATGCTGACCAACACTAGGAGTTATATAAGATACCAAGTTTAATGGCCAATGGAACCATAAACCCTCCATATCACCCAATTGCACCCCTTCTGCACCTTTTGCAAACATAAATAAGATTTGCCTATTTTTACCAGGGATTAGAATTGCCTGCCCCAATCAACTAAAAGCTAGCAGCTTCACGTACACACAAGTTATCGAGTATAGGGGAAATGGGATCTATATGCCCTCCCAATGCCCCAATTGCTCCCCTTCTGCACCTTTTGCAAACACAAGGTTTGCTCTCTTTTTTTGCCAGGATTAGAATTGTCTACCCTGATCAACTAAAAGCTAGCAGCTACATGTGCACATGAGATCTTGAGTTTAGGAGCCATGGGATCTATAAGCCCTCTAGAACCCCTCAATTGCTCTCCTTCTGGACCTTTTGCAAACACAAAATGCACCTGTTTCTGTCAGGGATTAGGATCGCCTACCCCATGAAATAAAAGGTAGCATCTACATGCACTCACAAGCTACGTTACTCAGACTCGAGTCTAATTGTAATGCGGGTATGTGCCTGAAACGGGTATGTTACGTTTTTTCTTTTTCCAAGAGTTCCATGTATTAGGAGGATCCTTGGATGATAATGTCTCAATCAATTGTCGAGGACATGGATACTTCAAGAAAAGTGAAGAGTCTGAATAGCACAACACACAAGATCCAACGATGCTGTCCGTGGGCATCTGCTCACAGAGCTCTCATCATTTATTCCTCTCCCATTCAATCAACCACACACACACACACACACACACACACAAAAGGGAAGATTTTCTTTGGTTCCATTTTTTTCATGACTTAAGTAAGTTTAGCATTTCAGAACACCTTTAAAAGCTGATAATACCTGCAGGAAACTACTCTGATTGACAACCTCAAAGTCATCTTTTATGTAAAGAAGAGCACCTGATATCACACCTGCAAATATTACCATTTCCAAATGAGAACTTTTGCTTGGAAAAAAATGTAAACAGAAGAAGAAATGAAGACACTCATGTGTTCCAGTTTTGTGCAGTTGAACTTCATGAGCTAAATTAACAGTTTTGGGATTTTTTCTTTTAAGTTACAAAAACTCATTTGAATAGAGCAATTAAACGAAAATCACTTATGTAATGATGTTAAATTAAGAGTAAGTCTAAGTCTTTCTTCAAGTTTCAAAATTGAGACAAAAAATTGCTTTTTCAAAGCTTTAGATCAGTCCGATTATGAAGCTACAATCCAGACATTCTAACAAAACTAAGTTTCATCTGCTGAAACATAGAACCAGGCATTCAAACAAGACTTGGTTTCATCGACTGAAACATAAAAAAGCCTTGTAATCAGATGAAGCAGACATTCAACAAAACTTGGTTTCACCTACTGAAACATACAAATCTCGGTCATCAGATGAGCCAGAGTATATAGAGTAAATCTCATGAAGAACAAAAAGAGATGGAAATAAGGGTTGAAGGGATTTGATTGATACCTGTGTCGTAGCCAAAGAGCAAGCCACCAATTCCAGCAATCACAGTAAGTCCAAGAACATATGGATTGCTGAAATATGACATTCTTCTCTCCGGAAACAAATCCAGATACCCTGAACTCCCTGGTAAACTCTGTAGCGTCATATCTCCAACAATAAAGCAACAACCAAATTCCCAGAAATGTAATTCCCGGCTATCAACACTTACTCAATTAGATTTTCAGCTAATTGCCAACAGATTATATTTTTCCGAGTCTTTCACTTTTCTTTTCTCTTTCCCTCCGAGAAAATGTGAATCCAATCTGGATGTTTGAAGTTATATTTTCCTTTCCTTTTCTTTTTTGCTTGCACGGAAGAGAATGAGAAAAACAAAATGGAAGAGTGGAATTGAAAAGGATAAAGGCTGAGACAGAGAGAAGACTCCCGAGTCTCGACAAACAAAAATTAGATAACTTTGAAACCTCATAAATCATAATCTATGCAACTATTCAATCTCAATTTGGCAATACGCAGCAGCGGAGCCACGTTCAGCATTGCGGCCCCACAAAATAAATGAAAATTTTATACTTTTTCTAAGGGCTTAATAGTAAAGAAAACACAAACATTTTTATTCAATTAGGCCAAAATAAATATTTAATATTTTTATCATTATCATTTTAGGTGTGTAACTGTTACAGTCGTTTAAAATATTTTTTTAATCAATCAAAACATGACATATGTTTTTGATTATAATTTCTTTTAACTCAATTTAAGAAAAACCTTAAATTTATAAAAAAAATATAAAGAACTCCAAAAATTTTAAATCTTTAAATCTGGCCACTGTGGCGTCGTTCACCACGTTGTCGGAAATAGAATGAAACTTTTTTCTCTTGTCGCAAGACTCATACGTCGTTCGTCGTATGATCGGTTGTCGATTACCGCCCATCATTTTTTTTCTCCTCTTATCATTCGATTTTATTTCGACGTTAGGCACTTCGACTGTTGATTTCCGGCAACAAGAGAATAGGAAAAATAATCGCAAAAGTTTGGTAATGAAAATGGCGGACACGCTATCGGCGATTAGCGACGTCAACAACTGAAAACTAGATTTGAGACTTAAAGATTTGTGGACTATTTTGAGAATTTTATAATTTTTTGTTAAAATTTTTGATTTTTTTAAAATAAAATATATCACGTGTCATGTGTTTTATTTGCTAAGATAATTTTTAAACGACCTTTAAGCACAACACACCTAAAACGATCGCGATAAAAACATTAAGCACCTACATAAGTTAAAAAAACATTTTGAACACCTAAATGATAAAATATATAATTTGAGCCTATTTTATGAGTAATAATTTATGCCAGTAGGAGTATTCAGTTTGACCCCGTAATTTTAAAAAATATATTTTATAAGAAAACAATTTTTAGAAAATAAGTTAGTTTCTCATCCCAACCATTTTATAAATTTTTTTGATTCCCGACAATATTGTTCATACTTAAATTATCAAAAGAGAACAAATCATCATTTAGCATTGGTATGGGTGCAAACGAGACGAGTCGAGCTCAAGTAGTGTTGAGCTTGACTCGTTAATAATTCGAGTTGAGCTCGAGCTTGAGTCAAGTTTGAGTGTGTCAGGTCATTAAAAATTCGAGTCGAGTTTGAACTTGAGTCAAGTTTGAGTGTTAACCGAGTTTTGTCTAAGTCAGACTCAAGTAGCTCGCATTTGTCTCATTATTATTATTATTATTATTATTATTATTATTATTATTATTATTATTATTATTATTATTATTATTATTATTATTATTGTTGTTGTTGTTGTTGTTGTTGTTGTTGTTGTTGTTGTTGTTATTATTATTGTTGTTGTTGTTGTTATTATTATTGTTGTTGTTGTTGTTATTATTATTATTATTATTATTATTATTATTATTATTATTATTATTATTATTATTATTATTATTATTATTATTATTATTATTATTATTAGGGTTAACTATACCATTGACCACCGAACTAATTGGGGATTTCTATTTTGACCACCGAACTAACGAACTCGTCAATCAGACCACCGAACTTATAAAATCAACCTATTTTGACCACCGCCGTTAAAAATCTAACGGTGGAGTGATGGAACTGCCACGTGGCAGCCAATGGGAAAATTTTAAAATTACACATTTGGTCTCTGTTATTTACACATTCTTTCAATTTAGTCCTAATTTTAAATTAATAAAATAATAAATTATTTAATTAGGTAGTGACATGTGTCAACACCTATTTAGAGGAGAAAAACAAAGTTAAGCAACATAACATCAAAGGGAATTGAACCTAGGTGGTGTAGGTGCAAAGGCAATGGCTAAGCCACTGCACCAAGCACAACTTTGTGCTTTAAATCACCCAAATTAATATATACCTCTTATTGATTTCTACATTTATAAGCCAAAAACTCAAACCTTAAACACTAATTTCACATATATAACCCTAAACCTTAAACCCTAAATATTTCAAATTAATTTTACACTAAACATTTCAAATTAAATTCACATATATAAACCCTAAACCCTAAATATTTCAAATTAATTTTACACTAAACATTTCAAATTAAATTCACATATATAAACCCTAAACCCTAAATATAGGACCATAAACCCTAAACCATAAATATTTCAAATTAATTTTACACTAAACATTTCAAATTAATTTCACATATATAAACCCTAAACCCAAACCCTAAATATTTCAAATTAATTTCACGCTAAATTTCAAATTAATTTCACATATATAAACCTTAAACCCTAACTCCTAAATATTTCAAATTAATTTCACACCAAATATTTCAAATTGGGATTTGGGGTTTAGGGTTTATATATGTGAATTTATTTTGAAATGTTTAGTGGAAAATTAATTTGAAATATTTAGGGTTTAAGGGTTAGGGATATATATATATATGTGAAATTAGTGTTTAGGGTTTGAACTTTTGGCTTATAAATGTAGAAACCAATAAGAGCTATATATTAAGTTGGGTGATATAAAGCACAAAGTTGTGCTTGGTGCAGTGGCTTAGCTATTGCCTTTGCATGTACACCACCTAGGTTCAATTCCCCTGGGTGGCATGTTGCTTAGCTTTGTTTTTCTCCTCCAATAAGGTGTTGACACGTGTCACTATCTAATTAAATAATTTATTATTTTATTAATTTAAAATTAGGACTAAATTGAAAGAATGTGTAAATAACAACCAAATGTGTAATTTTAAAATTTTCCCGTTGGCTGCCACGTGGCAGTTCCGTCACTCCACCGTTAGATTTTTAACGGTGGTGGTCAAAATAGGTTGATTTTATAAGTTCAGTGGTCTGATTGACGAGTTCGTTAGTTCGGTGGTCAAAATAGAAATCCCCAATTAATTCGGCGGTCAATGGTATAGTTAACCCTTATTATTATTATTATTATTAGTATTATTATTATTATTATTATTATTATTATTATTATTATTATTATTATCGGTCAAATTGCATTATTTTATTATAGATAGAATAATACAAAAGAAATATTTTTATGTGTCTCATTTAAAACTCCCTTAAATCTAGTCAGAGTAAAATAGTACACATAAAAATATACATAAAGTTAACTAAAAATTAAACTAACATAACAACCAAAACCACCCAACTTACATTTTAGTTCACTCTAATTTTAAAAATTAAAAAAAATAATATATTATATTTTCGAGTCGGACATCAAGCAGTTTGACTTGGTTCATTAGAATTCGAGTCGAATTCAAATCAAGTGTTGATCAAACTTTAACTGAATCAAACTCGAATAGTTCACATTCGTCTCACGTTATTTACAACCTAAATATAGGAATCACTTTTTAAGGAATCACTTTTTAGGTTATCTTTTTATTTTCTTATAATCAATATTTCATGATTTTAAAGCGACTCTCCTTAATTTGGTAACAACTCTTATTTTCTTTTAAAATTTTATTGATTAACATCGAGAAAATTAGGATTGAGATTCTTCTTACGAGATTAGGAGTTTTATGCAATATTAAGATTTTACGTGAGATTTTTGACATTTGACATTTTGATTAAGTAACTTTTTTAGAAATTGATTAATATGAATCTTTTAAGAAAATAGGATTAGTTGTTTTTAGGTTAAAGTATAGTAGAAGTTCTTGTATTATATTCAAAATTTCGTTTTAGTCTCTCTATTATAAAATGGAACATTTTACTCCATGTACTATAACTAAAAGTTTATTTTAGTCCATGTACTATAAAAAGAAACATTTAAATCCTTGTACATTTAAAAAGGATAAAATTATTCTTAGTTGACTTAAATATTTTGGTTTAAACACTAAAGCACCATAAAAACAAAAGAGAGAATGACCAACAGTCAGAAAACACACTATTCGAAAAAAGAAAGAAAGAAAAAACTCAAAAAAAAAACACGCTCTAAAGATGAAACTCTCTATCTTCTCCAAAAGTCAGTGACAGAAACACACTCCTCAAAACACTCTTCACGACAGTGAAGGATCTGATCAGAAATTCGGGTGGCCTAGAAAGAAGAGGTGAGGGCATCTAGTGTAGAACAAAAGCCCCAAGGAAATTAGACGACAGAACGCTCACAGTGGCTCACAAAACCGTTTGTCCGATGCACCCAAGGAGGACACGCAGGTCGAAACTTCTTCAACCCAAAAGATCTCTGGCGATGAAACGGACGATGCCCTTGCTACCGCATGTGCCACCTAGTTACCAGACCGCGGAATAAAACAAAACGCACATGCATCCAGTTGACGGGCTCTGTTCTTCACATCCCATGTCAGGGCACTAATTTCTGATAGATCTGTTGATGAATCATTTAATTTTTTAATAACAGCTAATGAATCGCCTTCGATAATAACCTGTCTAAACCCAAGGTCCATCGAAAGCTCGATGGCATGTCGAGCCGCAAAAGCCTCCGCAATGAAACTATTTGGGACATTCTGCACCCGACGGCAGCAGGCACCCAAGACCTCTCCCGAACTATCGCGGACAACAACACCGGAATGGGACACATGGGAAGTAGCTGAGAAACACGCGTCAAAGTTCGATTTTACCCAGCCCTCAGCTGGGGGAGACCAACGAACATCCTCTGCAACAGTAAATTGATGGCCGGACGCTACAATAGCATCCAACTCTAAACAGTAGGATCGGACAAAGGTAAAAACTTCCTCCTTCGATTGAGATATGCCTTCATGCAATTTTTTATTTCTGGAAAACTAGAGGGCCCATATTGTTACCAGCACTTCTTTGTGTTTTGTATGTGAAATAGTTGCAAAAATCCATGCCAACCAATCATAGATTCTAATGAGATTAGTTTGAGATGGCCACACATATCCTAAGGACTGCCACACTAACTTTGCAGAAATGCAATCCCTGATAACATGAACCCCTGTCTCACATTGGGATGGGAAGCTAGGACACTTAGAGTCATGAAGAATCCTTTTTGTATATAAGTTTTGTCTGGTAGAGACAAAATTCATAACGAACCGCCATACTTAAATTTTAATTTTATCAAGACATGATATCGCCCACAAGTGTTTAAAAAACTTCTTCGTAGCAGTATCATTAGCTAGGTTCTGCATTAGCAGCTTATACCCACTTCTAACAATATAGGAACCAGTGTGCTCAGCAGACCAAACAAGCATATCATCTTGCATAAAGACAGAGATATGAATACCCACAATTTTTTATGCCTCCTCCTCAGAGAAGATGGAGTGGATGAGTTCTGTATTCCAGGTTCTAGAGTTCACATTAAGGAGATCCTTAACCCAAGTAACCGCATTAGTAATCTGAGACTCTATTAACTTAGGTGGTGATTCCGGCAACCAATAATCGTTCCAGATATTAATAGAGGCCCCTGAACCCACTTTCCATCTCAACCCCTAGAACAAAAGCCCTTTCGCACTCCAAATGCTTCGCCAAATTAGCGATGGTTTGGAGCCCAATTGGGAACCTAAAAAATTCGTGAATCGAAAGTATTTCGCTTTCAACATCCGACTCACCAAACTTGTTGGATTAGTAATTAATCTCTAACTTTGCTTAGCCAGCAACGCTATGTTAAATTTCGATAGATCCCGGAAACCCAGACCACCATCTTCCTTTAAATTACATAACTGCTCCCAAGTGCACCAGTGTATGCCACGCTTCTGTTTGTATTTCTTCCACCAAAATCGAGCCATGATTGCTTGCAGATCTTTACAAATACTTTTTGGCAGTAAGAAGACACTCATGGCAAACAACGGGATTGCTTGCAAAACACTTTTTATAAAAACCACCTTACCCCCCTGGGATAAAGAACGATTGCTCCAATTAGACGTTCGTTTATTTGTTTTGTCTTTTAAACCAGCAAAAGCTCGGGCTCTGTTTCGGCCCACCAAGAGAGGCAAGCCCAGATACTTTTCAATACTACTACTATGCCCCACTCCAAAGATGGACTTTACCATATTCTGATCCACTTCATCTGTATTTGAACTAAAAAATAGCCCCGATTTATCAAGGTTGATCTGCTGACCCGAACATTTTGAGTAAATCTCTAAAGCAGCCTTTATCGTACTAGCATCCCTTTCGTTAGCCGTCCCAAACACAAGACTATCATCCGCAAAAAACAAGTGCGTAAGTGATGGGGCGTACCTGTTAAGTCGAACCCCCATAAGCTGTCGTCTATTTAAAGCCCGATGAAGCAACGATGAAAGTCCCTCCGCACACACAAGGTATAAATAAGGGTTAAGAGGGTCACCTTGACGCAAGCCCCAAGAAGGTTTAAAAGGGGTTCCCACTCGTCCATTAAGCACCACAGAGTAAGACACAATAGAAACACATCGAGAAACATAACTAATCCACTGCACACATAATCCCATACGCAACATAACGGCCTCCACAAAACTCCATTCAACTCTGTCATATGCCTTGCTCATATCCAATTTAAGAGCAAAAAAACCAGTCTTTCCCACCCGCTTCTGTTTAAAAGAATGGCGTGCCTCATACGCAACGACTATATTATCCGTGATCAAACGTCCTGGAACAAATGCACTTTGCGTTTCATCAATACACAAGGGGAGAACTGCTTGAAACCGATTTACTAACACTTTCTCTACCAACTTGTAAATAACATTACACAAACTTATTGGCATGTAATTTGCCATCAAACTCGGATTCGGAGTCTTCGGAATGAGCACGATGTTAGTCTGATTTACATCCTCCATCTAGCTGACCCCTTTCAAGAGATCCAAACAAAACATCGAGACATCATGACCCATAATATGCCAAAATTTCTGATAAAAAATGGCCCCAAGACCATCAGCACCCGCCGTCTTTAGAGGGTTCATAGATTTTAACGCAAGAACCACCTCCCTAGATGAAAACTCTTTACATAAATCATCATTCATCGCCTTAGTAATGCACGACGAAATACCTTCCCAAAATGACAGAGGGGTCATTAAGACCCTGAGAACAAAATAAAGTCCTAAAATAGTCTCGAGCAATATTCTCAAGCACCTCCTCAGTATCTCGGCTGACGTTATTTTCATCAATGAGCGTTAGGATCTTATTTTGACGCTTCCTTTGAGTAGTGAAACGATGAAAAAACTTGGTGTTCCGATCTCCATTCTTAAGCCAATTATTACGAGCTCGTTGTTCCCAGTACAACTCAGCCTTATCATACTCCATATTAAGCTCCAGACGAGCATCAACAATTTCCCCTAAGACTTCATCCGATGGATCTTTGTCAAACAAGTCCTCAAGCTTCGCCTGGAGGCGAGAAATCGAGAACTTCTTCTCCCTACGCAACCTTGTAGCCCACTTGTCCAGCCCCTCAGCCATATCTTTCAACCGATCAAGAACGGGGCCCTCTAAAGAGTCCCACAAGCGTTTAACCTCCTCTTCACAGGACTCCTCCATTAACCAGGCAGCTTCAAATCTAAAATGCCACTGTCTTGGTACAGTCTCCTCCATTTCCATAACCAACAATAGCGGGCAGTGGTTAGAAAATGTATGAATTAAATGAGAGAGTGAAAAATTTAGGAACACAGCCCACCACTCACTATTTGCAACCCCGCGATCCAATCTCTCTCTCAGAGTCGTTGCTCGAGTTGTCCCTTTACTCCAGGTGTACCAACGTCCAATAAAACCAATGTCTGATAGAGAACAATCCTCTAACGCACGACGAAAGCCCTTCATCTGTCTCTCACTGCGAATACATCCACCCCTTTTCTCATCAGTGGTAAGAATTTCGTTAAAATCCTCGATAACAAGCCAAGGGAGATTTGGTGTGTCATTCAGCCCCCTTAATAAATCCCAGGCGGCGCTCCAGAATCGCTCTTCAGGTGCTCCGTAAAACCTAGTGATACGCCAGGGAAAACCATTGTCCTTCAATATAACAACATCAATAAATCTCTCAGAAAACGATCGAACGGTAACTACACACTCTGCCTTCCAAGCCAACGATAAACCTCCACTACGCTCATGCGAACTAACATCTATCCCGATAGTAAAACCACACAACCTACGCGTTCTCGCCATTTTATTCGAACTCAGTTTAGTCTCTATAAGAAAGACTACCGACGAGTTTACATCTCGCAACATACGTCGGAGACGTCGAACTGTCCGAGGTTTCCCCAAACCACAGACATTCCAACTTAGGATCCTCATTGCACCCGGCTGGCCTGGACCACCAGACCTACCGATAATCGATCATTTCCCTCACTCGAATCGTTAGGAATAGAAACTCGTGAGGAACCAATGTTAACACGTTACCGCTTAGGGCCATCCAAATGCTCCAAAACATTATTCTCAGCAACATTAGCCATCTCCTAATCGAAACCATGGCCCACAGATACATCAAGCCCATCAGAACACCCTGGCCCACCAACACCCCCGAAGGTCCATCACCCATAAATAGTAATTTTGACTTGCCTCTCAAACTTAAATTTAAATCTAAAAATCGTGTAGATCTCAATTCCACATTTTGCGGAAGAGATCGAGCCCCTCCCCGAATCTCACTAGGATCCGATGCAGAATTTGAGCCTTCTACGCCACTAATAACTCCATTGTCTTCACGCAACCAGGGATTGAACATCGGAACGCCACGCCTTGCCGGAGCTCGCAGGGATGCATCCCACTCACACTTCAGCACCGCCTCGCTCGACTGGAACCGCACCGGGAAGAAACTCTCCTCATGCCCAAGTCTACCACATAAGAAGCAGAAAAGCTTCAATTTTTCATATTGAAATCGAACAAAAGCAGCGACACCATTAAGCATCGCAATTTTCTTCCCTCTCCTCAGTGGGCGGCGAATATCAATCCGTACGCGAATAGGCATCATCCCTCTATACCCCAAAGCAACCATGGACGTGTCTTGTTCTATGAATGCACCAATAAAGTTACCCAACTGGACTGCAACATGTGTGGACATAAAGCCTGTCGGAACATAACTAACCAAAACCCAAAAATCAACTGAAAAAAGAGGAACGCAAAGCGGCTCCTCCCCCGTACAAATCCGATAGAGAATCAGTAAATGATTATTAAAGTACCATGGACCACCATATTCAATTCTATCCGCATCAATGGGGTGACAAAACCGTAACAAGAATCGCCCATCACCAATATCAGATATGGATATCCCACCCGTCGGATGCCATACATTCGATAGAGTCGACCGCATCGATTGAAAATTCACCACACTAGTGGTTAAAAAAGAGCCCACGAAGCAATGCTCATAAGAAATCGCAGAATCCATTCGCCCATATCAAAGGCTCCTCCTCACCCTCCTCAATCGAAAGCCCGGCCAGATCCGCTTCCACTCCCGCCATTAGCAACACCGCCAGAAAACACAGGTAAAACAGCACCAGACAAACTTCAAAACAGAGAAGACAAGAAAAACGAAGATCCAGATCAAAGACGATCCACTAGGATCAACAAGAAAAAAACGTGCCACTAAAGAGCAAAGGTCAAAACGTGCCACTAAAGAGCAGAACAAAGTAACGACTAAAATAGTTCAACAAGCAGTTACAACAAAAAAAAAGATGTTATTTCCTCTTTTGGTCCCTCTTAGTTTTAAACTTGGATAAATTAATCTCTCACAAAATATTTTAGTGAAACTTTACAAAAAAATTTAAACACTTATGAAATCTAAATGCAAATTTAATTCATATTTTAACTCTAAACTTTTGTGTGTCCACTTTCAATAATATTACCATTACAAGCCAAAACATAACAATATTTAAAATGTTTAATTGAAAAAATAACACTAATTTTTTTATAGAATTTTTAGGTTTGTAGTAAGAGTAAGGGTTCAATTGAAAAAGATGATACAAAAATCATAAAAAGAAATTAAAATTTCATTAAAATTCTCAAAAGAAAATCAAGATTATGAATTTTTTATAAAATAAAATAATTTATTGGTTTATTTAATTTAACTTATTTTTCAATCAGAGTTGGACATGTTACGTGTACCTGGGAAAATGTCACACTCGCATATACCGTTCTTAATTACTCATTTTTAAAATGTCCATCAAATAAATTACGCAACTTTTCAAGATGGATCACTTTGATTAATTTTAAAATTGAAAAGGAGTTACAGGGTGTTTAAACTAAAATATTTAAACCAACTAACTATAACTTTAAAATTTTAGACCAAAACATTCACTTTTCAAATGTACAAGGACTAAAATGTCTCTTTTTACAATAGAGGGACTAAAATGAACTTTTATCTATAGTATAGGGATTAAAATGTTCTTTTTTTATAATAAAAGGGCTAAAATAAACTTTTAGTACAGTAAAAGTACTTATGGTAGACTTTTTATAATCTTAAATATTGATTAGAAATTGTTGTTGCTAGTGTGATAATTATTATTATTATTATTATTATTATTATTATTATTATTATTATTATTATTATTATTATTATTATTATTATTATTATTATTTATTGTATTTTCATAGCAACAATTAATTTAGAAAAAAGAAACATATTAATTGTACGTCAGTTCCACAAAACCCTTTGCACCTTTATTTTTAGTAACTGATTTAATTGTTTTTTAGATGTTTTAACTATTTAAAATTTGACCCAACAATATGTAAATTATTTAGTCATCGTGTTTATAAATATAAAATGTTTGTATTTATATTATCATTATTGAGGGATAATAACTCTACGGTGGAAATAAAAGTTTTACACAAGTGTCTTGGTTTTAAAGTTTAAAGATTCAATTTAAAGTTTAAGAATTAGGATTTTAAGTTTATGAGTTTTGAATTTGAGGGTTGTGGTTAGAATTTAAGGTTTATAGATTAAAACTTAAATTCGTAATGTAATACCATAAATTCTAAATTTTAACCTCTAAACATTAAATTTTAACCACAACCCTAAACTCCAAACTTCTAAACACATATATACAAAAGTATTAAGATTATTTATGATTATGAAGAGCGATAAAAGCTCTTGAGACATTAGTTTTGATTAAGGATGAGTCTACCACGTGTGACGAACACCGATGAACACCACTAATGATGAACACCGATGAACACCATTAAATTAATTAATAAAGATGTAAAATTTCAAGGACCCATCATACAATTAATAATTATTTTAAAAAATTCAATTAAATTATTTTTTATATACATTAAAATTTTATTTTTTTAATAAGGGTAAACTATATATTTAGTACCTCACCTATTTCCGTATTTCTATTGAACCCTCATTATTTAAATATTATTTCAATTTGACCCTATTCTTTATAAAAATAATTGAACCCTTAACCCTCAACCTAAAACCCTAAACTATTAAACCTTAAACCCTTAAACAATTTGGCGTTACTGGTTTCAATACAACTACACGTTGTCCATGGGCGAGCCCTTTCATCAACGAAGACGGATGAAAATGTTGTTGTTTCGGGAAGGACAAGAGAAGGGGGAGCTGATGATAAGGCAGTGCCGGTGGCGGTGGGTGTTCCTTCGTTTGCCGACTCCGCAAACAAACCCAGCAGCCCTAAGATGAAGAGCATGGCTTTTAGATTAGCCTCGAGACCAAGCAGAAAAGGTCCTGGACATTGATGAATCTTAAGCATATTCCGGGGGATTCATTTTTTTCTTCAACTTATACGAGGACCCAGGTGGAAGGTATTGTTGCACAGATTTGTAAACTGCAGCATTTGGTTTCCCTCTTCAAGGGAGATTTGTTTTTTCATTCGTTTAAGAAAAGATGTTATGATTGTACTTGTAATTTGACAGTTTAGACAGTGATACACTTTTAGACAGCTTGGATTTTAATCAAGCGCAATGTTGAATATAAACCATTGCAGTTTTGGCTTTTGCATTCGTTTATCGAATTTTCGAGAAGCTGAAAGCCTTTGAACCACCTGTATCACCGACGTTTATAGTGAGTCATATTTAAAGAGCTCAAGTCCATATTTTTTTAATCTTTGTAATATCACATAATGAAGAACTTGTACCGACTTTGATCATCACTTTTTTTTTCTTCAAATTGTTGATTATTGAATTTTTTAGGAGAATTCAACAATTCATTGAATTGAATTAAATCGATGATGGTGAAATTATTTTTAATGGTATATGGTTTAGGGTATAGGTTTAAGAGTTTAAGGGTTTAAGGTTTAATAGTTTAGGGTTTTAGGTTGAGGATTAAATTATTTTTATAAAGAATAGGGTCAAATTGAAATAATATTTAAACAATGAGGGTTCAATAGAAATACGGAAATATGTGAGGTACTAAATATATAGTTTACCCTTATTAAAAAAATAAAATTTTAATATATATAAAAAATAATTTAATTGAACTTTTTAAAATAATTATTAATTGTATGATGGGTCCTTGAAATTTTACATCTTTATTAATTAATTTAATGGTGTTCATCGGTGTTCATCATTAGTGATGTTCATCGGTGTTCATCATTAGTGGTGTTCATCGGTGTTCGTCGCACGTTGTAGAATTTTCCTTTGAGTAAATAGAGAATCGATTTGATGTTTTTTTTTCGAAAGTGAATGCAACAAATTACATATTAAAATGTGCATAATTGGGAATATGATTAGATTCTAATAATTACCGTTTATGATAATAATATTTATTCTCATTACCAGAAGTGAAAAATTTAAGACAAGTAAGAGAGCAATAAAATTTTTAAATAATTTTTTTGAGAATTATAGATAACATATGTTATCAATGTACTTATAAATAAATAAATGTTGATATAAATTCTCATAGCTCACTATTAGTGAATAATGATAATGATTACAAGAGTCACTTGTTTATAACACTTGTACTTTTAATCGCTAAGAAACTAACAACTTTTCTAATTAGCTAGTAACTAAATTGACGTAACAAACTTCAACGGTTGATGAAAGTGTAGTTTTAAAGTGATTATAAGGTAATATTTATTTATAGATATTTTTAACATTTTGATAATATATATTTTATAAACAGAGTGATTGAATTAAAGTCTTCTGGAATAAATATCATCTATCTTTTTCACTAGGACCACAAAGTGTAATTTCAAACTTTATCATTTGGTGAGTGTGCTAAATTGAGTTTAGAGGCTTTACATGGTTTAGAATAATTTGGTATGATTATATATATATATTAACAATTTTTATCTAAGGGAGGGAGAAGGAAAATTTTACTTATACTGGGTCTTAAATCAACAACTTAAAAGAAAGGGAGGGTGTTAATTGAGTGCTTTAGTTACTTACACTAAAGATTGTTCACTTAATGATTTTATATTTGAAACTTACATCGTTTAGAATGGATTAATATGATTATTTGATGTGTTCTTGATGCTTGATGTACGTGTTTGATAGGGGTGAGCAAAAATATCCGACCCGAACCTAAAATGTCGGGTAATTTCCGAAAAAATTACCCGACGGGGCTGGGTATCCGACCCGACAAATTTTTCGAGACACGGGTTGGAAGTTTCCCCTTACCAGGTACCCGACCCGACCCGATAAAATTTAATATATTTTTTATATTTAAAATTATATTTTTATTTATGTTTCTTAATATTTTTACTCTAAAATTAAGTTTAAATCCCTAAATTTTTTCTATGTTTGTATTATATTCTTTTAAGTTTTAAGTTTAATTTTTTAAAAAATATTTTAATGTTTAACATGTGATTTTTTTAATTTTAGAATTAAAAAAATAAAAAAAGTAGGAACCGGGTACTCGATACTCGATTACCAGTGTACCCGAATTTTACGGGTACCCGAATCTCGGGTATCCAGATATAATGAGCCGGGACACGGGCCGCTTAATGAGGTACCCGGATGAACCGAGTACCCGAAAACCGGATACTCGACAGTACCCACCCCTAGTGTTTGATATAAGTTTTGACACATTAAAGCCTAGATTAAAGTTAGTTAAAATACCTTTAAAAATACCAGTAAAATTTCCATTTGCTAGTTTTGTTAATGTATTAATATTTTTTGCAAGCAGGACTAGAAACATGATTACAATGATGGAACGAGAGGGGGTTGGAGGGTCGCTCCTCCTTAAAATATAAAATTTATATTTGATTTATAATCTTTGAAATATTTTATGTATTTTTTATTAAATATTTATTTTTGCCCCCAATTTTTTTATAAGTTTATTTCCTAACATAAAATTTTGTGTCTGTCCTTAACATGTATAATGTTATTGTTTTATATTTAAGAAAGAAAAGAATAAATAAACGAGACACATGTTTCACTCTGCTTATAAAAAAAATATAAGAGTATTTTACAATGACAATATACTTAATAATATATATAGGAAAAATATATGATGCACTGACGGTGAAAATAATTTGTTTCCCACAAGTACCTTAATTTTAAGGGTTAATGATTCAGTTTAGGGTTTATAGCTTAGGGGTATAGGTTTATGTGTTTAAAATTTAAGGGATGTAATTTGAATTTAGAGTTTAAAGTTAGAATTTAGGATTTAGGTTTTAGGGTAATATGGTAAAGATTTATATTAATTTATGTTCCAACAATCCCCTAGAAACATCTATAATCTACTTCTTAACTGTCAGCCACATATATTGGACAAAATCAGGGAAATAATGCAAGTGAATAAAAAAGGAAACAGGGTATTTGAAAATTTAATTAGGGATTTATGACATTTGATACAATATGGGGTCAACTTGTTGTATAGTAGAGACAAGTTATAAATAAATGGAATATTTTATAAATTTTGTCATGTAACCCTGATGAGTTTCTCTGATTTAATAGTCCATTGCATATAAAAAATTAAATCAAAAGAATTCATCAAGATTACATAACAAGTTCTATAAAATAATTATTTTAATCGTAACTTGTTTAGATTACATGACAATTCTCTTTGCGCGGTAACGAATGCAACAAATTCCTAAATAATTCTTCAGCTTCCCCATTTCTCTTATTTTTCCAATTTTATTTTCCATAATTTTCCCATACATTAACATTTTATTGATGAAAAAAAATCAATACTTCCATGTTATTTTTTCTTTTAAAATTATTACTTTCATTTGATATTTCATTTTTTTACTTGTTAAGAACGAAATGTTATTTCAGTTTATATTTTTTAAAATTAGAAAGCTACAACTTAGGTATTCATTTATTTATTTATAAAAAAACTATACATTTATTTAAAATCCAAAAGGTTAAAATGTGTGGTGAGTTATCGTACTTTAATATAGATTGAAAATATTTTAAATTTGTTTCTATTTTTTCATTTAAAAGTTATAATCTAATCATTGATAAATATTTCGTGAATCGTGAGTGTATACCTTCAGAAAGCAAACATTTGGTGTTACAATCACCACATATTGGTAAGCTCACCACACGGATTTCAGATAGAAAAAATCCCAAGGCCAAACTCTCTCCCCAAAGAAGTGAAGCACCTCATTCTGGGGAAAGCATAAAACGAACGCGCCTCACGCGCCAAAACTTAATTCCCTCCCGAAAAGCAACCCTAGGCTTGTTTTATGGCGTTTAGTGCGGCCGATCGGCAGTTGATCGGAGGAGCGTCGGGCGTTTTTTGGTTTCGCCGGCGTTTTGGTCATTCGACAGTGACGATGCTGAGCTCACTTTCCCTTGAAATAGTGGTTTCCCAGGGGACTGTTCTCGTGGCTGGTTTGGAAGACGATCTCTTGGCCGCGAGGTTGCCATCGACACCGGTGGCGGTGTGCCACTCTGTTCTCGTCTCCTCTTTCCCGGAGACGACGCCGGGGGGTGCGACAAAACGGTCTTGGACGAGGGCATCCATGTTTCTGCGAATCGGCCGGTGTAGGAGACTCGTCCCGATGGGTGATGGAGACGGCAAACGACGGACCTCATCACCGGTAGGAAATCTCTCACGACTCAGACCCCCTGGGAATGTCTCACTTTTGCGATGGTGCTCCTCTCTTCGAACGGTTCTCAGCACGCCGCTACGCCGGAGAATGGCTTCGACGACGACATAGGGAATGACCACCAGTACTGGAAAGCCGCCGCTGCACCGGAGAATGCTCTTACCCCCGGAAATTGGTATGTTAACCGGCCCCCTCGTACCTGGGTTGCTGTGTCCCAGGAGACTGGTACCTTGCTTTGCTGACCGGTATCATCTTTGGGATCTGGTGGGGTCCACCGTTTACTTTTGCTGGGAAGAGAGAGAATGGGGTCCATTGTTTTCTTTTGTTGTTTTGGAAAAAGACATAAACTACTTTCCTTTTTTAGTGGTTGTTAACTTTTCAAAAAGGAAATGGTGGATGGTTTTTTTGCAGAACCTGCACCTTCCCGGATATTATGGGATCATGTTCTTTTTTGCTCGGTTTTACCCCGGTTTTCAAAGCCCCTCTTTCATCATCTTGGTAAGCCTGAGTAAATTGTTTGCTATCTTGTTTGTTGCTAAACTGATCTATGAGTATAGAAAAAAAGCTTCGTCCGTTGGCTCTCGGTTCACATGAAATCTGGCTACTCCCTGGGAGTTTTTCTTATCAAGATTATTATTATAGGACTAGTATTTTTTATGGGATAAGAAATTTAAGAGGGTCATGGATGGATGTCGAGCCCCGAGAGTTGAAGGTGGGATGTTTTGGATGGGATCCGGGCGGTTCTTTTCCTCCGGTTGAGATCAGTTCGATAAGGTCTTAGTTTTTGGTCGATCATGCGTCATCTCTGAGCATGACTGATTTAAGATTGTTTGGCCGAGTTGTGGAATCAGATCAGATAGGTGTATGTTCTCCTGCGGTTTTGGTGACAAGGCCCTTTTCTACGACGAAATTGGGAGCCTGCCTCCGGATGGAGCTCTCCCAAACGAACAGGACTTACGTTTTTGCCCTCTCTGATCCGAGGAAAGGCCTAGGTGCTTGCAACGAGCCTGCTTTTGTCTTCGTGTATTTTGCCAGGAAAGGTCAGGGAGCCTGGTTCTCCATGTTTGTCCGAATAATGTTCTTTGTGTCGTTTGCCTTGATAAGGACCGTTACCGGTGTAACGGAAGCCTGCCTCTGGATAGAGCTCTCAGGCGAAGGCGCGGAGGGTCTTGCTTGTTTGGTAAGATGAAGAACACGTTTGTTCCCTGTGGTGGATTTCCATGGCTACTCTACTTTGCCGATGAATCCCCAAGGTCAATGGTGGATACGGCTTCTCTCTCCTTGCAACCAAGGAGCTTTTCATCCTGTTTCGGTTATTAGGCTTGTGTCTTGGTTCAATGCCTTTGGCTTTCGTTGTTGTGATGCTTGTTTTCTTTTTTTCGGATGTAGGACTGTAAGCTTCTTCGAAGCCTGTTTTTCCTTTTCTTTGATTTAATGAAGTGCAAGTTTTTCTGATAAAAAAAAGCCACGCCACTTGCCTTTATCATTTCTTATATATATATATATATATATATATATATATATATATGAGTTAGGATCAGTTACACAGAGTAAAACTTAAAGAGTTTTACACGTTTTTTGGATCGTTGGATGAGGAAAATGGATAGTTCTGATTAACTCCTTACTTTTTTTCTCAAGTGATAATCTTCACACATTCTACTGTTAATCTCATCGATCTGTTTTACTAATCCAATGATCTAAGAGTTTTAAACTGTGTAACTGGATCCTATCCCTATATATATAGGATTAAGATCAACTTACACTGTCTAAAACTCAATTACTTTTACATAGTTTTTGGACTGTTAGATGATGATAATTAATGATCCAGATTATTTTCTTATCTTTTTTTTTCCCAAGTGATAATCTTCACATTTTTTACTATTAATCTCACCCATATATTTCACTCATTAAATGGTCCTAAATTAGTGCAAAACTAAATGAGTTTTACACCATGTAACTTGATTCCATCCTCTCTCTCTCTCTCTATATATATATATATATATCCTTGTCAATGAATAAAATAGGATAAATAAACAAACATGATAGGATAAGATGATAGGACGAAGATATATAATTTTTTTATCAACAAAAGTATGATTTTATTGGCGCCAAATCATACAACCGACATTTACACGCGCCTCATTAAAAACCTCCCTACAACTTAGATGGAGGAAAAGAGTACGACGTGTAGATGTCTAACGAACATAAAAACGACACGTCCAACACACACATCCAATTGTCCCAACAACGATCACACCCCCTACCCGCAAACCAACAGAAGCATAACATGTCTATACTTAGTTTCACCCCTCACCATACGCATTGCACCCACCCATCTCCAGCACGCCACAGTCACTCCCATGCCACACAACAACCACCCACACCCACCACCCCTCCCCCTCCAGTAACCCAACGCAGCCTATAACCCGCACCAGCCATGTACCTCACACAACCATGCCCACCACGAAGACACAACACGCCCCGCAAACACACCCAGCAGCACGTGACCTTCAGTAGCTTGCACGACGCCAATCCGATTGAGTCACTCCTCCCTTCGCTAAAGCATCCGCTATACTTTAGCCTCGCGTAACACATTGTGAAAACATACACACGATAAAAAGGAGACATGCTTCATTTATCAAACGGAACCAAGACCATAAACTCCACGACCTTATTTCCGGATGTTCCACCCAAGACACCGCCACTCTAGAATCAGACTCAATGATGACACAAGGTACTGTAAAATTCAGCTCTAATAAAAACTCCAATGCAGACGCAATCGCACACACCTCTGCCCCATTAGAGTCTATCACCTCTAACGATCCAGCAAACAATGCTAAAATCTTTCCTTTCTCGTCTCCAACACACCCTCACATCCTGCTGGTCTTGGTTTTCCTCGAGCCGCCCCATCCACATTAAATTTTAACGCCCCCGAACATGGTGGAGACCAAACCGTCAATAGCCGCGATACGCCCCCACCACCTGTCGGAACACACTCACGCGGACAATTCCACCAAGCGAACTCTCCCACCAACTGCCTCTCGTGTGTTACTTTGATCCAATGCAACGATCGCAATTTAATTAAAAACATAACTTCATCCATTACCAATCTTTTTTGCCGAAATATTACCTCATTACGAGCAAGCCATACAGACCATAACAATGACGCGCAACCCGCAATCCACCAATTCCGTAACAGCCCCCGAAACACCCCCTCATAACATTGGCCTATTAATTCTTGTATCGTCCTCGGGCGCACCAACACCATGCCCCACCATTGAAAAAATTTATCCTATACGCCATATATAAATGGGCAAGACAACAAGATATGATTTAATTCATCCTCCCCCTCTGCACACCATACGCAACGCACCAAACTATTGCACAACGGAACTCCTCGATCTCTCAAAAAACATAAAGTCTACAAACGATCAATGAGAGCAGACCAAAGGAAGCATTGTACCTTAGGTGGCACATCAATATTCCATACGATAAAATTCTCCATTTCCCCCTCTACGACACCATAACATGTCATTAAATGTAATAACTCTTTCGTAGAAAACTCGCCTCTCACATTTGGTCACCAAATTAATCGATCTTCATGCCCCTCACTTAACCACCAGCCCCGCACCACCTCCCTCAAATCCGACACCATTTGTTGTTCGAATGGACGTAAATCACGCCCCAAAAAACCATTCCATTCATCATGATCAAAACAACCCCTCGCATAATCTACCATGCACACCGTTTTATTCACAGCCAACCGAAATAGTCTCGAAAAAACTAACTTCAATGGCCTATCCATACACCACGTGTCAAACCAAAACAAAATACGCATCCCATTACCCACCAACCATTTAAACCGATTTTCAACCATATAATCAGCCACCCTTTCATCTTCCTGAACCATCACAATTTGTTTCCATATTGTTGACATCCGATTTTGATTTGTACAATTGACTCTCCAAGAAAGAACTTGTTCTCCGTATTTCGCCACAATTAACTCACGCCAAAGAGAATGTCGTTCAATCGCGTAACGCCATGTCCATTTGGCCAATAGAGCAATATTACGCAATTGTAAATCGACCACACCCAAACCCCCTACTCTTTTCGGCCGACATACTCTCGCCCAATTAACACGACTCATTTTTCTTTTCAGCTCAACATCACCCCATAAAAAAACACGTCTAATTTGATCAATTCGCGCAATAACCCCCTTAGGTGCAGCAAACACACTCATATAATATAATGGTAAGGAAGAGAGCACTGAATTTACCAGGACTAGCCGAGCTGCAAACGATAACGATCTTTTCTTCCATCCTGCTAGTTTATGTCGCACTTTCTGAATCACCGGTTCCCACATCGCGACACCCCTCGAATCCGTCCCGATGGGCAGCCCCAAGTATTTAATGTAACCCCCTCGTCCCGGTCTGGCCGGATGACCGGTCCGAGTGGGCCACACGGGGAAAACCAAAGCGAAACCCGTTAAGGTTCCCCCTCGGTTAGCAACCCTATATTTTTTTTCCTTTTTACTTAATCTTTTCTAAAAGTTCATTTAAGTCCTATGTGATCAAACAGCGGAATAAGATACATGAGACAAACATTCGAACCCAAAACAGCAATTAAACAGCCCACTTTTAATCTTTTAAACAGGCCGTTTCGAAACACCCTTGAGGCGTATCGAAACGCCTTGACCAGGTCAACTGTCCCAGAGCCTTTACAAGGGGCCGTATCGAAACGGTGGTCAACCGTTCCGAAACGCCCTCAACGGTCAACTTCTCGTGGTCAACGAGATTTTGACCGTTTCGAAACCCTTATACCCGTTTCGGTACACCTTCATCTCGTGAATTTCTCAGAATTCCAGTAGCCAAAACGTTCCGAAACGCGTATCGGAACAGGGGTTTCAAAGGCCATACCGTATCGAAACGCGTTCCGATACGTGGTCCCTGAAGCCTTACCCGTTCCGAAACGACCCAGCCCGTTTCGAAACGCGGGCTGTCTGCAGCCTTTTGAAATTCAGATTTAAGGGTATTTCAACAAGTATGAAGGTCCCATAGGACCCCTAAAGGCACACAAAACCATCAAACAAAGTCTAGAGACATACATCCTAGATTTAACATACTCAAAAACATACAAGCATGGATTTAGACAATCTTTCATACATAGCAAATTACACATGTAGAGCCTTTCATACAAGCATGCTTGAAGACATTAAAAAGAACCAATAAGCATCATACATCTCAAATAAGTTTACATGTCATTCAAGCAACTTAAGCATTCATAAGACATCCATCATACAAGCATTTGGCAAGATATATCATGCTTACAAACCAAGTCAACCATAGACATACATCAAACTCAAATCAACAATACCTATCCCATTGCTTAACTATTACATTCTAACATTTAAGGTTCATACATTGAGCTAACCATTAGCAACACTTGGATACCCTTCCTTGCCCTTGCCACCCTCAAGCTATTGATCTGCATTGTCGAACAAAAGAGAGCGTAAGCATAAAAGCTTAGTGAGGGTAAGCTCTTTAAAAACAAACCTCGACAATGCAGGGTCCAAGCACGAGCTACCACCAAGTAAAAATGCATGTTCTTACCTCCGATCCACACGAGCCATAATTCTAAATGATGCATGAACATATAATCAATATCATGTCATGCTCAACATGTTTAAATCCACAACACATGAAATCACATATGTTAATCCATGTTAGCAACACATCCCAAATCACATCGGCTCACAATTAATCACATATTGGCAACATAAACTACAATCCGTATTGGCACCTAGCTATGACTCGAATACGCGGATAACCGTTGGAACTCACATCCAACAACACAACCATTACCTGACGGTGGGATTACACTCATCACCGTTCATGCGGAGGGGATTCCACTCATCCTCACGCCTCATTTCACGCGGGGGGGATTCCACTCATCCTCACGCCCCGTCGATGGGATTCCACTCATCATCGACTAATATAAATACAATTTCCGGGCGTACCCGTACTCCTCCTTGGTGACTCAACGCCACCAAGGCCACGCGCGAATTTAGACTCATGTGTGCACACTAACATCCTAATGATCGATCATTTGTACCCAAGCATACTAGTGCCAATACTACACATTTCATTAATCTATCACAATATCAATCCATAACAACTTCCGTGCTTAGCACGTACTCACCATGACTCACCGTCATGCACGAACCACATTTCCATGCCTAGCATGTACTCACCATGATCCTCGGATCATACAATCACTTCATAACATCATTACACATGTCAACTCTACATGTATCTCACAACACAATTATCACATCATATTTTACACATGTGTATAACCATATCATATCTATCATCCACATGCATATAACAATGCATCAAACATGCCTCAACATACATGTATACAACATATACATAATCAACACCATCACAATTTAACACGAGGCACATACAAGCATTAAAGAGTGCAACCAAAGTCTCTAATCAAAGCTTGGGATTAGGCTACCACTCTAATCCCAACTCTAGGTGGGTTTACCAAGCCCATCCTAGGTTCACATGCTCGAACCAAATACTCAAAACCATTTTAAAAATATTTAACCACTCACCTCTACCTCCAAGCTCAACTACCAAGCAAGCATCACCTTCAAGTTTCCGGATTTCTTCCCGAAGCTTCTCCAACACAAATTCCTGCTTCTAAACAACCTCAAACACAATTCAAACAATCCCAAATCAGCCCAACATCAAAAGACCAACCCGAAATACAATTCAATCACAATTTAAAATGTTGCAGGCCATGACCAAACCCCATACTTTGCAATCTCGGACAACCCACATACCCCTTCCAAAATCCATGTTTTCAACACCCATTGCACCCACAAATGATCCCAAATCAACCCCTAACCATAGTGCTACCATTGGGGCTATCAATTCCCACCTAAATCAACCCCCAAAACTCACCCAAAACCCTTCAAAAACCTCATTTATACCCAAATTCGGGAATTCATTTAAAACACTCCAAAAATTATATATATTGGACCATTTGATTCATAGATATCATATCTAACAATAACAAATCAAAAGCTTTAGTAAAAACCCATAAAGCCTTAACCTTTAGCTTAAAACATTGAAAAACCCAAATGTAAAATATATGGTTTTAGTGAAATCGAAAAATACTAAAATGTAGAGGATAGCAAGTCCAAGTCAAAACTATATTTACCTTTCAAAAAGCTCAAAGGATGAGGAAGAAAGGAGGCGGAAGAGTGAGGTGAAGAGAAGCCCTCTTCTCACGTTGGAAATGGAAAATAGGGAGGAGGATGAAGATGAGCACATGCTCATCTTTTGCTTTATTTTAAATTCACCCAAAAACAATGTTTACCATAATGCCCTTAATGAAAGTCCAAAACTCATATCTCTTAAAGTCCATGGATTTTGGACCCAAGAGATAGGCCCAACATAGTTGTAAATATTTTGAAATCCCGAGGCCCGCGAAAATATTTTTATTATCTAAATTGTAAAACCGAACCCAAAATAATATTAAAATATTATTTTCACTCGACCCCTAAACCCAGGTGTTACAACTCTCCCCCACTTAAGGAAATTTCGTCCCCAAAATTTATCGGACATGAACCCACTTTCTTTCACACCGCAACACACTAACCAATCTCGGTGGACTTACCACACATCAATAGATATCAGATGCTAAGATCTCAGATGATTCTTCATTGTACACAATTTTCAAACTCAACTCAATCTCTTCAACAAACATAGCACGACCCGGATCTGACTCACATTCCCGAGTCACAGATACACAAATCACATCACAAACTCCCTTTCTAACTCTAGTGGTAACCGCAACAAATAAACAACTGAACTAGCCCGATTCACAACCTCTTACCCCACTGTTTGAACACTTGACTCATAACTTTCTCTTACTGACTCTCTGTCTTCAACAGGAAACCAAACACTATACAAACGTCTTCGAAATTTATTCTAGCTGAAATCTCGAACCTCTATTACTCACTCCCATTAAGAACCTTCCACGGATGTAACAAACTAGAAGAAAACTGACATTCGGTCTTAACACGCTGGCAATTTACCCACTTACTCTCATACTGAATCACATTATTCATCAACTCAATCCAGAAGTACTCGTCTTCAACCCACAATACGTCTTCATATAACTTAGATGCAATACGAATGAACTGCCGTATGCTTCGGCCAACACAATACGTCTCAAAACACTATGTCCATAGGTACAACTATTCTGTCTCTGAAATGCAAAACTCTATCATCTCTGAAACTGTATTCTGAAGGTCTTCCTTTTACTATGCCTCGCACGTGAGGTGCCGTGAATCTGTCTTGCAACTGTTTCTCTTCAAACATTCTGACCCAATGTAGGTTCAACATGAAACGCGACCACAAGAATACTGGCATTCGGTAACTGAATTCGACAAATACAACTCGCAACTCAACTACTAATCTAACAACAATTACAACTCGGAACATCGGTTGCTACGTTGACTACCTTCGGATGGTACTCAATCTTGATATTACAGTCTTCAAGCAGCTCTAACACTTTATGCTGTTCAAGTTTCAACCCTTCCTAAGTTGTCTAACAACTCAAGTTCTGATAATATGTACGTACACGCTGTGCATTTCTTACTATACAAGCTTTGTCTCTAAGTCTTCGAAGCAAATACAACTGTAATTAACTCTATGTCTCATATCGGATAACTCTTCTCACGGTCTTTCAACTATCTTGATGATCAAGCCACAAATCTTCCGTCTTGCATAAGCACACAATCTAACCCTACGTATAACGAATCACTATGGTTCACAAACTCCTTCTCTGATATAAGCTGATTCAAGGTCGAAGTTCTCTTCAAGGTTTATTTCAGTTTCTCAAGGGCTCATTGTCTCGCATTTAACCACACAACTAAACATTCTCCTGTAGCAACTTGTCAAAGGAGCAACTATCTTCAAAAGACTATTTATAATTCTCTGAAAGTAACAACGCTAGACCTAGGAACTATAGATATCTGTCACAGTCTTCAATTTCTTCCAACTCATATCTTCTTTTGCCTACTAGGGATTTACTCTAGCACACTCGGCTGATCTACATGTCCTAGGAGAACATCTTCATTAACTCGGAGTTCACGTTGGCTCAACTTAGCCTACAACTGATTCTCTAGTAGAATCTACAATACTAACTTTAAAGCTTGTCATGGTCTTCTTCGGTACTTGAATATACTCATGTATCATCTATGAGAACTACTACAAACTGATCAAGAAGCTTAAGAAAATATTCTGTTCAACATCTCTATAAAAGTAACCAACACACTAGTCCAACAAAACAGCATAACTCGGAACTCAAAACGGTCACATCTTGCCTCAAAAGTTGTCTTCAATACTTCAGCTTCCCTCACTTCCAACTGGTAGTAATCGGATCTCGAATTAATCTTCGAAAAGACTGAAGCACACACTAACTGATCAACAAATCACTGACACTCAGAAACTGATACTAATTATTCGTTGTCACTTGTTTCAACTATCTGAAATCTAAACACATCCTCGTACTGTCACTCTTCCCTCTTCACAAATTACACTGTAGAACTCTGAGATGATGCACTAGGCCTAATGAATCTAAGGTCTAACAAGTCTCGAAGTTAATTCTTCAACATTCTCAATTCTTCCGGGATTCATAAGTTACAGAACAAACAAAACAGTAGCAACCTCGAAAACGGTCTCAATAACAAACTTTTCTCCTCTAACAAGAGGTAAACCGGCAATTCTTCCAAACACTTCTAGGAAAAGAAAACACAACTATTATAACATCTTGTGGTTTAATCTTCATTCAAAAATCAAATCCATCACAATTGCTAAGCAAGCCTGTCCACTAAACTCAATCAACCTTTGATCTCTAAAACTGGATCAACATTCGACAAGAAGTTCACCTCCTCACCTACCACTATAGTCACACAGAAATCTGCAACTTCAAGGAAACTCTCTCTTTGTCTCAATGTATACACTAACTTTGTGCTCTTCAAGCCAAACCTTGTCAGAAGGTACATCAAAACCGTAGGAAGACGATCACTTCATATATACTAGAAACTAGTAACTCTGAACCACCAACAAACATCTTCTGTACATCTTTCTGATCACTACTATCTCCCAAAGGCTAGTCACATGTGTCCCTACATCTAAAGTCTCAACAAGGATATCTAATTTCTTACATGCTCACACAAAAGGAAGTATCCGCGGAAATTGCAACTTCACATGTACACAACTGATAGTCTTCTGTCCTCTTGTTTTCAGACTGGTTCTTCAACAACATCTGACTCTTTTAAACTGTTCTTAGAGCATCTCGTAACTTCAAGATTCAATTCTGATCACCCACAAACAGTCATGCTGGACTTGTTCTACCCCTACCGAACAACCTGGAGTCAAAGCTCAAGACCCCCTTCTCAGCTCAACTATATCGGAAGTGACTTCATCTCTTCCGCTTGCTGGAAGACAACTCAGATGCACACTGGTCTAATCGCACAAATCGATTCCCACTCACGGATACTGATCAGCTGTCTTGTATCAAAACTACAGGCCGAACTCCAATGATCACCAACTAACGTTTCTGACTTTTAGATTACTCACACGAGACCCTTACCTTGATCTCGCTAAAAGAACTAAGGTGCTCATACCTACCTCTAACACCTCATCGGGCACATTCAACTTTGCGTGCTTGCTAACAACATACAAAAGTACAGATTCAGAATCAATCAGAAGAGACAAACTCAAGACTGTACCAAGGGCTTATCTACTATAACATCAATCCAATATGAACCTCACTCAAAGGTCTTCACTTCTTTTCACCAACTAATACCAGCATCGGTCTCATTCGTCCCTCACCAACACGAATCAACCCACATACACACAGTCTTGAACAAACAAATTGTACCTCAACTCCAGTACAACCATACTCCCCCAACTACAGCAAAGAACTTCCTCAACATCATCCACATTTTCGAAAACCACAACTTCCACTCACCGATTCAAGGCCCACACACTGGCCTCAAACTTACTAAAAGCAATAAATCAATCAACAATTTAACATACAAGTTGGGTTAGCAAAGGTAAGGTCCAAGTGGCTCAAGTATGATTTCCCTCACTTAAAATCCTTTTTCCGATGTAATAGAAGCAATGGGACTCTACTCAACATGTTCCGAACAAATCAACACACATACATGCTCAACCAAGCATATAACAAGGCTTACTTGCTAAACAAGCAAACATATGCGTACGATCAAACAACATATATTCTCAACCAAACAATCATACATTACAACATACACGGATAACAAGCAACATGCTTACATGGCAAGCAAACACCGTGCATATCAATCATAAAACACAACTTACCTCACTTACCTGCCCAAGGTCTCGGAAACCTTAGGCTCTGATACCAACAAATGTAACCCCCTCGTCCCGGTCTGGCTGGATGACCGGTCCGAGTGGGCCACATGGGGAAAACCGAAGCGAAACCCGTTAAGGTTCCCCCTCGGTTAGCAACCCTATATTTTTTCCTTTTTACTTAATCTTTTCTAAAAGTTCATTTAAGTCCTATGTGATCAAACAGCGGAATAAGATACATGAGACAAACATTCGAACCCAAAACAGTAATTAAACAGCCCACTTTTAATCTTTTAAACAGGCCGTTTCGAAACACCCTTGAGGCGTATCGAAACGCCTTAACCAGGTCAACTGTCCCAGAGCCTTTACAAGGGGCCGTATCGAAACGGTGGTCAACCGTTCCGAAACGCCCTCAACGATCAACTTCTCGTGGTCAACGAGATTTTGACCGTTTCGAAACCCTTATACCCGTTTCGATACACCTTCATCTCGTGAATTTCTCAGAATTCCAATAGCCAAAACATTCCGAAACGTGTATCGGAACAGGGGTTTCAAAAGACATACCGTATCGAAACGCGTTTCGATACGGGGTCCCTGAAGCCTTACCCGTTCCGAAACGACCCAGCCCGTTTCGAAACGCGGGCTGTCTGCAGCCTTTTGAAATTCAGATTTAAGGGTATTTCAACAAGTATGAAGGTCCCATAGGACCCCTAAAGGCACATAAAACCATCAAACAAAGTCTAGAGACATACATCCTAGATTTAACATACTCAAAAACATACAAGCATGGATTTAGACAATCTTTCATACATAGCAAATTACACATGTAGAGCCTTTCATACAAGCATGCTTGAAGACATTAAAAAGAACCAATAAGCATCATACATCTCAAATAAGTTTACATGTCATTCAAGCAACTTAAGCATTCATAAGACATCCATCATACAAGCATTTGGCAAGATATATCATGCTTACAAACCAAGTCAACCATAGACATACATCAAACTCAAATCAACAATACCTATCCCATTGCTTAACTATTACATTCTAACATTTAAGGTTCATACATTGAGCTAACCATTAGCAACACTTGGATACCCTTCCTTGCCCTTGCCACCCTCAAGCTATTGATCTGCATTGTTGAACAAAAGAGAGCGTAAGCATAAAAGCTTAGTGAGGGTAAGCTCTTTAAAAACAAACCTCGACAATGCAGGGTCCAAGCACGAGCTACCACCAAGATAAAATGCATGTTCTTACCTCCGATCCACACGAGCCATAATTCTAAATGATGCATGAACATATAATCAATATCATGTCATGCTCAACATGTTTAAATCCACAACACATGAAATCACATATGTTAATCCATGTTAGCAACACATCCCAAATCACATCGGCTCACAATTAATCACATATTGGCAACATAAACTACAATCCGTATTGGCACCTAGCTATGACTCAAATACGCGGATAACCGTTGGAACTCACATCCAACAACACAACCATTACCTGACGATGGGATTACACTCATCACCGTTCATGCGGAGGGGATTCCACTCATCCTCACGCCTCATTTCACGCGGAGGGGATTCCACTCATCCTCACGCCCCGTCGATGGGATTCCACTAATCATCGACTAATATAAATACAATTTCCGGGCGTACCCGTACTCCTCCTTGGTGACTCAATGCCACCAAGGCCACGCGCGAATTTTGACTCATATGTGCACACTAACATCCTAATGACCGATCATTTGTACCCAAGCATACTAGTGCCAATACTACACATTTCATTAATCTATCACAATATCAATCCATAACAACTTCCGTGCTTAGCACGTACTCACCATGACTCACCGTCATGCACGAACCACATTTCCATGCCTAGCATGTACTCACCATGATCCTCGGATCATACAATCACTTCATAACATCATTACACATGTCAACTCTACATGTATCTCACAACACAATTATCACATCATATTTTACACATGTGTATAACCATATCATATCTATCATCCACATGCATATAACAATGCATCAAACATGCCTCAACATACATGTATACAACATATACATAATCAACACCATCACAATTTAACACGAGGCACATACAAGCATTAAAGAGTGCAACCAAAGTCTCTAATCAAAGCTTGGGATTAGGCTACCACTCTAATCCCAACTCTAGGTGGGTTTACCGAGCCCATCCTAGGTTCACATGCTCGAACCAAATACTCAAAACCATTTTAAAAATATTTAACCACTCACCTCTACCTCCAAGCTCAACTACCAAGCAAGCATCACCTTCAAGTTTCCGGATTTCTTCCCGAAGCTTCTCCAACACAAATTCCCGCTTCTAAAGAACCTCAAACACAATTCAAACAATCCCAAATCAGCCCAACATCAAAAGACCAACCCGGAATACAATTCAATCACAATTTAAAATGTTGCAAGCCATGACCAAACCCCATACTTTGCAATCTCGGACAGCCCACACACCCCTTCCAAAATCCATGTTTTCAACACCCATTGCACCCACAAATGATCCCAAATCAACCCCTAACCATAGTGCTACCATTGGGCTATCAATTCCCACCTAAATCAACCCCCAAAACTCACCCAAAACCCTCCAAAAACCTCATTTATACCCAAATTCGGGAATTCATTTAAAACACTCCAAAAATTATGGCCCTGTTTGGCAATTAGCGGATAGCTGATAGCGGATAGCGGATTACATTAGCTGATAGCTGATAGCTGATTGCATTAGCTGATTTGACTAGCGAATTGTATTAGTTGATTGTATAAAAGTGTTTGGTAAAATTAACTGATAGCTGATAGCTGTTTGATTATTTAAACAAGCAAAATGACATATAAGGACATGGTTATATTTAATACTTGTTTAAATAATTTATCAGTTATTAATATTTTGTATCTAATAAATATTAATTAGATTTGTAAAAAAATTAATATAAATTTCTTAAACATATTTGAAAGATTTATATATCAATTTATTATTTATATAATTATTAAAAATTTTATATGCCCCATGTAAATATGTGATAGTAAAAAATATAATTAACGTACAAATGTCACCATATAAATTAGTAGTAATAACAAATAAGTCTAATATTTAATATGTTATTATTTATATTAAAAATTATTATTATTTAATTTAGGTTATTTGAAGATTTTTGGTAATTGTTAAGGGTAAAAGAGTCATTACAACTCTAATATCAAACCTCTAATCTCAAAAAGCTCATATTAGGAGCTTTTTCAAAATTAGCTTTTTCACCCCAATCCGCTCTTTCAATCCGCTATTTACCAAACATCAATATTAGCGGATTTGACTAGTCAAACCTCTAATTATACCTCAAACCTCTAATTTTTGCCTAAACCGCTATTTACCAAACAAGGCCTATATATATTGGACCATTTGATTCATAGATATCATATCTAACAATAACAAATCAAAAGCTTTAGTAAAAACCCATAAAGCCTTAACCTTTAGCTTAAAACTTTGAAAAACCCAAATGTAAAATACATGGTTTTAGTGAAATCTAAAAATACTAAAATGTAGAGGATAGCAAGGCCAAGTCAAAACTATATTTACCTTTCAAAAAGCTCAAAGGATGAGGAAGAAAGGAGGTGGAAGAGTGAGGTGAAGAGAAGCCCTCTTCTCACGTTGGAAATGGAAAATGGGGAGGAGGATGAAGATGAGCACATGCTCATCTTTTGCTTTATTTTAAATTCACCCAAAAACAATGTTTACCACAATGCCCTTAATGAAAGTCCAAAACTCATATCTCTTAAAGTCCATGGATTTTGGACCCAAGAGATAGGCCCAACATAGTCGTAAATATTTTGAAATCCCGAGGCCCACGAAAATATTTTTATTATCTAAATTGTAAAGCCGAACCCAAAATAATATTAATATATTATTTTCACCCGACCCCTAAACCCGAGTGTTACATTTAAAAGGCAATTTCCCCGACTCACAGCCTAGCACCCGCGCCATTTCCGCTACCACACTCTCCTCAACTCCAATCGCAAATACACAGGATTTGGAGAAGTTAATGTGCAAACCCGACCCATACTGAAATCCCATCAAAATGCGTTTGATCTGAATCGCTTCTTCCACATTCCCACTTAGGAAAATTAAAGTATCATCCGCAAATTGCAAATGTGATATATAGAATTCCGATATAACACTCACACCTTTAATCACCCCCTGCGCCATCGCCTCCTCCAATAAAAAATGTAACGTTTCTGCCACCACCACAAACAACAACGACGATAATGGATCGCCTTGTCTAACCCCACGTTCCATCGGAAAAATTTCGTCGCACTCCTATTAAGTAAGACCGCTAGCCTAGCCGTTCCAATGCAAGAACGTATCCACCATCTCCATCGTTGTCCATATCCCGTTTTATCCAAAATATAGTCCAAATAATCCCAATTTAAGCAAGCATATACCTTTGCAAAATCCAACTTTAATAAAAACACCCCCATTTCCCCTTCTCGCCTTTTTCAACGAGTGCACCACTTCATTGACGAGCAACACACCATCTATAATTTGCTGTCCATGAATAAAAGTCATTTGAGTGTCACTAATCAACTGACTCGCCACCCCTTGAAAACGATTGGCAAGCACATTCGCAAATATCTTGTACACCGAATTCAATAAACAAATTGGCCTAAAATCGCTCACCTCTCTTGCCCCTTCCTTCTTCGGAATAAGAACTATGTATGCATAATTCCTCATTTTTGGAAAACTTCCAGAAGAGTAAAATTCATGAAATAAAACCATCATCGTATCCTCCTTGACGAACGACCAACATTTACGATAGAATTCAAATGTATACCCATCCGGCCCTGGGGCTTTACTACCGTCACAACCCCATATTGTTGTCCGTACCTCCTCTTCGGAAAATGCCACCTCTAGCCCGTTTCGTTGCACTTCACTAAGTTGTCGCAAAATCAAAGCTGTTCCCAACGATCCATGTTGCTGTTTTTGCGCAAAGTGTGTTCGAAATTCCTCAGGTACACGACGCTTGAGCTTATCCGACTTCGATACCCAACGTCTCTTCACCCAAAGTCCAGCTATATTGTTTCGCATCCCTCGGATCTTCGCTGCACGTTGGAAAAACTTAGTATTTTGATCACCCTCTTGTAACCAAATTGCCCTCGACTTTTTTCGCCACATTGATTCCCGAAACCTATTTAATTTCCACAAATCTACCTGCAGCCTTCTCCTCTCTTCCACCTCTATATCCGATAAACCCCCTTGTCCCATTTTAATATCCAATTCCTCCAATAATGACGTTGTAGCTTCAATTTTTTGCTCAACACTACCAAACGAAGAGCGATTCCATATACGTAAAAATTTGCTCAACCCATCTAATTTCTCAAGGAAGGATAACGATCGACCCCTACAATTTGCATCCGATAATTTCTCCCATTCATTTTCCATTACTTGCACATACGCCTTTTTCTCCAACTAGCAATTGAGGAATCGAAACGGCTTAGGACCCCAATCCACTTCCTCACAAGCTAATTTCACCGGTGCATGATCTGACAAACCCCTCAGCAAAATAAATTGCACTAGGCGAGGGAATCTATCCACCCATTCCTCACTAACTAGAAAACGGTCCAACCTACTACATTTATTGCCCGATCCAAACCATGTGAAATTCTTCCCAGAAACCTTAACGTCAATTAAACCCATTGTTTCAATGAATTTACCGAATTCAAGCATACCTCTATTCGATTTGTGGCAACAACATCGTTCTTCCTTTGATTTCACCACATTAAAATCTCCCGCAATGCACCACGACAACACCCTTTTTTGCACTTCGGCTTGTAAACAATCCCATAACGCACACTGCCCCTCCACCGTACAAGGTGCATATACATTCACAATACCGCATCGCCAATCGTCCAAAACCCATCGACCCCACAACGCCACAAAGTTTTGATTAAGTTTTGCCGCCTCCAACTGAAAGTGAGACGATTCTCAAATCACCAATAAACCTCTTGAACGACCACTAGCCGCAGAAAATAAAAACTCAAAAGAATCCGAATGCCAAACAAGTTTCACCACTTGGTCGGTAATCACCTCCAATTTGGTTTCCTGTATGAAAACCATCTCCACACGATGTTGTCGCACTAGCGATTGGATTGCTCTACTCTTCGAATTCGCGCCCATACCCCGAATATTCCACGACAACATCCTCATCTTCGATTGCTATTGCAGTTGTTCATGCCGATGCAACAAATCGACAATATCCCTCACAATTCCCTCCTCATTCCCAATGGTGTTAGCCCCTAACAACTTGAATAAATTCACTGTAGCCCGAGCCTCTTGTAAAATATCTTGTTGTCTCAAATCCTCCTCCGAACGACCCTTCTTCTCAACCCATTTGTTTGTTTTTGTCGTTGCAATTTTTTGGATTTGTTACTTCCCTTGTTCACCACACTCCTATTACCAACCAATAACTTAGAATCCAACCCACACCCCGCTACCTCCTCACTTCGTATTTCACATGAATTGTCCTCCGCAACCACTTCCACAACCAAGGGCTGTGTCCGAGTTAAAGTCCCACCCGTCTCGGAATTTACTGGACATTCCACAAGACACGGGTCATGTCCTTCAATACCAAGTCCTTTCGAACACCATTGTCACGCATTAATATCCCCACATCCTCGTCCGACATCCAATCTCTAGAAGACATATGGGATACATTAGAATGCTCCACACCCACTATATTCCGAGCCATAGTAATATACTCCTCACTCACATTGGCATCAACACCCAATTCACACTCTTGTGCTTTAATATCACCAACTTTGTTCTCACCATCTCGAATGTGAGCATCCTCAATCCTATTGTTAATCTTTATCGTCATATCCTCCTTTGTCCCTTCATATTCGATCGCCTCCATACATTGTCGACCCAATGTATTCCGAGCCATAGTAACATCCTCCTCACTCACATTGGCATCAACACCCAATTCGCACACTTGTGCTTTAGTCTCACCAACTTTGTTCTCACCATCTCGAATGTGAGCATCCCCAACCCCATCGTTCATCTTTTTTGTCATATCCTCCTCACTCCCTTCAGATTCGGTCGCCTCTATACATTGTCGATAGCCTTTCTTATCCATCATCGACTCAAATTCAAGTACACGAACCTTATAGACATGTTGCCCCACTTTAAAATCAATAATTCCCTCAATACACTCCACTTGATCCGTCTCCACCACCACTTCACCTCTCTCAAAAGATGTAGGTTTCGTGATCGACTCCTCACATTTAATCAAACGCCCCCACCTCGCAACCACCCTCTCAAACGACCCTTTCGACCAGGCGTGAATTGGAATTCCTCGAATTGAAAGCCACGCTCCCCGATTACCATTGTCTATTTCTGGCGACCAGTCCTTTACCGTAATAAACCATTTCAATAGTGACCCAGAATTCAACGTTTCAGTTATGTTCAATTCATCGGCAAAGATAAGTAGAATTCAAGGATCCCGCTATGCGCATAATTGACAGATTCTTCAGCCTTTCCGCGTGCAACTCTTTTGCCAACGTAGCTAATCCTTTTGCTTGCCGACACCACCCCACAGCGCAATTCTTTAACGTAACTAACTTGTTTTCGTAAATCTCTCATATTACGCCTTGCTCCTGCTTCTCTCTTCTCCCTTAAATCGATACCTTTTTCGTTACCTCCCTTCTTACCGATGCAATCTTCGTTGAATCCTTTCACCGTCTAACCCAATTCCCATTCCGTTCATACCAACGCCCCGATGTTTCTTGCGTGAACGAGATCGAAATCCGCGATCCATATATCCATAATCCATCTAACCTATCCCTCACCCGCTGTGCCTCCGCTCTCGATTTCATTCGCATAAACCCAAATCACTCACCAAGTCGTGTTCTCTTTCTGGAATAAAAACACCTAATACCTGCCCATGGCGATCAAACACTTGCCATAACCCTTTCCAGTGTAATTGTGCCGATAAATTTCTCACAAACAGAGTCCAGCCTCTATTCCGAATTTTCTCGATCAGAAACTTGTCTACACCACTCCGTCCACCTGATCCAATCTCCACACCTCCGACCATTTATCCCTTATTCGATCCATGGCCGACTAATTTAAGTTTTCTATTTTTTTATTTTAGCGGTTTATTATATTGATAATTATTTTAATTAATTTATTCAATTTACAATATCACAATTTGAATTTTTAACGATTCAATGTTCAATCTCACTGAATAAACTTAGGAAAAATTCTACAACATGCGTCGAATATTGCTGAACACCACTAACGCTGAACACCGTTGAACACTATTAAATTAATTAATAAAGATTAAAAATCTTAAGACTCGAATTATAATTACAATTATTTTAAAAAATAGAAATTAAATTTAATAAACATTTTATATTTCTTTATAATATTTTTAATTGATATGTTAGAATCAAATTAATATCATAAACCCTAAACCCAATCACTCCTACCGCCACCGCCGTCGTCGAGATCCGGTCGACTTGTCTCGCCGCCGGCCATTCCAGGTCGCTCTGCCGCTCTCTTGCGTCCATCGTTTCAGTCGTGAAGAGGTGCGCGATTGCTACCCTTTCTTTTGTCGCCGACTTTGGTCGGCCAATCCCAGCCGTCGCCGGGCGATTCGTACGGTCACCCGTCATTCCCGGACTTCCCCGACCAACCAAACCCTCATTGCCGAGGCCCCAAATACCCATCGATAAATTCATCCCAAATCTCAAACCCTAATTTTTAAATTTCCCCAATTCCATAAACCTAATTTAATTTTTTCGTAAATTCATAAACCTAATTTAACAAATTAGTAACCAATTTTAAAATTAGCAACCCTAATTCTGAAATTAGGAACCCAAATTAAGAAAATTGTGAAATTAGGAACTCTAATTCTCATGCATGTAAAGTTTCCTCTCTTTTAAATGTGACACATTTACTAATTGCCTGTCCCTACCAAACTTACTATATGCACTAGATACTACTATAATGCAGATACTATATTCAATGATAGCATGTGTGCTTATTTGGTCTAAGGGCTTCTTATCTACACTTGATTATCATTTGGTATATATGTCAAAAGTCACATCTTATTGTTAAGTGGTGTTTTCTCATTTTTTTTTTAATTTAAGGTTTTCTTTGGTCTTACATTCAGGTAGGACTATTGGACTATTTGGTTTGATAGCCATAAATTGGATAGACATTTTGCTCTTTCTCATGCTTGAAATACTACTCTATAATATTATAGTATACCTTAATGTAGGAAGTCAAGTGCATACCTTAAGTTAGTGATTCTGACAAAATTGAAAGATTTTAGATGTTGAGATAGAATGGTTAGCAGAAGTTATTCTGATGGGATACTGATATATATTAATTTTTTTGCCTTTTAGAATATAATTTGAGGATGTTGCAGGAAAAGCTTATATATGATTAGCCCACTTTAGTCTTTGAGCATTTCATTATTGTTGGCATTCATCTAGATATTGATCTTGCGTATGTGGAGGAAACCTTTGCTAAGAGGAAGAAGTGGGAATCAGATATGAGAAGATCCGAAATGATAGATCTTAAAATGTTACAGAATCATGGACCTCCATTTCCAATATTTGAACACCAGGTTTATTACATCATTAAATACAAGAAAACTCTTTTATATCAATTCTTCAACTTGGTGTGCACTTTATTAGTTTAGTTTCTCAGTATTTCATTTTGGTGGTTCACGCGCTGCATTTAAAAGTTCACTTTATCATTATGATTTTTAACCTATTTTAGGGGGAAATGGATTTGATTCATCGAACTTTGGGCTTTCTATAACATTTTCATTCATATTTTGTAAGAAAATAGTTAAAGTACCTTAGTCAACAAGTGAACATATTGTGTCTGCTCTACTTTAAGTTTCTCTTCTGTTGACTGTTAGCCTTATATATATGAGAATAGCTTCTCCGGCCCTTTTTAGCACTGCATAAATCATTTATAGCGATTGCATTTAACCTTGTACATATACTACAATAATCATCTTTCCTTTTGTCATATATATATATATATATATATATATAATTTTTTTGTCAGAATGTTATTTTGCTATATACAGTTTAATTTTTAAGTTGAAGTCTCCAGCCCAAATTAAGGATTTTGATGGTTTTTTTGTATCTTTAACATTGCACTACATTTATTTTTCGTTTTCCAGGTGCTAATATGTATGCACCTAATCAGAACATTTATTTTTCAATGAATTTAGGCACGATTGCTGTAAAGAACCCCATCATTTAGTGATCTAAATTAGGGGTGGCAATCGGGTGGGGAATAACCGAAAACCGTGGGAATCCAAACCGATGGGCATGGGGAATAACCGAAACCCTTACCCATAGGGACGGGGATGGGGAAAGTTTTATAACCGGAGCTCAAATGGGGATGGGGACGAGGATTGCTATATCCGAACCGTGGGGATAACCGAACCGTACCCGTATAAATCATCATGGAGATCCACAAGAATCCCCAAAAAAATCCGTAGGGATCCTGATATTTTACAAAGTTTGATGGCCATAAGGGTAATTTAACTATTTTCATCAAAAATCTATTCTCACCTGAGCATGGCCGGCTAGAGTAAGTTTGAAAATTCTTTGTAAATTCTATACAAATAATTAGAATGTTATCTATACATTGTTGTAAACATGATTTAGTCTAGTTTTGTTTAAAATATACGGTGATTGATTTAGATATGTATTCTAAATTATATGAATATTTGAATGTTGAAAGGTCATAAAAATCTGGCAGCATATTTCTTAAAAAAGTTTTAGTAATGACTTGGAAAAATCACCAAAAATTCTACAAGTTAAATTAGGAAGTGAGCGTTATATTTATATAATCACACGAAAGTCTAGATTTCTTTAAAACAAACAGTTATTGATTTTGAGTTACATATTAGGAATTATTAATTTTTGAGTGAGCAAATGTTAGAAGAAAAGACAACAGATTGTTTCTAAAAGCAACAATAACAGTGACTTTGAAAATTCACCATAAATTGTACGAGTAAAATTAGAAGAAATAATTTCTATGATTGGAAAAATTATCGAATCTAGTTTCTTTTAGAACAAACATGCCATTATTTGAAACTATAAATTATTAATCACATATTTTCTTTTAAAGGTAGTTCAAGATGCCATGTTTCAAACGGTTAATATTTAAGTCATGTTTTATAGTTTTGAAATTATTTGTTTGTTGTTTGATAAAACTAAATTTATCTTTTATGTTTGTAATTTTAGAGATTTAATGTTGAGTATTTGTTTTATAAATTAATTTATATTTTTGGGTATGGGGATTAACCGAAAACCGCGAGGATCCGTAAGGGACGGGTATGGGGACGAAAAAATCCCCGAAATGTTTAATGGGATTCCCTAAAACTATACCTGCAAGTGTTGGGGACGGAGTGGGGAATGCAAAACCGTCCCCGATCCGCCCCGTTGCCACCCCTAATCTAAATTAGCTTCTTTATGGACAAGTATGTCAAATAAATGTCTATAATTATCCTATGTTAAACAGTTTAAGGATTCTTATAATGTATCTGTAACTTATAAATTTTGTAACCCCTCGTCCCGACCTAGCCAACAGACCGAACCGAACGAGTTACACGGGGAAAACTGAAGCAAAACCCGTTAGGGCCTCGCTCCGATTAACAACCTTATTTTTTTCTTTTTATCTTGTCTAAATATCACTTTTAATCCTATGTGTGGAGGCAACAACGGAAAAACGAAAGTAGAATACGAACCAAGTCAGAGGGCATACTATAACTTAAACTTACCAAGTAGCTTATTTGTCAAATTACATGCACACGAGGCAAAACCATCACAAAGGGGCATATAGGGACTAAAACGCAACATTTGGAAACCTTCGAAGATGCCTTTTAAACGTTTTAATTGCCTGCGTTTCGAAACAGGTCTGCCCGTTCCGAAACGCGGGCTTCATTCAAAAGGTAACACCGGGCCGTTCCAGAACGATCCCACCTTGTTCCGGAACGAGAGCCTCCAGTGGCCAAACGTACCGAAACAGGAACCTCCAGTGGCAAATTGTACCGAAACGGCACCACCCTCGTTCCGATACTGGTACCCCTAGAGCTTGACCGTTCTGAAACACCTGGACACAGTTTGGCCTGAAAATGCATTTCGACATCTCCAAACGTCCCCAAACTTGCCCCGAAACATCACAAACCACATAGCAACTTATTATACAATCAATCTAGAGGCAAAACACCCCAATCACCACAACAAACATGCATACACACAACGAGAATGAATCTCAACCCAAAGCTCATAAGAACACTTAACATTCAAAAACATCAACAAGTCAAAATGCAAAGTAATCTACCAACAGCCATAACAAGCCTCAACATATCATGGTACCAACATTCAAAACATGCTAGCAACTTAAACAAAACAAAACGTAGGAGTTTGAACACAACCTCCCTAACATAGAGCCTGATATTCCCAATGTCTAAGCATTATTACAACCACAAAAACATACTTTGAGCTTAGCAAGAACTCCAAGAACTCCTCCCTTGCCCACTTGCCTCCCGGAACCTCTAACGATCTGCATTGTTGAAAAAAGAGAGTGTAAGCTTAAAAGCTTAGTGAGCAGAACTCTGAAACACAACAACAATGCAGTTTAAAACATATATCTTAGTTTGAAAGCAAAACCATTTAAGAAAGAAATGTAATAACGCAAGCATAGACGAAACATGGTTTGCACATGCACAACCATCCCGGTGGGACTACACATCGCCGTACACAACAACTAGCATTTTTCTAATGAGACTACACATCACCGTACTCATCTACTAGTCACTTCCGGTGTGACTACACATCACCGTTTACAACGACTAACCATCATCAACTACGGCTACACAACAACATTAGAACGAAGAGTAAAACAATTCACATTTCACACAACAACACGAATATTCGCACACACCAACACTTAACGAAACAAGGCAAACTTACACTTGGGTTTAGGTTAGCCCTTAAGGCTCCATCCAAACCCCCGAGAATACCTCTTTGAACCATTTTGAAGTTTTAAAATATTTCCACTCACCGATTGAGCCCAAACGAAAGCTGAAACACCGATCTCAAGCCTCTGTAACACCCGGTATCGCGCCCGAAGTACCCGAATCAATCTCCTCTGCTTCAAGACAACCTAAAACAGAATATTATGATGCTAAAATACTTGTAAACAGGCAACAACCCGAAAATCCACTCCTTGCAACCAAAACACATTGATTCAAACCCAAATTTCACCCAAAACTTCACCAATTTCGTTCTAGACAAACCCTAAACTGAATCCACCGATTTCAACCATAAAAAAACATCCAATATCATCTAGAAACACCCACCAACACCAAAGGAACCACCAGCCATGATTTCAACCCGAAACCAAGCCAAAAACTCTACCTTTTCAACCCAAAAATCCCATTTTTATACCTATTTCGGGTTTATCTATTTAAAGCTTCATTTCAACATTTTATTAACACCAAAATGTGATTTTTAACCACCCAAAAACTCAGATATCAAAGCCCACTCGAAAATCATCAAGAACTCATCATTTTTGAAATAATAGGTTTTAAGGTAAACTTAGAAATTATTGGGTAATTGAAAAAATAAGTTGAAATCTATCTTAATCTAGTAAAGGCCAATAGATTAAGACGTTTACCTTGATGAAATCACCAAAACTGAAGATTTGATGAAGAAATGCTTGCTCTTGAAAAAGTTTTGAGATTTTGCCTTTAAAAAAAAAAGATGATAGCTTTCTTTTTGATTTTGAGAAGAGATGAGATAAAAAGAAACCTTTTTGTTTTAAAATCCCAAATTCCCCAATTTTGCCCTTATTCAATAAAAACTCTTTTTAGTGTTATTTAATAATGTTTTCTTTCAAATAAATTAACCCGAACCAGTTTAACCAAACCCGGTTGTCTCCCGGGCCCCAAACCCTAGGCGTTACAACTCTCCCTCGCTTAAGGAATTTCGTCTCCAAAATTACCTGAAGGAAAAAGATACGGTTTCTAGTAGATTTTGCAAGCCATTCGGTTGCTCGATTAAGGTCATGCCGAACAAAAGAAAAACGTAAACAATAAAAAAGTAGAAGAAAATATATTACAGAAGAAAAGAAAAACGTAAACAATCAATAGTTTGATCAAACAATTTATACAACAACCTCAGTTTCTTGGTCATTGAATGTAACTCTGAATGTTATTGGATTCACATCTTGTACGACAATCAGCTTATAGATTTTTTTTATCAAAAAAATATATTTCAGATCAAAATTATAAAAGGGAAAGCAGTTCAGCTGGAATGGATGAAATCAAATTCCTAGGACATGAACAATTTCTAGTAGATTTTGCAAGCCATTCGGCAGCTCGATTAAAGTTGCGCCGAACAAAAGAAAAACGTAAACAATAAAAAACGCAAGAATTGTCAACGAGATGATTCAAAAAAGCAAGTAGATTTTGCAAGCCAGTCGACTGCTCTGTTATTTCATCATTCAAAACATCACTAGAAAGCCAAGCATTGCCAGATGAAGAGATGATATCTGGGATCACATTGGGAAGTTCATCAACGAGATGAATATTGCTTTCTTTAAACATGTTGCTGAAATGCTTGAAGATATGATCAGAGATGGAAGTCTCATCTTCAATCCAAGAATCGTCTTTATTTTTTAGTCTAAGAAGTTAGCTCATTCTCCTATACTGAATGGCGGTAGCATGGAAAAACTTTGAATTCCAATCTCCAAATTTGAGCCAATTAATTATTGAGCATTGGTGCCAATATCTTTCTTCCATTTCCTAATTACCATCAAGGGTCATTTTCAATTTTTGAATTTCTTCCTTTGAAGCTGCAGAGAAGTCTCCCAGACTTTGATTGGCAGCAATTTTCTTGGTAATTTCCTCGATAGTGATTTTGTTTTTTTTCTTCATATTTACCTTTATACCATCTGAGAATTTTGTGCTTGAAATTTGATAGCCTTCTCATAAGTTTTGGATTCCGAGAGTCTTGAGATTGACGATGCCATTCTTCTATAATAAGATTTTTGCAGTCTTCCTCAGAAGCCATTTTGATTCAAATTTAAAGTCATGTTTGCATGTTTTGTTCATGCCATTGAGGATAAGCACCACTGGACAGTGGTCCGAGGATATGGCTGGCTCAATGATTCCTAGAGCTTTCCTGAATAAATCATTCCAAGGAAGGTTAAAGAGAATACGGTCAAGTCTTTCAAGAATAGCTCCATACTGTCATCTCTCATGTTGGACCATGTGTAAGGACTACCTTTTAGAGGCATTTCAAGTAAGCCATTTTCATTCAAAAAATCATGAAAAGGAGCTGCAAAACGACTGTTGAGGTCTGCCCCCTAATTTTTCATTTTGATAATTAATCACATTAGAATCCCCTATAATGCACAAAGCTTTGTAAATTCAACTTTTCATAAAATGTGACACTATTCCTTACAGATATATTGTTCTTCAACTAGCTTTCATTATAATACTATTTCTCACCACAGAACTCTAATGAGGGCACAAGCTTTTCAATGAAGTAGCCTAAACTTTCGCAATGATCCATCCTGCAAAAAATGTGACAAATAAAATATTTAGTGACGAGCCAAATAAGTAGTGTTGGCCATTCATGTTTAGCATAGGCATATGAGAAAATGAATTATCTGTACATCTATGGATAATGGGTAATATAAGCAATGGGTAAATTTGATAAAAAAATCTACACAAGTAACATTTGCTTTTGTAATCAATATCTATGATTCACATTGGACAAATCTTTAGGTAGGTTGTGCACATTTCTACTGAGCATGTAATACGATATACCTATTGTTTTTATTCTATATTATGATAAAAATACAAACTAATTTTGATATTGACTTCTACAATTGGTAGGGAAAAGGAATTAATCATTTTTTTTGAGAATGACGTGCAAATAATAAATTACAGCCAGCCCAACACAAGAATATTAGCTAAAATGACAATAATTGCACCTTCCATATAGCCAGTTCAGTTCAACGAGTTATGTAGGACTCCATATTAATTTGGGTAACATAGAGATCATACAAGATCAACGGCCAAAAAACACAAAATAAGAAGCATTACATTAAGAAAGTAACCTGTGCGGAACTATCAATTATTTGGAAAATTTCAGAATTAGAGTTCCTAATTTGGGTTCCTAATTTTAGAATTGAATACTAATTTGTTAGATTAGGTTTATGAATTTACGAAAAAATTAAATTAGGTTTATGAAATTGAAGAAATTTAAAAAATTAGGGTTTGAAATTTGGGGGTTAGAGTTTGAGATGAATTTATTGATGTGTATTTCGGGCCGCCGGCAATAGGGGTTTGGTTGGTCGGGGGAAGGCCGGAGACGAAGTGTGTTCGCGCGAAGCGGCTGACGACGGTTGAGATTGGCCGACCAAAGTTGGCGACAAAAGAAAGGGTGGTAATCGCGTACCTTTTTGCTGCTGGAACGATGGACGCTGGCGGACGGCAGAGCGACAGAGCGACCTGGAGTAACCGGTGGTGAGACAAGTCAACCGGATCTCGACGGTGTCGGCGGTGGTGGCAGAAGGAGTGATTGGGTTTAGGGTTTATAATATTAAGGAGATTTGGGGATTTTTTATTCTAACATATCAATAAAAATATTATAAAGAAATATAAAATCTTTATTAAATTTAATTTTTATTTTCTTTTAAAATAATTGTCATTATAATTCGAGTCCTTGATATTTTTAATCTTAACTAATTAATTTAATGGTGTTCAGCGTTAGTAATATTCAGCAGTGTTCGACGCATGTGGTAGACTCATCCATAAACTTATTAGTATAATATATTTTTATATTATATAATAGTAAATAAATGAACTAGTGGTCCCAATGGAAAAGAGGATGCTATTCATCCTAGGAGATCTGGGTTCAATCCGCATTGTCTGCAAGGTGTGTGGCACATCAAAGGGTTAAGAAAAGTATAAACATATACTACCTTGTAATAAACTTAAGACTATTCAAAAAATATATAGGCCTTGTTTGGTAAATAATAAATTAATGTATAAATTATTCGAATATGTTTAGAAAAGTTATATTAAAAATAATTTTTATAAATCTAATTAATATTAATTAGATACGAAATACTGATAACTAATAAACTATTCAAACAAGAATTGAATATAATATTGTCCTTATATGTCATTTTGCTTGTTTAAATAATCTATCAACTATCAGTTAATTTTACCAAACACTTTTATACAATCAACTAATACAATCCGCTAGTCAAATTAGCTAATGCAATCAACTATTAACTATCAGCTAATGTAATCCGCTATCAGCTATCCGCTAATTGCCAAACAGTGCCATAATAGTAAATATATAAAATATGAAATATATAATAGTAAATAAATAAAATAATGATCATATTTGGTAAATAGCGGTTTGAGTCAAAATTAGAGGTTTGAGCTAATATTAGATATTTGATCAATTAAATATGCTAATTTGGATGTTTGGTGAATAGTGGATTGTGGTGAAACCTCTAATTTTGAAAAAGCTACTAATTGAAGCTTTTTGAAATTAGAGGTTTTGACATAAAATTTATAAAGACCATTTTACCCTTAAAAATTATCAAAAAACTCCAAATAACTTGAACTTAATATTTCTATTTTAATTCTTCACCCTCAAGTATTTATATTGTGACATTTGTAAAATAATATTTTTTTTCTTTTTATTCTCACACATGTATATTTCTATTTAAATTTAATAATCAATTAAATTATGTTAAAAATAATTATATAAATAATAAATTAATATATAGATCCTTTAAATATCCTTTAAATGATGTCCTTATACGTCATTTTGATATAACAAATTGAATAATATTTTTGGATTTAATTCAAATATTGCAAAAATCATTCAATGTCCAAATAACTTGAAAATATGTTTGAAATATTTTTGACTTGAACAAATATTTTCAAAAGGTCTTAAAAGTAAAAAACAAGCATTAGGTACCGATACCCTACCCTTGGTATAAAAAAGGGGAGATTGTTGAGATAAAGATTTTTATATAACAAATTAAAAAATATTTTTGGACTTAATTCAAATATTGCAAAAATTATTCAAAGTCAAAATAACTTGAAAAATATGTTTGAAATGTTTTTGAAGTGAGCAAATATTTTCCAAAGGTCTTAAAGTCAAAAACAAGCATTATGTACCGATACCCTATGTTTTAAGAAAATTTCGGTGAGCACTTTTTGTACCGATACTGACCCTCAATACCGATATGCAAGGGTGGATATTGATACCCTGGCAATAGGTATCAATACCCTAGCAACGGGTATCACAGGTACCGATACTCCCTGTGTTTTTGTGTCTAACAACTCTTTTTATTTTAAGGCAGGTACTGATACCCTATCCCGAGTATCGATACCCTCTGCACCAGAAAAACATTTAATGCTGAAAATTATATCCCCAACCGCTCCAAACCAACCCTAACGACTAGTAACGGTCACAAGCTCATTAGAGGATTTAAAAGAAGTCTTCAAACATTCATAGAAGTAAGAACAACATCTACCAACAATCAATTGTATAGAGAAATTCTTTTATAGCTTAAACTGTCATATTTCTTGTAGAGAACCCTTGTTGAGCTAAATTGTTATAATTGCTCAAGTGTTTAGGTTTTGAGTGGGTGCTTAAGAATGCAAACAATTTTCCTAGAGAGTTTTTTCTTGTTTTCTTATATTGGGAAACGCCGGCACACCCCATGATGCAGTGAAAAATTATCTGGCGAATTTCGCTAGTGATCCATATACAAGGAACGAATTCGGGGTGAATAGGGATGAAATATTACCTTAATAAACCTGGTATCTTGATATCCTTAGGGAGTTAGGATAAACCAAATCGAATCCGAATCGTCACAATAGCGTTCTGACCTCTACGCAGTCCACCCAAACAAAACGAACAATATTTTCTCTTCTCTAATTGTTAGAGAGGTTTTCGGAAAAAACATATTATGACTGCTAGACCTTATGCCTTTATATAGCATTCAAAAAATCCAATTCTAATTAAATTCAGATTCATTAAATATACAATATATTTAACCGAATATAATTAAATATGTAGAATCTGATTCTACTTTAATTCGAATTCATTAAATATACAATATATTTAACTGAATACAATTAAATATGTAGAATCTGATTCTACTTTAATTAGGTTTCTTTAGGGATATATATATATATATATATATATATATATATATATATATATATTAATAGTGTTTGATAATTACAATAGTTATCTAGTATTAAAATATATATAAATGAGATTATCTATAATTACAATAATTATAATAATTTCGTTTTAATAATTATTACGTGTACAACAAGTTTGTATACATGTTATCTAGTCGATATTTGTTCGTTTTAATCATAGGGTGTGACTCTTGTAGGTTCATGTAACGTTAGTAGTAATATCTAGAACAATTCTAATATTACAAGCAATGAGTGGCATCTAGCAATACATCATTGCTACCTAAGTTACATGAAGTCGTGGTTCGACTTTACTTTTTTTCGTGATTAACTTCTTTTATGTATTACATCATTTTGTTCTCATATCTAGATCGAACACAAGTCATAGATTAGTCACACTTGTACAGTCCATCTAATATTTCTTGATATCTTGAGTATAATATGATAAACGAATAACTATGATATCTCATATCAATTTATTCGAGCATGGCCATGCATTTTCTAGTCTCACTCAATCAAGTGGCCTACGATATTACTCCTATTATGTAGGAGGGACAAATCCTATATTGATCAACCATATTTTGCTATATAGATTGTGACATTTCCAATATCAGTCTTTATAGTATAGTCTGTTACAACACATGTTTGACCGCATCAAAATACGTCACTCTCGATATTGAAATAATGATGATCTCAAGTCTGAGGATCATACACATAGTTATCACCATGAGCAATGTTGTGTCTGCCACATAATAATCCAAGAAACATGCTCATAGAAGGTCAGTCCAGTATGTCGTTCTCTAACACATACTTTGTATTGATTTTAACATCTTTATGTCAATAACAACACTTTGTCATCAATCAACTACATATTCGTCTTAATATATTACTGTTGTCTACGCCCACAATAATTCTCGACTAAGGACATTCAAGAATAACTATATTATTCTAAGACCTTTATTATAATTCGGTTTATTTATAGATGCACATAATAAGACTAAAATAATAATAATAATAATGGTTTTATTAATAAACAAGATAAAATAAGTATGTCTTTTACAACCATCTCATGATTGGTCTTTGGGCATACTCTAAAATCTTATTTGTAACCTTCCCTTTAGAGAGTGTGTCTCAAAGTTTTGGGGTATAAGCTTCGAGGGTCTTGTAAAGGATACTCTTGATCCTTTAAAAAAAAGACAAATTAGTAAATTTGTGGAAAATCTTTAGTAGGGAGCTAAGGTAGTGGATGTAGACTTTAGTTAGAAAGTCGAACCACTGTAAATTATTGTGCAAAATTTTTATTTTATTGTGCTTCCACTAAAATTCCTCTCAAGCCAATTCACCCTCCTCTTGGCGATTCAGCTGACGACATTTGAGCCGGACACTCTAAAAAATAGATCAACAAAATCTTTTTTCAAATCTAACATTGTCGAACAAAGAAACATGTGAAAGAATACTTCAAAAGAGAAGAAGAATCAGAGGAAATCGTGCTATAGAAGTTGAGGAAAATGTACTATAAAAGCAAAGAAGTGATTAAAAGTAGAATATATTCTCAACGGATTTCATTAATGTCGCGTTTAGTAAAATAAAGCTTACTTGAATGTGATTTGATTGGATCCAAATAATAAACATCTCATTTTTGAATGAAAGAGGAGATTTTATTCATAACCAAACAATCATACATCTAAGGGTAAATAACCTAGAAAAGGAACCAAAGAAGCCCAGAAACAAAGCTAAAATAGAGGCTCAAATGAAAACCCTAACAAGGGAAAACAAAGGCAAATAGTAAACAACAACATAGGTTGAAAGACGACATCGTACATCTGGATCAACGAAAGATTCTCTAAGCGAGAGGTCTCTGGTGGTCGGTGGCACCAGTGAAAGCCGAATTCATTTCTCTAAAAAGTCCACCAAAAAAGCTAAAAAATCATAGAGGAAAACATCGGGAGAGGGGCAATATCGAAAGGTTGCGAGAAAAAAGACCCACTAAAGGCCAACGTACTTGCATAAGAGAAGTAAAATGAGAAGAGAAGTCACCCTAATGGTTTAGTCTTCCTCCTCTCTACAGGGGGCTCATGTTTGGTCCGCAATCGTCAAAAAAATAAATCCAAACAAGTCGGTCATGAAACATCATCATAGCAGAAAAAAGAAACAATAAGCAAATTGTTGGAAAATTGTGATCATATGGAAACTTTGATGCATAATTTCAATGGATAAAGATGGAGAATCGAATAATGAATTTACGTCTTCATATTCTACTCCATGAGATCTTTACAACGATATCTCATATGCTCAAATTGGTTGAGTGGTGAATGAGAAATTAATGCTCAAAGTGGGCAACTTGCAATGATTGGAGAGGAAGTAGTAAGATGGAATCCCACATTGGTTAGAGACCAAATGTGGAAGGTGTATATATAATGGAAACAACCAAGAGGTTGCTGAATAAGCTTACCAAATATTGTGCCTTGAGCTTAGGCACGACGTGGGTGAACGTGAATGTCCAAACCGATAAGACCTTGCATAGACCTACCAAAATTTTAGCCCAAATTCGAAATCCTCATCCAAGAATTAGTCAAATAATTTGAAATTCAAAATAGATTTTGTGAATCTGAATACTCTATATTTAGATAGATATTATCATATAATATATTTTTTATTTTGAACTATGAATTTGAGTTCAATTGTGATTAGAACTCTATCATTGCTCGCCTACAAAATGAGGCTTCACCAAGAAGAGAAAACACAACAACGAACAATGAACATTGCAAGTAAAGATATTTTCCTCTCAACTCTCCCCATTTTTCTATAAACCATCCTGCATTTGGTTTCCATTCATTGTCTTCCACGGTGATAGAAGAAGGCAAGCTTTCAGTTCATGATCTCTGCATATAAGCTAGTGCAGTTGATCACTCTGTTGTTGTATCATGGGAGATAGACATCCAACGTTTCCTAAGCACCATAGGAGTAGGCGAATCTGTCTTAAGGAAATTGTGTTTCACAGGCCTCAACAAATCTTTTTCATCCGAAATGCTGTCCAGATACAAGTAAACGGTTCTGATTTAGTACTTTAATATTTGATTTATATTTCAAATATTATTTTGTAATTTTTTTATGTTCGTTATAATAATAATTATATTATTATTATTATTATTATTATTATTATTATTATTATTATTATTATTATTATTATTATTATTATTATTATTATTATTATTCCTTGGACTATTAACGCCATTTTATCCAACAATCTTATGACAGATTCGAGATCTAATCCAAGACGGAAAAAATATCCAAGCAAAATTGTGAATTGTTTTGGAAACAAAGATCTCATAACCAATTCGTTTCAGGAATTAATTCTTGCCGTTTTAACGGATTTACGTGATTTTTCCAAAACAAGAACCAACAAAATTAAGGATGATTTCCTTTTAATTTTTGTTGCATTGATATCCCTGGTTTGGGTTTTAGTGCTACTAATCCCAATGTTTAACAAAAGACATAACAAAGGAAATAAATTATTAAATTTATTTCTATGCTAGAATCATGCATTGATTCTAATTTGATATTAAGGGAAATAAATCAATGGATTTAATTTTGTGGGAATCTAAAATGATTCAATCTTGAAATAAACCGGTGAATTTAATTCTGGAAGTAACATTGGTTACCAAATTCAAAGCGCTGATTTTGACCGAGGTCTCGAATCAAAGGATAGAAAAAATTTGTTCTCTATGTAAAAATTAAATTCTTAGAGCCTATTCTGATGCATGTTATAAAGTGCACAATGTTTAAAAAAGGCTAAAGAATCGTGAGGGTCATTGGACCTGTAAAGTGTCCATAGGTTCTATATTTCATGCACATTCCATCTCATATTATTGTTGTTTTTTAGTATGTTTTAGGCATAATTAGGATCATGCATTGCATTTTACAGAACTCTTTACTTTGCCATGCTTTTTATTGATTATCTTTTATTTGGTAAGGAAAAGGTATTGTTTTAGCTTAGTTTTAGTTTCAGGTACTAGAGGTTGACAGAAGGAGAGAGGAGCCGAGGACATGATGCTGAGGCAGCAGACCAGGGAGTTGTACTGAAGCAGTTCCACACAGAGAGAGCCGCTGTAGAGGACCTGCTGCCATCTAGGACAGCAAAGTGAGTCTGTCGCCCAGGACAGTAAAGTGAGTCTGCCGCCCAGGGCAACAAAGTGCGGAGTTGGTAAATTGGAGTGCGATTGGTAGAGCAGAAAATTTTGATTCTAACGATGTCATCCACTCAATTTTCTGACGCCTAGAGCAGCAGACAGAGCCGCCGGAGGAGAAGAACGAGCTTACTTGTGGAACAAGGCAACAAGAAAAGAAGTCCATATTCAACTCAAAGAAGTCAGATTTTAAAGTTGCATTTAATGCAAAAGCATTTTGAGGACTTCAACTCCAAGAAGGACTTAGACTAGACCTTTGCCTATATAAACCTCATGCATTTAGCGAATCAAAAAAATACAAGCTTAGGTTTTCCTTAGGCATAGCTTAGGTTTTCTTGCTGCCGACATGTTCTAATTCTCTCTTTGGGTTTGAGTTATGTTGTAATTAATTGTGAGAACGATTGTTTAGGTTTTCAAGTTCGTTTTTTTCTTAATTCACGTGCTTCACTTCCTTAAATTAGTTCCAAAAGTCCAGTTGAAGAATCCATTTGTCGGGCACGACAATGTCAAACTCACGAAAGAATTAAGCTCTAACTCATCATGAAGAGGTGTTGACTAATTCAGCTTAGACATAAGTTAGAATTTCAGCGGCTAAAAGGAGCAATCAAACGTTGATTGTCTGTGTTAGGTTTATGCCGAGATTGCTAGGTATTGCCTACATCACGCAACAACAGAATCCTAGCCTAGACATAGGTAGGAGCACTTTAGAATTGCTTCGCCGAACTTGGAGTATCTGCTAGACTTGCCGCCGAGATTTTTCTTCATCTCACCTGCCGGGACATCAAAAGTTACAAGAGCAGAGTGCCGCTGTGGCAGCAAAAGTTGTCGCCGCCTCAATCCGCCATTACCCGCCAAGGCAGCAGATCGTGGCAGCGTAAAACACACTTGATCTATTCAACGTAATTTCACACTAAGCAGCAACATAACCCTGCCCTCTCTATCAACCTAGTCACTTCCTTATTATTACTTGTGCTTTTATTTTACTTTTCTTCTCAAACAACCACCTTACTCGTGCATTTTATTTTCTTGTGCAGAAATAATAATTCGAATCAAGCTGTCCAATTCCCGTGGGAGACGATATCTTATATACTATAATTTGACAGGAGTGTGCACTTGCGCTCATAAATAGAGAACACCTCAATGCTCTACAAGACCATAAATGGAAGATTCCAAATTGTTGTGAATCAAAGGCAGTTATTTTAATTGATACTCATGCTTGGAATGATTTCAAGAATAGAGTCCATAAATGGATGATTGAAAGATAATTTGAAAGTACATGTCTAAAATTGGTTCTTTGAGAGACCCGATACTTAAGCGTGTCTAGTGCACCACCTCTCTTTCATAAGTTACCTATATGGTACATAGTTCATTATTGATCTTTCTTTTAAGACTGTGTGAATTTTTGTTTTGGGGTTTTAGTCTTTGGCTAAATTCATGACGTTCAACAGATTCATAATATTTTGGTTTTGATTTGTGACTATGTGACACAATGGAAAAAGTGAAATTCATTGGAAAAAATTTCAAAACGTGGCAACAATAGATGTTGCATATTTGACCATGATAAACTTGGTCAAAGATATGAAGGATGATCCTCTTATTGTTAGAGATGATAAGGTAAATATCATTACGACCTTCAAATGTTGCTAAGGTAAATATTACTAAGACAAATATTACCATGACAAAGGTAGTTGAAGTCATAAAGAACTTCAAGAAAAACCATGGATTAGATGGTGTGTTCAATAAGCAAATTTTATGGGAAATGCTTCAATTGCCATAAGATGATGAGAAGCTCTATATGAGTAATGTTGGCACTATAATTTTGAAGATGACTTCTGAAAAGAACTACAACTTCAAAAATGTAATTAACATGTGAGAGAAGCTGGTTTATTAGCTTATTAGCCTTTAAATAAGGTCCCCCAAAGTTAAAGAGATAAGACACCATATGATTTATGGAAGGGAATAAACTCTTCAAACAAATACTTAAAAATGTGGGGGTGTCTTGCAAAGGCAACAAACTCATCACAAAAGCAATGACATGAGAAGTTCGATAGTGTCATGATGACAAACGACTTCAAGATTAGTGAGTGTGATAAATGTGTATATGTCAAAATTACCGAAATTGGATATATTATTCTATGCTTATATGTTGATGACATACTCATTGTTGGAAGTAACAATGAAAATGGTAAAACTTACCAATGACATATTAAATTCAAGATTTGACATGAAAGATATGAGACTAGACGATATGATTTTGGACATCCAAATCAAATGGTCACTTGAAAGTATCATATAGTGACACTATGTGGACAAATTCTTGAGAAATTTAACAAGGATGATTCTGGTATACCCAGAACTCAATTAGAGAACTGATCTCAAATACCCTATTGTTTTTGTAAAATCAAAAGATAACGTTGCAGATCCACTAACCAAAAGGGTTAAATTGAGAATAGGTTGCATCGAAAGGAATGTGACTGAAGCCCAATAAAATTTAAGGCCTTGTGTGAAGGAAAACCCTACCTAGTTGACTGGAGATCCCAAGATCTAGGTTCAAAAAAACAACCTACTTGCATAGACCTTGTGCAATTACTGTGGGGGTTCTTCTCCCAAGCCCGTTCCTATGATGTGAACAATGATCAAAATGGAACAAGCTAATCAATGCTTTTAATGACCATTGTGTGTTTCGGTGAGCCGAACAATATAAGTCACCTATGTAAGAGTGAAGTGGGGCCACTTCAAGGAGACTAGTGGGCATAGTTATCTCAAACTCTTGCAGAATCAGGCGATGTCCATGGCTATACAGACATACCCATGAGAACTAAAATTCTTGCCAAAGAAATAGTTGTGTGAGGTATATCATCATTTACAAAAATGACAGAACAGTTCAAGGACATCACGTATACTGGTCAGTCAGTAAAGTAAATATACTTTCACAAGAGAAGGTTCAAGGGTGGACACCTACCTATCCTATGCAACTATCAATCGTAGAATCTATCACCACATCGAGTCAAAATGGTTTTAAAAACATCAATTTCATTTGTGAGGGGGATTGTTGGAAAATTGTGATTATATGGAAACTTTGATGCATGATTTCAATGGGTAAAGATGGAGAATCGAATGATGAATTTACGTCTTCATATTCTACTCCATGAGATCTTTACAACGATATCTCATATGCTCAAATTGGTTGAGTGGTGAATGAAAAATTGATGTTCAAAGTAGGCAACTTGCAATGATTGGAGAGGAAATAGTAAGCTTGAATCCCATGTTGGTTAGAGACCAAATGTGGAAGGTTTATATATAATGGAAACAACCAAGAGGTTGTTGAATAAGCTTACCAAAGATTGTGCCTTGTGCGTAGGCACGGCGTGGGCGAACGTGAATGTCTGGACCAGTGAGGCCTTGCATAGACCTACTAAAATTTTACCCCAATTTTGAAATCCTCATCCAAGAATCAGACAAATAATTTGAAATTCAAAATAGATTTGGTGAATCTGAATAATCTATATTTAGATAGATATTATCAGATAATATATATATATATATATATTTAATTTTAAATTATGAATTTGAGTTCAATTGTAATTAGAACTCTATCATTGATCGCCTATAAAAGGAGGCTTCAGCAAGAAGAGAAAACACAACAACGAACAATGAACATTGCAAGTGAAGAGATTTTCCTCTCAACTTTCTCCATTTTTCTATCAACCATCATGCATTTGGTTTTCAGTCATTATTTTCCACAGTGATAGAAGAAGGCAAGCTTCCAGTTTGTAATCTCTGCATATGTGCTAGTGCAGTTGATCATTCTATTGTTGTATCCTGGGAGATAGACGTCCAATGTTTCTCAAGCACCATAGGAGCGGACGAATCTGTTTTAAGAAAACTGTGTTTCACAGGCCTCAACAAATCTTTTTCATCCGAAATACTACCCGAATACAAGTAAATGATTCAGACTTACTGCTTTAATATTTAAAATATTATTTTATAATTGTTTTGTTCTGTTTGTTATAATAATTAATTTTATAGTATTTTATAATTATTATTTCCTTGAATTATTAAAGCCATTTTGTCCGACAGAAATTACATTTGAACTCAAAAACAATGTCACAATTATAGAACACAATCGTTCAATGTAGCTACCAGGTGGCCTGGTGAAATTGTGGGGATCTATATTATATAAATAATGCAATTTTGGCGTTATCCAACAGGACATAATTTATGCTCTTTCCTGCCTTATTTGTACCCAAGCTTAATGTGATACATATAGCATGCTATATTTGTTATATACAGGGACGAGACTAAGATTTAAAGTTGAGGGACAAAACATAAATTTTAAAAGGGGACAAATTTACAATTATTTCAATTTTTTTCAAAAAAAATATAAAGAATTAAAGAATAAAAAAATTTCCCCTATTAGAGAGTTCACAGCCCCTCCTATTGAAGCTATATATGTCTCTACTTTTCTCTTAATTCTATCACACGCCTTCTTCATGAAGACTGATGTGACAAATTTATACAAAGCTTTTCGCATTAATTAGGTAAGCGTGAGCAAAAAAACTAGGCTCAAACACATGGAATTTATAAGTTTAGCATTGTTTATCAAAAGTACTTTTAGAAGCAGAAGCATTATTAAATAGTTAGCTTTTGAAGAAAAGAATTGCTTTTCAACTTAAATAGAAAAGTTAAAATTTTAATATTTGCGGTTGGAAAAGTACTTTTGAGAGCTAAATTACAATTTTAACATTCATTTACTACTGTGTTTATTTATAATTTTTTATAAAAATATAATTATATAATTAATAATTATTTTTTAGTTTAAAAATGATATATATTTATTCATGTCAATTTTTAAATGAAATATTTTAAATTTATTATATTTTGATGGAGCACGTACAATTGTTAAAAAATATATTTATTAATAAAAGTATTTTTATATTTATATAATAATTTAAGCTGATATATTCCATAAATTGTAACATTAAAAAATTTGGATATCATATATATATATATATATATATATATATCTTACAACACCATGTCCAAAATGATTATTTATATTCTTAAAAGTACTTTTGACATCAATATTAAACACTTAAATTTCAAACTCAAAAATTCAGAAGCACTTCTAAAAAAACTCTTTTTAAAAGTATTTTTCATTTCACTTTTTAAAAGCAATGCTAAAAGTTCTGTAGAATTTAAATTTGCAGAAATTTATTTATTATTTACATTAAATTTGATTATTATTTTTATTCGAATTAAACTATCCGTTGAATATTTAAATTTGTTAAAATTATATATTTAGTAGGTTAAATTATAAAAGTTTCAATAAAGCATATAATGGATACAAATTTCCTAATCAAAATTCACAAAAGTAAATTACAAATTAAACAAGGAGTTTTAAAACAGAGCATTTTGATGTGAACCAAGTCTTTGAGAAATGCTGTTGAAATGTGTTTATAGATTAAGATTGTTTGATATTGTTGTCCAAAAGTAATTTTAAGTAGATAAAATGTCTATTTTAGACATTATATTAAAAAATATAAAACAATTATTTGAAGGTTATAGCAAAGCATGCAATTATTGTATTAAAAGGAACAACATTGGGTTGTTTAATTCTGGTAAACACTTGGGGCTACATTTCCACATTTTGAATACACTGAGACAAACGCATCATGATTCATGATTGCTTGTGCATGGGCTGAATTGGCTGAAGCACTCGGCTTCACTGATTTCTGCAGTGAACCTCGTACATCATGCCATCTTTCCTCTAATCCGTTCAAGAATGAACCCTTTTTCCTTTCCCTAGATCGAATATGGTAATCCCGAATATCTACTACCTTCTTCCATCCGTGAAAATCCAAGATGAGGCATGGAGCACTGACTAGTGTTTGGTGAAAAGAATATCGTTGATTTGCCCAAATTCACTGTTTGTCTAGTTGTCATTTGGAAATCTCTAACAATTTTCTTAAAATTTTCGCAATTAGCTTTGTCTGCATTTGCAAACATAACACAATCATCGGCAAACATCAAATGGATTAAAGTGGGACATTTCCTCCCCATGCGAAAACTCGAAAATGCTTGACCTCACATCTCCTTCTCGATTAGCCATGAAAGAATATTAAAGAGATAAGTAAAAATAGCCATGAAAATGCTTGCCTTAGTCCCCATCCAGGATAAAATTTATTATGTCGCTCAACATTCAGAAAAAAGGGGACGAGACACATTCCACGACTCTCCTAGTCTACCATTGGTTCAAACCCATATTAGACATGAGCATCTGAAGAACTCCCCAATCCAATTTATTGTAGGCTTTTTTAAAGTCTATTTTAAGGGCCATATAAGATCCCTTTATTTTCTTCTTAATCGAGAATCCACCTCTCATTGACAAAAGCGGATTGCATCGGTGGAATAATCTCCGGAGGAAACTCCTTGAGTTGGTTTGCAAGAATTTTTGAGATCATTTTATGAGAGAAATTGCATAGATTGATTGGACGAAAATGATTGACTTCCACCGAATTTCTTCGCTTTGAGATGAGAACAATATTTGTTTTGTGGATTTTCTAATTGATCGAGTCAGAGTTGAAAAATTCTATAACTACATCCACCAAATCTTTTTGTATGGTATCTTAAAACGAATGAAAGAAAATACCAAGATAACCATCCCGGCTCGGAGCCTTTAAGACTCATATATTAAAAACAACATTTTTCATTTAAGCAAAATGAACTTCTCTACTCAAGGCAGCATTCATATCCTCCGAAGTCACACAAGGAATGTGGTCCGAAATGCATTGAAAATCAACAGAGACATCCTTGGTAAAAAGCTTTTTGAAATGTTCCTCCAAATGACAAACAATAGCAATTTCGTCCTCTAAACATCTCTCGCCATTGGTATTAAGTTTGCAAATGTTGTTCTTTCGTCTATTTTGAATGGTTGTAGCATGAAAGAACCTTGTATTCCGATCTTTAAACTTGAGCCAATCAATTCTTGCTCTTTGGTTCCAGAACCTTTCTTTGTTTTCCCATAACTTATCGAGCCGTTGTTTGACAATTTTAACTTCTTATGTTGATCCAATGATCAATGAGATATTCTGAATAGAAGAAATCTTTTTGCACAGTTCACCAACAGAAACTTTCTTATGTCTGTATTTACCTTTGCTTCATTTTAAGAATTTATGGCTGATTTTATTAAATTTTTCAAGACCAATGAGACAAATTCGAATCATGATATTGTATGGATTAGAAATTGACAACATTTTCCTTACATACCTCTTTCAAAAACCATTTTGTTTCAAATCTGAAATCTCTCTTTTCTTTTTAATTCCGTTCAGAAGGAGTACAATAAGACAATGATAAGATCATATATAGTTGTTTCCATTAGTCCATAAGCCTTAGGAAACTTATAATTCCAATCCACTGAGAACAAGATTCTATCCAATTTTTCTAGAATTGAATCCTCATCACTCTCTTTTGCTCGGAGAAACCAAGTCCCAAACCGCAACAAATTTTAGATACTGAAGTCGAGCTCAGAGGCGAAGAAACCCCAGCAAAAAGGGAGAAAGAACACCTTTATACGACATACGAGGCCTTGCATCCTTTCTTGTCCTCCTATCAGTCCTATGTAGAGGTTCTAAATACTAATGGGTAAACTACATGAATGACCACCTAATTATGAAGTGATTTAATTTTGATCATCATGCTTTCAATTTTGTCAATAAGGTTGCTTTAACTATTTAAGTGATATCAATCAAATCACTTGTCGTTAAAATCTAACGGGAAGGGTAATGTGACAATTAATAAAAATTTGCATAATTACATATTTAGTCCATGTTAGTTACATATGATATGACACTTGCCACTTGTGACTTGTATTACCGCATGATTGGTTGATTTTACTATTAATTTTTATAATTTATTTTGGTAAATTTTACATCCAATCAGACGAATACATTTGTGTGTTAAAAAGCCACAATTCCAACCATTGAGCCAAGCCTATTTTATGTGTTATGTATACAACAAATTCTATTAAAAGTTAACTTATGGGAGAAAAATTAAATAAGTGAAAATAACTTTAGAGGATAGAAATGTTATATATTAAACTATGAGTTATATTTTGATACGTAAGCTGTATAAAAAAATTACACAACCCTTCATATTTAAGTTATAAAAATTAAAACTTAAATTTCAACCTTAACACCTTAAAACTTAAATCTTAAACCCCAAATCTTAAACTCTAACCATAAACCTTAAATTCTACACCTTGTAACCTAAACCCCTAATCCTTAAACTATAACTTAAATCTTTAAACCCTAAAATCAAAAGGCTACACATTCTTGTGTATCAAAGTATTTTCCTTAAACTATTATATATTTAATGAAAAATAATTTGATACACGAGCCTTTCAATTTTAGTGTTTAAGATTTTTGGTTATGATTTATGGATTTAGTGTGTAGGGTGTAGAATTTAAGATTTATGGTTAAAATTTAGAGTCTAAAGTTTATGGTTTAGGTTTTAAGGCGCTAGAGTTTGAAATTTGGGTTTTAAATTTTATAAGAGAATTTTGTAATTTTTTTTTGCACAACTTTATATTTAATATAAGCGTCGGTTGATATTATTAAATCAAAAAAAAAAAAAAAACACAATGTTCCCAAACAAAAAAAACAACAAAAAAACATATAAGCTTCAACAGACAATGAAGCTTCTGGGAGAACTAAAATCACCAAACCAGTGCAAAGAAAAACACAACCGACCAATCTTCTAGACAATGAAATAAGAACTGAAGGAACGTTGTAGAAGACAAAGAATGGGGAAACTCCATAGAGCATGAAATAGATAAATCCCCAAAAAGCCGAACGCGAACAAACTGATCAGCACCCCTCTCCCACATCTAACGACATTCTTTGCCGTCGGCGAAACAAAAAGCCCTTTGCATCGTCGTAGTTTCTGTCGAGCTCTAATGTTGTTTTCGACCAACGCCAACTCCACAATCCGAATCAATTTCATTGAATGGTGGGGATACAAATTTGACTAATGAACTGGATTTTCCATTTTGAGAGCAAAATGGTACAAAAGGGAAATCTTCAACTGATTGTATATTGCTTTTTAGACTAATACGACCCATCTTTACAGTTTTTCCCCAACGATAAAAAAAAAACGAACTCGTGGCTAAGCCACCAACAAGCGATTTTAGGACTCCATTTGATGAAAACTACGACGACGAAAGGGGTTTTCGGTTGATAGGAGATAGTAGGGTAACGATTGCGAAGAGTAGAGGTAAGGGTGAGCTATGTTGCACTGATGAATACGGATACAAGTATGGAGATAGAAACGGAGACGAAAAATGACAGTTTTTAAAATTACAGAGTACGAACAGGGTCGGTTCTGAGTTTTTAGAGACCCGGGACGAACTTAAAAAATGGGCCTTAAATTGAAAATTTAAATTGTAATTATAGTTACAGTCGTATTTTCTGTTGTGTTGTGTTTATCATGATTGTGGATATAATATATGTTATTCTGTTTATTGCGAGTATCGCAGTTATGAAATTTTTTTTAGTAACAAATGTTATTGTGGACATAATGGTTCCATATATCGCGGTTTTAGAAGATGCCACTACCGTCATATAACGATCGTTGTTGTGGTTGTATGCCGCTATTCAAATCATTGTGCCTAATAGCAAGTAATGCGAAATTAAATTTTAAGAGTTGGTCCATCGTAACAAGTATTGAAAAAATTGGTCTCTTAATAACAAGTATTGAAAAAATTAAAATTTAAAACTATTAAAAAAATTGATACACATGCCGTGTAAACTTTAGTTTACATGTGTCTTTTAATTTTAGGGGTTAGGGTTTTATTTTAGAGTGTAAAGTGTAGGGGTTTATGTTGTAGGGTTTAAAATTTAAGATTGGTGTTGAGAATTTAGGGTATAGGGTTTAAGGTTTATGATTTAGTTTTTTAGGGTTAGTGTTAGAATTTAGGATTTGAGTTTTATAATGTAAATATGTAGGCTCGTGTAAATTAGTTTTACCAGCATGTATATCAAAATTATGCCCATAATAACAAATATTGGAAAAAATTGGAGCCCTAGTAATAAGTACTAGAAAAAAATTTTGAATATTAAGAGTAGATCCCTAATAATAAATATCGGAAAAAACTCAGCCCCTAATAAAAGTATTAAAAAATGGGCCCTTAATAACAAGTATTAGAAAAAAAAATTGAATATTAAAAGTAGATCCATACTAATAAATATTGAAAAATACTCAGCCCCTAATAAAAGTATTAAAAAATGGGCCCTTAATAACAAGTATTAGAAAAAATTGAATATTAAGAGTAGATCCATACTAATAAATATTGAAAAATACTCAGCCTCTAATAACAAATATAAAAAAAATGCCCCTAATAACAACTATTAGAAAAATAAATAAATATTAAGAGTAGATCTTTAATAATAAATGTTGGAAAAATCTTAACCCCTATTAACAAATATTAAAAAATAGGCCCTAATAACAAATATTAAAACAAACTAAATCTTTAAATATAATTCGAAAATATACAATATTTAATTTTCCTGAGCAATGGGTCCTGGGCGGGCGCCCTTGCTGCCCTTGCCCAGGGCCGGCCCTGAGAACAAATACCTTAAAGGCACGAGAAATAGAAAATAAATTTTATATATTAAAAAATGTAGAAATATAAATTAATAAATAAAATTATGTAACCATATCATCATACATACTTATAGACTTATAGTTGAATCATATGAGCAAGATAAAGTTGAAATAAATAAGAAAAAAACATAAAAAGTGTAGTAGAATAGAAGAATAAGAAGAAAAAAAGAGAGATAATGGTCATAAGCAAGAAGAAAGAGCATGGTTTTCTTTAGTTAAAATAATTTGTTTTTAGCCTAAATTATTAACTACTTTTATACAATTTTAAATATTATTTTATTTTAAATATTTATATATATTTAAATAACATTTTTTTTATTTTCTACAATCTTAAATAAAAAAGTCTTTTTTGATTTTATACATTTTATAATTTTAATTGTTTTAGAAAAATATAAAAAATTTATAAGCAAGAAAGTATGATTTTATTAAGGGAAATCATACAATTTGAGACATGGTCATAAGCCTCATTAAAACCCCCTCTAAGCCTAAATGGAGGAAAAGAGTATCATATTACCATGTTTTACAACGGGAAAACAAATCACCGAAACATAAACACAAACAAACGTTCAAACCAAAAAGCAAACAAACATCCCAATGTCAATCCCAACAACAGACGCCCAAAGCCAAAAACAACTCCGCTCACCCAGCACCCCCTAAGGGCCCCTTTGGCATGACTCAAAAAATAGCTTTTGCTTAAAAAAGTTACTTTTCACCCATAAACAATGCAAAAGACTTCTAAATTGGTGTGAAAAACAACTTAAAAAAAGTCATTTCTACCCAACCTCAAAAGCTAAGATTTCTTGCTTTTGGGGTGAAAAAATCACTTTAGGTGTGAAGTTACTTTTTATCCTTAATTATTATCACTAATATTAATAGTAGTATATTAAATAATATTAAAAATAATAATTATTAGGCCAAAGGGTCACTTTTGCCCCTGTAGTAGTCCCAATTTATTGATTTCGCCCCTATGGTATTTTCACATCAATTTAGCTCTTGAAGTAGTCTAATTGCATCACTATTTGCCCATTGACTGACGAAAGCCAACGTTGACCGTTACGGCGGTGACGTGGCAGTTTACGATGATATGGTAGAGGGTAAAATTGATTTTTCAAGCGAGTTCGAGGGCAAAATTGATTTTTGGTTAAGTACGAGGGAAAAACTGATTTTTAGACAAAAAATATAAGTGAAATGCAAAAATATTAAAATAACATTAAAAAATAAATTTTTATTAATATGTGACTAAAAATAAAATAAAAATAATTAAAACATTTAAAAATAAGTAAAAATTATAATATTAAATATCATAAGCTAATAAATTATAAATTATTCAATAATTAAAATTTCAAATATTTATAAAGTATTAAAAAAATATAAAAACTTTCATAAAAAATGGACGATTTTGGTTTTCTTTCTCTTCAAAAAATATAAGGAATAACTCGATCATGGGTATTTTGAAGGAAGGTTTTGAGATGGATTTCGTGCAGAGGGCCTTAGCTAGTTATGGCATGACGGTGAAGATCGCGAAATGGGGATGTACACCAAATGCATGCTTGGTCTCATTCGGGTCGAAAGAGGAGAAGGCGGAGGCTTGGCACAAGAAAAGGTCAGAACTCTCTTTCTGGTTCACAACCATCGATGAGGATGTTATGATCAGGGGCATCCCACGGATGTACTGTTCCATTGCCCTTACAGGCATCCCCATTCACCGTTGGTCGGTGGAATTTTTTGCTTTCTTGGCAAATAGATGAGGTTCTCTGGTTAGTATTAACGATGAAATTAGGGAGAAGAGGGATCTCACAACTGCGAGAATGACCATTAGGGTACCTAGGTAATTTGAACTACCATTATTCTTTAAATTCAAGGTTAATGGATACCAATTTAGAGTCCGGGTGAAGACGGGATATCCAGGCATGAAGGCTCCAGAGTTTCTCGAAACTAGCGCAGGTTTCGTAGAGGAAGATGACGACAACGAAGTATAGTGGGAAGGAATATGGGAAGAAGACAATCGGCATGATCTTGTCAGGCCTTCTCCGGAGCATGTAGTTGAAGAGACTGACGGGGGAAATCATAACGTTCAAGAGAGGCAACTGTCTCTTGGAATTCCAAGTGGGAACATTCCTAATCATCAGGGCAATTATGACTTCTCACAAAAAACCATGTTCTCTAATCAGCGGGACCCACCTACTTTGGGAAAAGGCGGCGCCATGATAGAGGAAGTGGATTCATCCCTGGGTGTGGACGTTGAGCAATGAGATTTGGTTAACCAATCTGTTGGGCCGGGTGTTATCCCAGCTACGGGCCTAGTCACTTTGTAGGTAGGGGGCTGCGATCCAGTATCCTTTGACTCGGGAGTCCGTGAAAGAGCCCAGCCTCAGGGTGGGGCTTTTGTCCAAACCTCAGTCCATACTCTGGCATCTTCAAAATCTTCCCCTTCACTTTCAATTTCCAAAAAATTTGTTCAAGATACATACGAAGAAACATCCATTTCAACACATCTAATCCCGAATTGCGAGGGTGCCGCTACGATGGAATTGGGGCGTGATATGGGGCTCAGTGTTAATTCGCGCTCTGTAGAGGATTTTTCACTTAAAAAGAACATCGACTTTTTCCAGGCGAGCCATAGACGTGAAGTTAGAAGACAAATTCGGGACTCTATCGAAAATTCCAACGACATGTTGCATGAGGGAACAATTAATTCTTTGGGTTATATTCATCTGAGCTATATTGAAGAAGCGCTGCATGTCTGGGGTGTTAGCAATATTTTGGGCGTATCTTTCAAAGGTGGGAAGGAAGCTTTTGTGGAAAAGATCAGAACCATAGAGGAAAGGAATTGAGCAAGCTTTTGGTTACGATTTCGTGCTGGGTCATTGAGAATTGAATTATGGAACTGAAGATTATTTCGTGGAATATTTGTGGGCTTGGAAAATTGGAGAAAGCCAGAGCGGTTCGAAATTTGGTCAAAGGTAATAAGCTACATGTTCTTTTTATTCAAGAAACCAAGATGAGGGAGTTTACGCCTTCACTCTTGCGTCGTATGGGATGTGATAGGGAGTTCGACTACATTCATTCTCCGGCAGTAGGTTCTTCAGGGGGGCTTCTAAGCGCCTAGGATCCACGTATTTTTTGTTAAAACTAGCTCTTACAGTACAAGCAAATTCATCATCATTTTCGGCAGATTTAGAGGTATTAACAGTGATTGTGGATTGGTAAACGCCTATGGTCCTTCAGTGGATTCTGAAAAGGCTGAGTTCTTTAAGGAATTACTAGGGGTGATGCGATTGCATAAAGTGGTATGGTGTCTTGGGGGGGGGGAACTTCAATGCCATAACTTGCAGCGAAGAGAAACAGGGGTTGTCGTGGAACTATTTGGTGATGGGGGCATTTTGCTCTTTTATTCATGAAGCCAGTCTTGTTGATCTTCCGTTGATAGGCGAAGCGTATACTTGGTCAAACAACAGAGACCCTCCAACTTATGTCCGTTTAGATAGATTCTTGATGGACAACGATTTTCTTAAGCTATTTCCAAATGTGAATCATTTTCTATTGATGAAGGGAATCTCGGACCACAACGCGATCTCGTTAGAGAACAAGGCTTTCAATTGGGGGCAAAAACCTTTCAGATTTTACAATTACTTAATGTTTGAAGCTGGTTACGATGAGATAGTGGCCAGCAAGATTTCGGATTTCCATCAATGCAATCGAAGTTCGGGGCCTTGTAGTCTTCTTAAATCAGTACAATGAGCTGTTAAAAATGGTGTTCGAATCATAAGCAGAACCTCACTCTAAAAGCGGATGATCTGGAGAAACAAATTGCAAATTTGGAAGCTAAGTTACAACAGGGTCTGGCATCTTCTTCGGTTAACAAAGAGATTTTTGATTTAAAAAACAAACTTTGGATGCATCTGAGCAATGAGGAGAGAATTTGGCTGCAACATTCCAGATTGAAATGGTTCCAGGAGGGTGATAAAAATACAAGATTCTTTCACTCTTGTGCTTCGATGAGGAGAAAATTTAATACGATCTTTTCGATCAAACAAAATGGGGAATTAATTTCGGATTTCCCAAAAATTAAAGCCTGCATCTCAGACCACTTTGCTAATTCATTCAACGACATAAATACTCTAGAAGTAGTGGACCTGAACTTAGAATTCTAGAAGCTCAGTTGCGACCAAGCTACTTGTCTCGAAAGGGAGTTCACGGAGGCGGAAATACGAGGAGCAATTGATTCCTTTGATGGTTCTCGGGCGCCGGCTCCGGACGGTTTCAATATGTCTTTTTTTTCAAGAAGTATTGGCCACTTCTCAGAGGAGATATTCTGAATTTTTTTTGGGACTTTTACGCGGGCCGTGATCTGGAAAAGGACACTAATCACTCCTTCATCTCACTCATTCCTAAGAAGGCGAATCCGGAGACTATTGCAGATTACCGTCCTATCAGTCTTGTGGGAGGTATGTATAAAATTCTATCCAAAGTTCTATCATCCAGACTCCGGTTATGTATGGATACTCTTATCAATCGCTCCCAATTTGCGTTTATTCCCGGACGTCATATCACAGACTGCTCTATTATAGCAAATGAAGGGATTGATTACATGAGGAAAACGAGGCTGAAAGGAGTCATGTTTAAAGTTGATTTTTGTAACACCCGGGTTTGGGGGTCGGGTGAAAATAATATTAAAATAATGTTTAGGTTTTAGTTTTATAATTAAAATAATAAAATATTATTTTGGGCCCCGGGTTTTCAAAACAAATAATTTATGTTGGACATGTTTTGATTTTAAAGCCCAATTCCATGGAATTTGAAAATTGAAATAGCTATCCTCATTAATGGCAAAAATGTAATTAAGTGGACTTTCAAATTAAAACCCCTTTATGTATAAAATAAGCTTTTGTCATCTTTTTCCCTCTCCACTTCTTCATTTCCCACGACATTAGAGAGCTCTTCTACTCCATTTCACTATTCCATCACATCCTTTGCTCCTTGTTGGTGATTTTTGAAAGGTAATCACGTTTTTTACTTGGCCTTATCTTCCTCTTCATTTTGGTACCATTAGTTTTCATTAAAACCAATTATTTTGTATTTTGGGTTTTTCAAAGATTTTTTCAAAGGTTGAAGCTTTATTTTCTTTAACAAAAGCTTTTGATTATTTAATGTTAGATAAGTTGTTTATAACCTATAAGGTCCAACATATGTGAATTTTAAAGAGTTTTATGATGATTCTCGGATTTGGGTTTTAGAGGGGTTTTTGAAGGGTTTAAAGGTTGGTTTTGGGGTTGCTATGTGTTGGAAATTGAGGGCTGATGTTAGTGTGATAGTTAGGGGTTGTTTTGGGAGTATTTAAGTGTGTTAAAAAGGTTGAAATCAAGAGTTTTGGACTGTGTATGATGGCTTCTCGGGATTGAGGTTTTGGGGTTGTTCTTAGCTTGAAAATCTTGTGTTTTATGCTTGATTAGTGTTCCGGGTTTGCTACACTAATTTGTGAACTCATTTGAGGATGTTTTGATTGTGTTGAGTTGATTAGAAGCAAGAATTTGTGTTGGTGAAGCCTCAGGAACAAATCCGGAATCGTTGGAAGCTTGATCGGCTAATATGTTGAGCTTGGAATAGTCGGTGAGTGGTTAAATGTTTTTAAATGGTTTTGAAGTGTTGGTTCAAGTATGTGGACTAGGTTGGGCTTGGTAGATCAACCTAGAGTTGGGATTAGATTGGTAGTCTAATCCCAAGCTTTAGTTAGAGACTTTGGTTGAACTTTAATTGTTGTTTATGCCTCATGTTTATTTGTGGTTAATGTGGATATGTATATTGTGTTATACATGTATGTTTAGGCATGGTTGTGATGCATTGTGATATGCATGTGGATTGTGCATGATGGTGATCATGGTGAGTACGTGCTAAGCACGAAAGTTGAAATGTAATGGTGTTGTGAAAGTTGTGAATTGTGTTTAATATTGGCACTAGTATGCTTGGGTACAATGATCGATCATTAGCATGTTTAGTGTGCACACGAGAGTTTAAATGCACGCGTGGTCTTGGTGATGGTAGTCAACAAGATGGAGTACGGGTTCGCCCTGAAAATCTTCTTATATATGTTAGTCGGTGATGAGTGTAATCCCATTGACGAGACGTGAGAATGAGTGGAATCCCCTCTGCGTGAACGGTGATGAGTGTAATCCCACCGTAAGGTAATGGTTGTGTTGGATGTGAGTTCCAACGATTATCTGCGTATTCGGGTCATAGCTAGGTGCCAATATGATTTGATATGTGTTGCCAATATGGATAAATATATGTGTTTACATATGATGTGGTATTGGACTTGTTGAGCATGGCATATTATGAGTTTATGTTCATGCATCATATTTATATCTTGGCTCCTGTGGTGTAACCCCCTCGCCCCGGTCTGGCCGGATGACCGGTCCCAGTGGGCCACACGGGGAAAACCGAGTGAAACCCATTAAAGTTTCCCCTCGGTTAGCAACCCTATATTTTTTTTCTTTTTATTTTAATCTTGTCTAGAGGATGGTTAAACCCTAAGTGATTCACAACAGCGAAAACATACAAGGAAAACACATTCGAACCCCGGCCATGCATAAACAGTCCATTTTTAAGCTTACAGGGCATGCTGTATCGATACCCTTGCCAGGGGTATCGATACCCCCTTTCTAGGTCAACCCAAGAAGTCAACCACGAGAAGACCATATCGATACCCTTACCAGGGGTATCGATACCCCCTTTCTCGGTCAACCCTCCTTAGTCAACAGAGTATCGATACGCTCTACTCTCACTCAAAACTCCAAATTCCAGTAACATTGGAGGGTATCGATACCCTTAGGGTATCGATACCCCAGGCAAAATCTGAGGAATTTGGGCAAGACAGTATCGATACCCTAGCTAGGGGTATCGATACCCCATGCACTGCAATTCCTCATTTTCAACTTAAACGACCCCAACACGACTCTAATTGCATTACTCAACTCACCTAAGCATACTCGAACATGCAAGCACACATATTTAAGCCAAGGGTGTCATTCAAACATGGATTAAAGCATTCATACATAGCATTCTAATTAAAGAGCAATTTAGGCATTATGGACATTCAAGCACTTAAGGTTTCGTGTCTTAGCAACCAAAACATGTAGACATTCATGGCATGTAACATAAGCAATATTTACAATCAGACAAGGCATCCACAAACCAAGCCAACACGACATACATCAAAACTCAAATCAATAATACCTATCCCATTGCTTAACTATTACATTTCATGACTTAAAATTCATACATTGAGCTCACCAAAAGCAACACTTGGAGACCTTTCCTTGCCTTTGCCGCCCACAAGCTATTTATCTGCATTGTCGAACAAAAGAGAGCGTAAGCATAAAAGCTTAGTGAGGGTAGCTCATAAAACAAACCTTCGACAATGTAGGGTCCAAGCACAAGCTATTTCCAAGATGAAATGCATGGTCTTACCTCCGGTCCGCCAAGCCAAAATGAACATGATACATGAACATATAGTCAACATTATGCCATGCTCAACAACCATAAGCTCAACTTACCATGATACATAATCCAAAGCATTAACCACATCATATATCAATCCATAAGGGCATCACATTTCATGTCATATAAGCACATAAGCATAATCCCACATTGGTATATACATACAACCTCATATTGGCACCTAGCTATGATCCGAATACGCGGATAACCCATTGGAATGCATTTCCAACAACAACATTACCTCGGTGGGATTCCACTCATCACCGGTCCTTGCATGTGTGGGATTCCACTCATCGCCACATGCCCTACGGATGGGATTCCACTCATCATCACGTAGAAATATATAAAAGCTTCCGGTGGAATATTACATCACCGTACTCCTCTTTTGTGCCTTAACGCCACCAAGGCCACATACGTTTTGACTCGATTTGTGTGCACACTCATCCTAATGATCGATCATTGTACCCAAGCATACTAGTGCCAATATAAATCAAACTACACAACTTTTTACAATATCAATTTCAATATAAATTCCGTTCCTAGCACGTACTCACCATGATTCTCCAAAATCATGCAATCTACAACATAACCTCATTTCACAAACCAACACCACATGTATGTCAACCGAACAATTATCTCATCATATATCCACATTTTATTTGTCATCAACATGCATATAAAATCAATACATTAAGCCATACTTTCACATACATGCGTATTACATTATACATACTCATCATGAGGTATAACAATGATTAAAGAGTACATCCAAGGTCTCTAACTAAAGCTTAGGATTAGGCTACCACCCTAATCCTAACTCTAGGTGGGTCTACCAAGCCCAACCTAGTTCACATGCTTGAACCAACCACTTAAAAATCGATTTAAAAACATTAACCACTCACCTCTACCTCCAAGCTCAAATACCAAGCAACCATCACCTCCAAGTTTCCGGATTTCTTCCCGATGCTTCGCCGACCCAAATTCTTGCTTCTAAACAACCTCAATACAATTCAAACAACCTCAAATCAGCCCAACATCAAAATATCAACCCGGAATACAATTCAAGTACAATTTACAATGTTGCAAGCCATGACCAATCCCCATACTTAGACATTTCGGACAGCCCCAATACCTCTTCCAAAAACCATGTTTCCAACATCCATTGCACCCACAAATGATCCCAAATAAATCCCTAATCATAGTACTACCATTGGGCTATCAATTCCCACCTAAAACAACCCCCAAAAACTCACCCAAAACCCTCCAAAACTCCATTTTCGTACTCATATTTTACCCAGCAGAAAATCATGTTTTTAAACACTCAAATGACATCTAAATGGTCCCAAATCATCCCCTTAGCATACATATACCATCAGCCCTTTAATTACACCCTAAAACCCACCAAAAATCAACTTTTTGACACCTTAAAAATTGCCTCAAAAACCCATTTCGGATTTTTACCAAAATTCAACCAAATTGATATATGTTACACCTTTTAATATGATTAACTAAAGCCCCAACTCAATTTATTAAAACAAATTGGAAAACCCCTTTAAAAATCCAAACTTTAATATAAACCCTAATTTTCAAAACCCCATAACTTTCAAATCTAAGACCATAGATAGGTAGAGGACAAAGAGGAGGTTAAGAAAACATATTTACCTTTGAAAAACACCTTAAAACGAGGTTGGAATCGAATGGAATAGTAACCCAAAATTTGAAGAAGCTTAAAGATGGTGGGGAGGGTTTCCAACGTGAAAATGGGAGAGGGGAAAGAGAGGAAGACAACTTTTTCAATAAAGTGGTCTTGCTTTTGAAAGTTTTTGGTCAAATCGCAAAATAGGTCCCTCCCTCTTTATTAAAGCTCAATTAGGTCACTATTTAGGTTGAATTGATTTAATTAAATTTTATTGACTCGGACTCTAAACCCGGTTAACTCCTGGGGACCAAAACATGGGTGTTACAACTCTCCCCCACTTAAGGAAATTTCGTCCCCGAAATTCATCGAACATGAAGAGCCACGGAAACTGCTCCTACACACTTTCTTTTCTCTTCTCACTGCAACATACTTACCAACTCGGTAGACTTACCACACAACCATAGATATCTGATGCTAAGATCTCGACTGATCCTTCGTTGCACACAATTTCAAACTCAACTCAATCTCTTCAACAAACATAGCACGGAACAGATCTGACTCACACTTTCGAATCACAGATACACATGACACATCATAAACCCTTTTCTAACTCTGGTGGTAACTGCAACAAAAAAACAACAAAACTAGCCCGATTCATAATCTCATACAACACTATTTAAAAATTTGACCAATGACTTTCTCTGACTGACCATCTGACTTCAACATGTGGCCAAACACTATACAAACATCTTCGTAATCAATCTAGTTGAAATCTCGAATCTCTATTACTCACTTCCATTTTGAATCTTCCACGAATGTAACAAACTAGAAGAAAACTGAAGCTCGGTCTTGACACGCTGGCAATTTACACACTTACTCTCATACTGAACCACATTATTCATCAACCCAATCCCGAAGCACTCGTCTTCAACCCACAATACGTCTTCATACAACTCAGATGCAATACAAATGAACTACCGTGTGCTTCGACCAAAACAATACGTCTCAAAATTCTATGCCAATCAGTACAACAATTCTATCTCTAACAATATAAACTCTATCATCTATGAACTGTATTCTGAAGGTCTTCTTTCCGCTATGTCTTGCACGTGAGGTGCCAAGAACCTGTCTTGCAACTGTTTCTCTTCAAACATTCTGACTCAAAGTACTCTCAACTCGAAACTCGGCCACAAAACTACTATCATTTGATAAACGGAATTTGGCAAACACGACTCGCAACTCAACTACTAATCTAACAACAATTACACTCGAAACTTCGGTCACTACGTTGACTGTCTTCGGATGGTACTCAATCTTGATATTACAGTCTTCAAGCAGTTCTAACACTTATGTTGTTCAAGTTTCAACCCTTCCTAAGTTGTCTAACAATTCAGGTTCTGATAATATGTACGTACACATTGTGCATTTCTTACTATACAAGCTTTGTCTCTAAGTCTTCGAAGCAAACACAACTGTAATTAACTCAGTGTCTCATATCGGATAACTCTTCTCACGGTCTTTCAACTATCTCGATGAACAAGCCACAATCTTCTGTCTTGCATAAGCACACAACCTAACCCTACATGTAACACATCACTACAGTTCACAAGCTCTTTCTCTAGTATAGGCTGGATCAAGGTCGAAGCTCTCTTCAAAGTTTCTTCCGGTTTCTCAAGGGTTCAATGTCCCGCATCTAACCTCACAACTGAACATTCTTCTGTAGCAATCTGACAAAAGAGCAGATATCTTCGAACGACTATTTACAAACTTCCGGTAGTAACACTGCTAGACCTAGAACTATAGGTTCCTGTCACAGTCTTCAATTTCTTCCAACTCACATCTTCCTCTGTCTGTTCAAGATTTGTTCTAATACACTCGCCTAATTTTCATGTCATAAGAGAACATCTTCATTAACTCGAAGTTCACGTTGCACAACTTGGCATACAATTTATTCTCTAATAGAACCTACCACACTAACTTCAAAACTTGTCATGATCTTCCACGATACTTGAATATACTCACGTGACATCTAGAAGAGCTACTACAACTGATCAAGAAACTCAGGAAAATATTCTGCTCAACATCTCTATGAAGGTAACTAATACACTAGTCAAACAAAACGACATAACTCAGAGCTCAAGACGATCACATCTTGCCCCTAAAGCTGTCTTCGGTACTTCAACTTTTCTCACTTTCAACTAGCAGTAAACGTATCTCAAACTAATCTTCAAATAGACTGAAGCACACGCTAACTGACCAACAAATCACTGACACTCGGAAACGGATACTAATCATTCACTGTCACTTGTTTCGACTGTATGTAATCTGAACACATTCTTGTACTGTCACTCTTTCTTCTTCACAAATTACACTGTAGAACTCTGAGATGATGCACTAGGCCTAATGAATCTAAGGTCTAACAAGTCTCGAAGTTAATTCTTCAACATTCTCAATTCTTCCGGAATTCATAAGTTACAGAGCAACAAAACTGAAGCAACCTCGGAGACGGTCTCAATAACGAACTCTTCTTCTCTATCAAGAGACAAACCGGGTAAATATTCCAAACACTTCTAGGAAAAGAAAACACAACTATTCTAACATTCTGTGGTTTAATCTTCATTCAAAATCAAATCCATCACAATTGCTAAGCAAGCCTGTTGACTAAACTCAACCAATCTTTGACCTCTAAAACTGGATCAACATTCGATAAGAAGTTCACACCTTCACCTACTACTACAGTCACACAGGAATCTGTAACTTCAAGGCAACTCTCTCTTTGTCTCAACGTATACACTAACTCTGTTCTTTTCAAGCCGAACCTTGTCAAAAGGTACATCAAAACCGTAGGAAGACGATCACTTCACATCTACTAGAAACTAGAAATTCCGAACTACCAACAAACATCTTCTGTACTTCTTTCTGATCACTACTATCTCCCAAAAGGCTAGTCACATGTGTCCCTACGTCTAAGATCTCAACAAGTATGTCTAAATTCCTTGCACGCTCACACAAACAGACGAATCCACAGAAATTGCAACTTCACGAGTACACAGCTATTAGTCTTCGATCCTCTTGTTTCTCGGACTGGTTCTTCAATAAAATCTGACTCTTCTAGACTGTTCTTAGAGCATTTCGAAACTTCAAAACGCAGTTCTGGGCACACACAGACAACCATGCTGGAAAACAACTCGGACGCACACTGACCGAAACACACAAACCGATTCCCACTTACGGATACCGATCGGCTGTCTTGCACTAAAATCATAGGCCGAACCCCAACGGTCACCAACTAACACTTCTGAATTTCAGATTACTCACAGGAGACCCCTACCTTGATCTCGCTAAGAGAACTAAAGTACTCGTACCTACCTCTAACACTTCGCCGGGCATATTCAAACTTGCATACTTGCTAACGATATACAAAAGCACGGATTGAGAATCAACTGGAGGAAACCAACTTAATACTGTACCAAAGGCTTATCTGTTAAAACATCGACACCACTCTGACTCCCACTCATAGGCCTTCAATTCTTTTTACCAACTAATGCCAGAGTTGATCACACCGTCCCTCATCCACAAGAATCAACCCATATACACATCGTCTCAAACGGACAAATTGTACCTCAATTCCGGTACAACCATACCTCCCTAACTAAGGTGATGGACTCCCCTAACGTCGTCCACCTTTTTAGAAACTACAACTTCTACCTACCGAAAAGCAATTAAATCGGCAACAACACCAACAATAAAACATACAAGATTGGGTTAGCAAGGCAAGGCTTCCAAGTGGCTCAAGTATGTTTCCCTCACTTAAAATCTCTTTTTCGATGTAATAGTAGCAATGGGACTCTACTAAACATGTTTCAAACAAATCAGCACACATACATGCTCAACCAAGCATATAACAAGGCTTACTTGCTAAACAAGCAAACATATGCGTACTATCAAACAACATGCATTCTCAATCAAACAATCATTCATCACAGCATACACAGATAACAAACAACATGCTTTTAAACAAGCAATCAACATACTTGTCATACAAGCGCCATACTTACAGAGCAAGCAAACACCGTGCATATCAATCATAAAACACAACTTACCTCACTTACCTGCCCAAGGTCTCAGAAACCTTAGGCTCTGATACCAACAAATGTAACCCCCTCGCCCCGGTCTGGCCGGATGACCGGTCCGAGTGGGCCACACGGGGAAAACCGAGTGAAACCCGTTAAAGTTTCCCCTCGGTTAGCAACCCTATATTTTTTTCTTTTTATTTTAATCTTGTCTAGAGGATGGTTAAACCCTAAGTGATTCACAACAGCGGAAACATACAAGGAAAACACATTCGAACCCCGGCCATGCATAAACAGTCCATTTTTAAGCTTACAGGGCAGGCAGTATCGATACCCTTGCCAGGGGTATCGATACCCCCTTTCTAGGTCAACCCAAGAAGTCAACCACGAGAAGACCGTATCGATACCCTTACCAGGGGTATCGATACCCCCTTTCTCGGTCAACCCTCCTTGGTCAACAGAGTAGACCCGTATCGATACTCGGGAACCCCGTATCGATACGCTCTACTCTCACTCAAAACTCCAAATTCCAGTAACATTGGAGGGTATCGATACCCTTAGGGTATCGATACCCCAGGCAAAATCTGAGGCATTTGGGCAAGACAGTATCGATACCCTAGCTAAGGGTATCGATACCCCCTTCACTGCAATTCCTCATTTTCAACTTAAACGACCCCAACACGACTCTAATTGCATTACTCGACTCACCTAAGCATACTCGAACATGTAAGCACACATATTTAAGCCAAGGGTGTCATTCAAACATGGATTAAAGCATTCATACATAGCATTCTAATTAAAGAGCAATTTAGGCATTATGGACATTCAAGCACTTAAGGTTTCGTGTCTTAGCAACCAAAACATGTAGACATTCATGGCATGTAACATAAGCAATATTTACAATCAGACAAGGCATCCACAAACCAAGCCAACAACGACATACATCAAAACTCAAATCAATAATACCTATCCCATTGCTTAACTATTACATTTCATGACTTAAAATTCATACATTGAGCTCACCAAAAGCAACACTTGGAGACCTTTCCTTGCCTTTGCCGCCCACAAGCTATTTATCTGCATTGTCGAACAAAAGAGAGTGTAAGCATAAAAGCTTAGTGAGGGTAGCTCATAAAACAAACCTTCAACAATGCAGGGTCCAAGCACGAGCTATTTCCAAGATGAAATGCATGGTCTTACCTCCGGTCCGCCAAGCCAAAATGAACATGATGCATGAACATATAGTCAACATTATGCCATGCTCAACAACCATAAGCTCAACTTACCATGATACATAATCCAAAGCATTAACCACATCATATATCAATCCATAAGGGCATCACATTTCATGTCATATAAGTACATAAGCATAATCCCACATTGGTATATACATACAACCTCATATTGGCACCTAGCTATGACCCGAATACGCGGATAACCCGTTGGAACGCATTTCCAACAACAACATTACCTCAGTGGGATTCCACTCATCACCGGTCCTTGCATGTGCGGGATTCCACTCACCGCCACATGCCCTACGGATGGGATTCCACTCATCATCACGTAGAAATATATAAAAGCTTCCGGTGGAATATTACATCACCGTACTCCTCCTTGGTGCCTTAACGCCACCAAGGCCACGTACGTTTTGACTCGATTTGTGTGCACACTCATCCTAATGATCGATCATTGTACCCAAGCATACTAGTGCCAATATAAATCAAACTACACAACTTTTTACAATATCAATTTCAATATAAATTTCATGCCTAGCACGTACTCACCATGATTCTCCAAAATCATGAAATCCACAACATAACCTCATTTCACAAACCAACACCACATGTATGTCAACTGAACAATTATCTCATCTTATATCCACATTTTATTTGTCATCAACATGCATATAAAATCAATACATTAAGCCATACTTTCACATACATGCGTATTACATTATACATACTCATCATGAGGTATAACAATGATTAAAGAGTACATCCAAGGTCTCTAACTAAAGCTTAGGATTAGGCTACCACCCTAATCCTAACTCTAGGTGGGTCTACCAAGCCCAATCTAGTTCACATGCTTGAACCAACCACTTAAAAATCGATTTAAAAACATTAACCACTCACCTCTACCTCCAAGCTCAAATACCAAGCAACCATCACCTCCAAGTTTCCGGATTTCTTCCCGATGCTTCGCCAACCCAAATTCATGCTTCTAAACAACCTCAATACAATTCAAACAACCTCAAATCAGCCCAACATCAAAATATCAACCCGGAATACAATTCAAGTACAATTTACAATGTTGCAAGCCATGACCAATCCCCATACTTAGCAATTTCGGACAGCCCCAATACCTCTTCCAAAAACCATGTTTCCAACATCCATTGCACCCACAAATGATCCCAAATCAATCCCTAACCATAGTACTACCATTGGGCTATCATTTCCCACCTAAAACAACCCCCAAAACTCACCCAAAACCCTCCAAAACTCCATTTTCGTACTCATATTTTACCCAGCAGAAAATCATGTTTTTAAACACTCAAATGACATCTAAATGGTCCCAAGTCATCCCCTTAGCATACATATACCATCAGCCCTCTAATTACACCCTAAAACCCACCAAAAATCAACTTTTTGACACCTTAAAAATTGCCTCAAAAACCCATTTCGGATTTTTACCAAAATTCAACCAAATTGATATTTGTTACACCTTTTAATATGATTAACTAAAGCCCCAACTCAATTTATTAAAACAAATTGGAAAACCCCTTTAAAAATCCAAACTTTAATATAAACCCTAATTTTCAAAACCCCACAACTTTCAAATCTAAGACCATAGATAGGTAGAGGACAAAGAGGAGGTTAAGAAAACATATTTACCTTTGAAAAACACCTTAAAACGAGGTTGGAATCGAATGGAATAGTAACCCAAAATTTGAAGAAGCTTAAAGATGGTGGGGAGGGTTTCCAACGTGAAAATGGGAGAGGGGAAAGAGAGGAAGACAACTTTTTCAATAAAGTGGTCTTGCTTTTGAAAGTTTTTGGTCAAATCGCAAAATAGGTCCCTCCCTCTTTGTTAAAGCTCAATTAGGTCACTATTTAGGTTGAATTGATTTAATTAAATTTTATTGACTCGGACTCTAAACCGGTTAACTCCTGGGCCCAAAACACGGGTGTTACATGTGGACCGAAGGTAAGATCATGCATTCTACCTTGGTTGTGCTTGTGCTTGAACCCTGCATTGTCGAGGTTTGTTTTAAAGAGCTTACCCTCACTAAGCTTTATGCTTACGCTCTCTTTTGTTCGACAATGCAGATCCGTAGTTTGTGGGTTGCTTGTGCAAGGAGAGGGCCTCCAAGTGTGCTTTGTGGTGCTATCTTAGCTTTCAAGTATGGACTTTTAGTTTTAAGGTGTAATAGTCAAGCAGTGAGATATGTATTTGTTGTCTTGAGCTTTTGATGGATGTGGATGTTTGGTTTTAGGAGCATGTTAGACTCATTTCTATGTTGTTGTGGTTTGGCCTTTGGATGCCTTGTCTTGTTTGTAAACCATGTTCAAGTTGCTTATCTAGTATGCTATGTATGAATCTTATGTGGTTGTGTTGATCTCTTAATGTATGGTTTTTATATGTTCGATGTGTGTTAAGCATGTTCGTATAGGATGTCTTGTATCTAGAGTTAATGATTGTGTGTTGTGTGAGGTTTTAGTTGTGTTTTGGGACAGCTTTGTGCCATAAACCAGCTAAAACCAATCTGCAGACAAAGGGCGTTTCGAAACTGTAACCCCCGTAGCCCGGCCTAGACGGTTGACCCGAACTACGAAGATTACACGGGGAAAACCAAAGTCAACCCGAAAGTCAACCTTGATTAACGACCCTTTTTTTCTTTTTAATCTTGTCTAGATGTACATTAACCTTAGATGTGATCACACAAACACCATGCTCAAAGATCACAAACATCAGAGATCAAACAGGGACCCAATTGAACAAATTACAACTTTAGGGACCAAATTGTAATTTCTGAAAACTTTAAGGACTTAACCAGATTTTAAGTTACCAACTTAAAATTAATCATGTTTCATGCTTCCCTGACAAATTTCAGCTCAAACGGACATCCCAAACTCATACAATTGCACAAACAAGATTCAGGACCAAAATGCAAACATTTTGAAACATACAAAGATACTTTCAACCGAATTAACGGTCGCGTATCGATACCCCTGGAGTCGTATCGGTACGCGGGGAAGGCAGTAACCAAACTCCAGAGACGGTATCGATACGATGTCCCGCGTATCGATACGACATTCATACAGTATCGATACCCACACAACCGTACCGATACGCCTGGGCAGAAATGTGCATATTTGGCTCAGGCGTATCGATACGCAAGCCCGAGTATCGATACCCCTGCCTGAAAACGTCTCAAAAACAGCATCATACATGCTTCAAACTTCAAATTAACAACACCAAATCATACCACATAATCAATCAACATGCAGGGACCATAAATGCATCACCAATTCAACATTTAACCAACACATATGAAAAGCCCCAATTTCAATGGCATACTTCCTACTCAAGCTAACCATTTAAGCACAACCTTTCCAAAGCAAACTCATTAAAGCCAATTCATGATTCAGCAACATCAACAACACTGAAACATACTTGATCAAACATATACGATCACATACACATAAACCCGAGAGATTCTACCCCATTGCCCTTATTAACTATAGCTATTCACCGAGACATACATCTCCATTGGAGTCCACCTTGAATCCCTTGCTCCTTGCTGTCCAAGCTTCAAGAATCTGCATTGATGGACAAAAAGGAGCGTAAGCACATAATGCTTAGTGAGGAATGCTCAAAACCAAAACACCATCAATGCAGCGGGTCATTAAAACACTTTAAAACAAACCCGATTTGCTTACCAAAGCCATGTTTGAAAACCCTTTTCAACATCAAGCTCAAATCATGCATAAACACCATATGCCAAGCTATCCGGGATTGCATTGATTAAACCTCAACTTCTAATCAATTTAGCATTCATTTAACATCATTTTAACATCTCAAAACCCTGCTTAAACAGATCACACGAAAATTTCACCAAAATCACCAAATCTTGCATTTTAGCCAAAAATCAAGATCTAAATTGAAAAGCCATTAATAAAACATAAATCAAGGATTGAGAACTTAGGAATTTCAGTAAAGAACTGATAGTTTAGAGGAGAAGGACGTTCTTACCTCCAAACTTGAATTTCTCCATTTTAGAGCCAAAAAGCTTGATGAAACAACTTGCAAATTGAGAGGTTTTGTTGATGAGATGATTAGGAATCAAATGGGAGTTGAAATGAGAGATTTAGATGTCAAAATCAAAGAAAGAAATCTGGAGAATTTTGTTTGGGTTGAGAGAAAATGAGAGAAAAGAGAATTTGAGAGAAAATGGAAAGTTAGTTGGAAATTTGGTTAAAATGATTTCCCTCCCTTTCTTAATCTTTAAAATCAGATTTTAGACTTAAAATATCTTAGAAAAATCTGGAGAAATCCTTTTTGGAATAATAGCTCCTTAAAGATTCAAAGTTTCAATCCTTTATAAAACTGTCCCGCAACTTTCAAAAATTACATTTTGGTCACTAACCAAAATGTCAACCTTCCGAACCTCATTTTCCAAAATTGATTTCACAGTTCACTTATATATATTAAAAGATGATTTTAGAACATTTTTCCATATTTTTAATGCAACCCGAACTAGGCTTTCCTAAATTCACTCTTATATATTCGATCAGCACTTTGACCGAACCAGTCAACGCCCAAAACTTCTGAGCCCAAAACCGGGGCGTTACAACTCTCCCCCCCTTAGGAAATTTCGTCCTCAAAATTTCAACCGGCGAAAAGAGAACATAACCTTCTCAAGCAACACTCAAAGCAACACAAAAGCCTTAACCAACACCACTGATCACATTCCACACAAAACCTCCACCATACACTGTTCACAAATCCAAACTCTCAAAGGTAACCACGACTTAACCTTCTACATAACCAGACAATACACAAACCCAACGTCAACCTGAGGAACTTCAGCTCTTATAGTAGACAACACTGTAACACACAACTCCCAAGACTTGTTCACACAGAGACAACCACCAAACCAATTCAGCCACTATGCAAACCCCTCAACCTCTGAAACTCTTGCAACTTCCAAACCTCTTCCAAAGATTTTCCCAACAAGCAGGAATCCTTAAACATCAACTGTTACTCAAACTCTTCAACAAAGCTGACAATCTTTCACATCCGCCAAAAACATTACCATGACAGCTCACCAAGACTACTCATCTAGATACGAAAAATTACATCACAACCCCAACTTGAAACTGTCAGCCGTTCCACACACCACCAACTGACTTCAAACAGAACTCTCTTAACCACAACCAGCCTACCACTTCTTACAAGAACCCAAACAACCAACGAAAACCTTCGATCCTTCACAGCCCTTTCTCTACAAACTTCAACCAGAACACTTGCATTACCAGAACATTACTTATCCAAAACACACATAACAGCTTCTGAACTCCTCAAAGGTTGCTAAGAACCAACATAACCCTTTCACAACAACTTTAAAGCTAAACCACCTCAGCACTTGGAAACACAACCACTAAGCTGCAACATCACTTAGCACCAAGGAACTACCACTTCCTTTTAGCCAAACAAACCACTTAACCGATACTAACCTCAACCGATACCCTTCACCACCAAACCACTAAACTCTTAGAGCATCAAACAATATCCTTCTACCAACAGGCTATTCCACTCTCACTATCACTAGCAACTAGTTTACCAACTCCAACACTTCTAGCTCTCACTCAGCACCAACAACCTCTAAAAACCCATCATCCCACCTAATCCAACCACAACACTAACAGATTCGATTAGTCATTAGCGAGTGTGAACATCGTATGCATGATCACCTACATGCCCTATCAATGCCTGATGTACATGTATGCAAAACCTCTAATGTCATGCCACATGTATGCATGGACCAACATATATAATATAGCATATAACAATGACTTTAACTGTGCATGAATGCCAGTTCACACCCTCCAATAACATCCTCAAAATCTGTCTAAGAACAACTTCCTAACTCACCTTGCAACTTAACTAGCTCCATCATACCAACAACCTTTAACCACAAGATACTCACCCAAGCCTTCTTCACACCCAAGATATTACCAAACCATAACTACCACTACCCCAAACATGCTAGCAACAAGACTAAACTTACCACGCAAGGAAAAACCAACAGAAACCAAACTAAGGCAACTAAAGCAAAGATCACTTAACAAGGTTACCTGAAAGCACAACACCACCCTGAAGCTTCATCAGACGAGCTCTCTTCCTTGCGGAACCATCACCCTCCTGCCGCACCATTGCAACACTAGCTAACACACCAGGGTCAACACCAACTCCTTGCGATAAAGAACCTTGGCTGTTCCGAGCCAACATCAAACAATCACGCCTCATGTGTCCAGCAGACCCACATTTCCAGCAAACTTCATTTCCCAAACTCTTCACAACCTTCTGCTTTTTCTGCCACCTCTGAACCTCGCCTCGGCCGTGCCCACGACCTTTCAAAGATCCTTTGGCTAACATCAAAGCTGACTTCACTCCATGAGGACAATCACGCTTAACATGCATCTTAGAACCACAATTCCAGCAAACACCTGCGCCCCAACAATTCCCAACATGTTGCCTCTCACAGCGATCACACACAGATGGCTGAGCTTCTACTTCTTGCTCAAGCAACACTTGCTCCACAACAGCACTATCCGCGCCTTGCTTAACCCCTGGAAATTCCCTTCCAAGATACCTTTCATAGAAGGCTGATACAAAGAAATCCCAATCGATATCAAGGATATGTGACGCCACCGCCACAGATGTCCACCAGGCACACACATCTTCCAGCATCAGAGAAACAACACTCCCCAGCTTACAGGCATAATCACAGCCTTCCTGATCCAAAATCAGAACCACATTGGCCAACCAGGCCTCAAACATCTCCGGGGAAGAACCATGATACTCCACAGCACCCAAATCAAGCAAATGCTCTTTCGACAAACCCACACATCTAGCCAGCACATCCACTGATTCTACCTCAACCGCAGCCTGAGATGTTCCCAACACCTCCTGCACAACAGATGAGGAACTTTCCATCATAGAACCAGCTTCTTTCCCTTGCCTTACCACTTCCACTCCAGGCACAGAAGACTGAAACAAAACAACCTTACAAAAGGGTGAATTCTTTGCCTTAACAACCTGCCCCAAGGCAGCAACCATCTCCCTCATCCGCCATTCTTTCATCGACTTTGCCATACCACTAACAACAAACATACAATCACAACAAGCAAACAAACCAGTTAGACCAGCATTAAGCAAGGATTCAAACTCCAACTCCAAAATAACACAATAGCTATATTAATAAGGCAATGGGTATCCCGAATCCTCCCCTTTACATGACATAACAGTCATCACAAACATGGATATCACAACATCAAACATATCAACAACATACCTTGATCATGCTTACACCAAACAACATCCAATTGCACCAGCATATTAGCAACATATCATGCTCAAAACATATTCACCATGCATAACATCAGCTCATAGCATCAGCACATATCCACATAAACTCAATCAAGATTCATAACCACAAAACATGCTTGCATACATCAGCAACATGCTCAGAAACATCAACAGCATACTCAAAAACACATGTTTCAGCCAACTTTCAATCACACAACCAGGTAAACATCAAACACACATATCACAACAACTTACCGTTTTCCCCAACCTTCGCAACTCAGCTCTGATACCACCAAATGTAACCCCCGTAGCCCGGCCTAGACGGTTGACCCGAACTACGAAGATTACACGGGGAAAACCAAAGTCAACCCGAAAGTCAACCTTGATTAACGACCCTTTTTTTTCTTTTTAATCTTGTCTAGATGTACATTAACCTTAGATGTGATCACACAAACACCATGCTCAAAGATCACAAACATCAGAGATCAAACAGGGACCCAATTGAACAAATTACAACTTTAGGGACCAAATTGTAATTTCTGAAAACTTTAAGGACTTAACCAGATTTTAAGTTACCAACTTAAAATTAATCATGTTTCATGCTTCCCTGACAAATTTCAGCTCAAACGGACATCCCAAACTCATACAATTGCACAAACAAGATTCAGGACCAAAATGCAAACATTTTGAAACATACAAAGATACTTTCAACCGAATTAACGGTCGCGTATCGATACCCCTGGAGTCGTATCGGTACGCGGGGAAGGCAGTAACCAAACTCCAGAGACGGTATCGATACGATGTCCCGCGTATCGATACGACATTCATACAGTATCGATACCCACACAACCGTACCGATACGCCTGGGCAGAAATGTGCATATTTGGCTCAGGCGTATCGATACGCAAGCCCGAGTATCGATACCCCTGCCTGAAAACGTCTCAAAAACAGCATCATACATGCTTCAAACTTCAAATTAACAACACCAAATCATACCACATAATCAATCAACATGCAGGGACCATAAATGCATCACCAATTCAACATTTAACCAACACATATGAAAAGCCCCAATTTCAATGGCATACTTCCTACTCAAGCTAACCATTTAAGCACAACCTTTCCAAAGCAAACTCATTAAAGCCAATTCATGATTCAGCAACATCAACAACACTGAAACATACTTGATCAAACATATACGATCACATACACATAAACCCGAGAGATTCTACCCCATTGCCCTTATTAACTATAGCTATTCACCGAGACATACATCTCCATTGGAGTCCACCTTGAATCCCTTGCTCCTTGCTGTCCAAGCTTCAAGAATCTGCATTGATGGACAAAAAGGAGCGTAAGCACATAATGCTTAGTGAGGAATGCTCAAAACCAAAACACCATCAATGCAGCGGGTCATTAAAACACTTTAAAACAAACCCGATTTGCTTACCAAAGCCATGTTTGAAAACCCTTTTCAACATCAAGCTCAAATCATGCATAAACACCATATGCCAAGCTTAAACAAAACCATGGAAAACACTTCCATTCCACAACATACCTTTCTTAAACTTGAAAACCACATCAAGCAAGAAACCATTTAAAACCAAAGCTCAAATAATCCATCACATGCATTTAACCAAGGCAACATAAAAACCATAACATCATCTCACATGCCTTTAAAACCAAGTCTTACAAGACTTCAATGCAACATAGACATTTCATGCTCACATGCATCATTTACCAAATAATTACCAACACTTGTTCAACTTAACAAGCAAACATGCATTCACTAGCAACAATGCATCTTTCAAGCATCTCATGCTTCACACGCAACCATGCATCAATTCAAGCATCTCATGCTTCACATGCAACCATGCATCAATTCAAGCATCTCATGCTTCTTTATGATCAAGAACATTATATTGGCTTCCAAAAGATCAACCACATTCACTTTTCAACTTAACAACCCGATCGGATACGCGGATTCCGAGCGTTGTCCCTACGCTCCCTACACACTACCCAATCCAAGGTCCTTCCGTGGGCAACAACCTCCACTAGACCTCAACAACCTAAGGTTCCCATGTATGGACTTTTAAACACCATACAACCTTAGCTTTTCCTCAAGGTTCCCATGTATGGACTTTCAACCACCATACACCCTTGACATGCACAAGGTCTTCCCGTATGGACTTTCAACCACCATACAACCTTTGCACAACCGATTGGTAGTTGTAGACTTCATCTAACGAGATCCGGGACATCACACACAAGATCCACACATGGACTTAACCACTGCCATTGTGATCTTAACAAGTACAAGGTTCTCACATAAGGACTTTTAACCACCTTATAACCTTTACTCAACCAAGGTCTTCCCGTGGGCAACAACCTCCACTGACCTTAAGCAACCGAGGTCCTCCCGTGGGCAACAACCTCCACTGACCTCATCTCGTTAGGAATACTTGAGGGGAGCTCATCCGGTCCACACTTGACCACTCCACCATCAAGGCGACTTAATTCACGGTGCACCCAATCCTATAGTCGGCTAATTATATCCGATCAACGAACCAAGAACCACTTACAACACTTGCCAATATAACCATCTTACCATATTATCCGATGTTCCACATGCATAAACATAATGCAAGCCATCACAACATTAGCTCAATGTTTCACATGCATAACCAATATGCAAAACCATTACATCATTAATCCAATGATTCACATGCATAACCAATATGCAAACCATCATTAATCATCATCAATTCACTGTTTTTAAGCATCATACAAAGCCATTGATCAACATGCAACACTATGCATCAAAATCACAATTTCCATAAACAAAATCAAGGATCTCTTACCTTGAGCATCCTTCTCAAAAGGCTTTCAAAACCAGCATTATACCATGCTAAAACATGCTTACAAAACAGAATTAAACCATGCAAAACACATGCATATCAATCATCAATCACATTTGATTTTAAAACCAAATCACACACAATTCAAGAGCAAAACCCATTCACTTACTCTTGAGCTTAGCAAAGTTGTTTAGACTTAGACTAAGCTCCCAAAAACCTTCAAACCTTGTTTCAAAAGCTGAAATCCCAACTTCACTCACCGATAACCAAACAAAGCTAGCCAACAAGCCTTCCAAGCTTCCGAAACCTTCCGCAAACACCTCCAAAGCTCACGGATCAAACTCCCCTGTTTCAAGCACACAAAAACATAAAATTAATGCATCCTTATGCATTAAAACACTAGCAACAACAACACAACTCGCTGCTCATCACAAATCTAACAATTTGGCTACCAAACACAACCGAAATCACCTCCAAACACTTCCAAAACTTAACCCAGCCAAGATCCATCACTTCTAACCATTTTTATACATCAATTAACATGCAAAATGATCACAACCACGTCCTTATACCTCCAGGTATAACAGATCACCAAAAACACTCCAAAAACAACCAAAAACTCAAGCCAAACTTAGGAAATTCAACCTATCCGGGATTGCATTGATTAAACCTCAACTTCTAATCAATTTAGCATTCATTTAACATCATTTTAACATCTCAAAACCCTGCTTAAACAGATCACACGAAAATTTCACCAAAATCACCAAATCTTGCATTTTAGCCAAAAATCAAGATCTCAATTGAAAAGCCATTAATAAAACATAAATCAAGGATTGAGAACTTAGGAATTTCAGTAAAGAGCTGATAGTTTAGAGGAGAAGGACGTTCTTACCTCCAAACTTGAATTTCTCCATTTTAGAGCCAAAAAGCTTGATGAAACAACTTGCAAATTGAGAGGTTTTGTTGATGAGATGATTAGGAATCAAATGGGAGTTGAAATGAGAGATTTAGATGTCAAAATCAAAGAAAGAAATCTGGAGAATTTTGTTTGGGTTGAGAGAAAATGAGAGAAAAGAGAATTTGAGAGAAAATGGAAAGTTAGTTGGAAATTTGGTTAAAATGATTTCCCTCCCTTTCTTAATCTTTAAAATCAGATTTTAGACTTAAAATATCTTAGAAAAATCTGGAGAAATCCTTTTTGGAATAATAGCTCCTTAAAGATTCAAAGTTTCAATCCTTTATAAAACTGTCCCGCAACTTTCAAAAATTACATTTTGGTCACTAACCAAAATGTCAACCTTCCGAACCTCATTTTCCAAAATTGATTTCACAGTTCACTTATATATATTAAAAGATGATTTTAGAACATTTTTCCATATTTTTAATGCAACCCGAACTAGGCTTTCCTAAATTCACTCTTATATATTCGATCAGCACTTTGACCGAACCGGTCAACGCCCAAAACTTCTGAGCCCAAAACCGGGGCGTTACAGAAACGATTGGTCACGTATCGGTATGGTCTCTTTGTTTCGAGCCAGGCATTTCGGTATGCTAGGGGCCGTTTCGGTACGATTTTGCCACTGGAAATCTGAGAATTTGATGATAAAATGAAGTATCGAAACGGGCTTTAGTGTTTCGGAACGATCTTCGTATCGTTGACCACGAGAAGTTGACCGATTAGGGCGTTTCGATAATGGCGACCACTATTTTGAAACGGTCTCTTCGGGTTGACTTTGGCCAGTTGACCTAGTCAAGGCGTATCGAAACACCCTATGGGCGTTCCGATACGGCCTGCTGTTTAAGATTAAAATGGGCTGTTTTAATTGGGCTGTTTGGTTGTTTACCTCATCGTTTCTTCCGCTGTTGCTTTTCTCACATAGGATTTAATATCTCATATAGAAAATATAATATAAATGAAAAAGTGTTTTTCTTGGGTCGATAACCGAAATGGAGCCTTAACAGGTTTCGCCTCGATTATCCCCGTGTAGCCCACTCGGATCGGTCAAGCGTTCGGACCGGGACGAGGGGGTTACACTTGTTGGTATCATAGCCTAAGGTTTCCGAGACCTTGGGCAGGTAAGTGAGGTAATTTAAGTTCTTGTATTTAAATTCACGGTGTTTGCTTGCCATGTAAGCATGTTTGCTTGTTTATCAAGTATGCCTTGTTGTATGCTTGTGTGGGCGTGTATGTATGTTGTTTTGTTTGAAGCATGTTGTGTAGAGTCCTATTGCTGCTATTACATTGGAAAAAGGATTTTTAAGTGAGGGAACATACTTGAGCCACTTGGAACCCTTGCCCTTGCTAACCCTATTTTTGTGCTTTGTTGTTGTTGTTGTAGTTGTTATCTGTGAGCGCGTATGTCGAGGCCTAGAGGTAGACCGAGGTTGGTTCGTCAAGAACCTCGGAGTGCGGCTCCTGTTAATGAGCCGGTGGCTGGGGTAGAGGCTCATGTGGAAGAGCCTGCTGTTGGAGTTGGAGCTCCTCCACCACCACCTCCTTAGCCTGAAGCGGGAGGATAGGCTAGAGCCGAGGGAGCAGGACCTGAGGTTGGTCAGGGTAGCCAATGTCCCGCGGGAATAGATATGGCTCCGCTTGTGCAAGCTATAGTAGGAGCATTTCAGGCCGCAGTTGCCGGAGCTTAGGTTGCAACTCGGCCGAGAGGTGATGATACTAGTTTACCATTAGAGAGGCTCCGTAGCGTAGGAGCAGAAGAGTTCAGAGGGTCTACACCTGAGAGATCCGAGTTGTGGTTGGAGAAGACAGTCCGTATCTTAGCTCAGATGGGTTGTGTGGGAGCTCGCAAATTGGGCTGTGTGATTTCGTTGCTTCAGGGTGATGCCTACACTTGGTGGGTCACCATTACTACTGGGGTTCTTGAGGCTGAGATTGGATGGGATTTCTTTGAGTCTGCTTTCCGAAAGAGGTACTTGGGGCCGAGATATCTTGATGAGAAGAAACGAGAGTTCATGGCTCTTGTTCAGGGAGATGCTTCAGTGACTGACTACGAGATCCATTTTGTTCGTTTGATTCAGTATGCTTCAGAGTTGGTTCCTACTGAGAGGGACCGTTGTAACCGTTTCAGATATGGGCTTTAAGAGGTATACCTTAGCTTCAGATTATTCAGATTTTGATGTCTTGGTTGCTAGGGCTAAGGACATCGAGCATAGCTTGGGGCTGACCAAGCGTTCAGGAGGATCTAGTTCTGGAAAGAGACATAATAACTTTGACCGTGGTGATGCCAAGAGGCATCGGGGTGGTGGACAGTAGTTTGACTATAGGCGTGGCAGTGGCCACCATGGTAGAGGCCACCAGGGCCATAGAGCTGGAGGGCGGTTGCTCGAGTGCACACGTTGTAGGAGACATCATTCTGGATAGTGGTGGGGTAACTTTCATGCTTGTTGGAACTGTGGTTCGAGGGACCACTTCAGGAGGGAGTGTCAGCATCAGGCGGCATGAGCACCGAATCTTGCTCAGGCTCCTACGAGGGCCATTGATTATCAGAGAGGCTGTGGGCACGGTCGTGGCTACTTTCAGCCTAGGGCTGATGCACCTAGGATAGAGGCACAGAGGAACCTTGCTCATGTTGTGGCCGTACAGCCAGAGGCCGGTGGACCAACTAGGGTCTACGCTCAGAGAGAGGTCGGGAACGACACGGATGTGATAGCAGGTAATTTTGAGTTACAGTCTATGTCTTTGCTTTCCTTGGTTGATTCAGGTTCTACGCATTCTTACATTTTGAGTGAGCATGCAAAGAAGTTAGACATACCTGCTGAGATCTTAGATGTAGGTATGCATGTGACTAGTTCCTTTGGTGAGACAGTTGTAGTTAGACGAATGTATATGAGGTGTCCGCTGAAGATTCAGGGTTATGTGTTTCCCGTTGATATGATGGAGCTTCTGTTCTATGGTTTTGATATCATTCTGGGTATGGATTGGTTGGTTGAACACAGAGCTAGTGTAGATTTTGAGACGAAGAGGATTGCTTTGAAACTTTCTGATGACTACGAGGTAGTAGTAGTAGGCGAGAACATTAAGTTCTTGTCAAATGTTGTGTGAGCTTTAGAGGCTCATAGGTTGATGGGTTCCGGATGTGGGGCTTACTTAGCATATGTGATGAATCCGAATATGAGTGAGGTTAGACCGAAAGACATTAGAACAGTTTGTGATTTTCCGGATGTATTTCCAGAGGAGTTACCAGGGTTGCCTCCTGACAGAGATATAGAGTTTATGATTGAGACTGTTTCAGGGTCTACTCCAGTTTCTATAGCTCCGTATCGTATGGCTCCAAAAGAGTTGAAAGAATCGAAGAGTCAGCTTCAAGAGTTGTTGGACCGTGGTTTCATTAGGCCTAGTAGTTCGCATTGGGGTGCTCCTGTGTTGTTTGTAAAGAAGAAAGATGGCAGCATGCGAATGTGTATTGATTACAGGTAGTTGAACCAGATGACAGTGAAGAACAAGTATTCGTTGCATCGTATAGATGATATGTTTGATCAGTTGAGGGGTGGTTTAGTGTTCTCGAAGATAGATTTGAGATCATGGTACTATTAGTTGAAAGTAAAAGAGTGTGATGTTCCGAAGTAGTTTTTAGGACTAGATATGGTCACTATGAGTTCCTTGTGATGCCGTTTGGGCTCATGAACGCACCAACAACTTTTATGGATATGATGAACAAAGTTTTTAGAGACTATCTAGACCGTTTTGTAGTTGTTTTCATAGATGATGTTCTTGTGTACTCGATATCAGAAGAAGAGCATGATGAGCACTTGAGATTTGTTTTACAGAGATTGATGAGCAATCAGTTGTATGCGAAGTTGAGCAAATGTGAGTTCTGGATTCGAGAAGATGTGTTTCTTGGCCATGTTGTTTCGGCCGAAGGTATCCGTGTTGATCCGACAAAGATTAAAGCTATTGTTGAGTGGAAACAACCTAAGTCAGTGACTGAGATTAGGAGTTTCCTAGGATTAGACAGTTACTATAGAGGTTCGTTGATGGTTTCTCTAGAGTAGCTGCTCCGTTGACTAAATTGTTGCAAAAGGGAGTTAAGTTTGAGTGGTCAGATGCGAGACAGAAGGCTTTTGAGAAATTGAAAGAAGCTTTGGCGAATGCTCCAGTGTTAGTACAACCAATTTCAGGTAAAGAATTTGTGATCTATAGTGATGCTTCCTACATAGGTTTAGGTTGTGTCCTAATGCAAGAAAGAAGTGTTGCTTCCTATGCTTCGAGACAGTTGAAGGTACATGAGAAGAACTATCCTACTCACGATATTGAGTTAGCCGCAGTTGTGTTTGCGTTGAAGATTTGGCGTCACTACTTGTATGGTGAGAAGTGCATAGTTTACACCGATCATAAGAGCTTGAAGTATTTGATGACATAGAGAGAGTTGAACTTGAGACAGAGAAGATGGCTTGAGTTGTTGAAAGACTATGATTTTGCCATTGATTACCATCCGAGTAAGGCAAATGTAGTAGCAGATACTTTGAGCAGAAAAGTTGCAGTTGAGTTGCGAGCTATGTTTGCTAGATTGAGTGTATCCGGTGATGGTGGTTTGATTACCGAGTTGCAAGTGAAACCTTCTTTGATACAGTTGATTAGAGAGAAACAGTTGCAAGATGTGTCTTTAGTTCCTCATGTTCAGGACATAGCCGAAGGTAAACCGACCGAGTATAGCTTCTGTAACCCCCTCGTCCCGGTCTGGCCGGATGACCGGTCCGAGTGGACCACACGGGGAAAACCGAAGCGAAACCCAAAGGGTTCACCCTCGGTTAGCAACCCTATTTTTTTCATATTAATCTTGTCACATTCGAACCCCAAACCACATTCAAACAACCCAATTTTAATCTTGACTAAAGGCATCTTAATACCTATGGGTTTTTCTCTTTAAAAAGGCCAACAAGGATCAAACAGTGCATTTTTAAGCAAAGGTTTCGAAACCTCCCCAAAAGGTTTCGAAACTTAGACTGGCAGTAAGGTCTAGAACCCAGATTTCTACAAAGGTTTCGAAACCTTACCCATGGTTTCGAAACCCTTTTCCATGGTTTCGAAACCTTCCTCAAAGGTTTCGAAACTTAGGCCGGCAGTGAGGTCTGGAATCCCAGATATTGCAAAGGTTTCGAAACCTTCCTCAAAGGTTTCGAAACTTAGGATGGCAGTAAGGTCTGGAATCCCAGATTTCTGCGAAGGTTTCGAAACCTTACCCATGGTTTCGAAACCATTGTGCAGGGGATCACTTACTGCTCAACTCTAAAGACTTCCTATGGAAAAAGAACACCAAGATCATACATAGACGTACATAAGAGCTTACAAAGGACCAAATGCATGAATTAACACTCATAAGACTTGCACATACTAACATTTAAGCAATCCTACATGAGCCATAGGTAGCAATCAACATGAGTCAAGGCATTCGAACATGACATTCCAACAAAAGAGCAAATTCAGCATTTAAGGTCATACATGAAAGCTCAAAGGGCCCAAATGGCACAATTCAACACAAGAGGTTTGCACTCATACACAAGGCAACCTAAGCATCTAAAGCATGCCATCACACACCAACATTCATCATAGTATTACATGCATTACAATCCAAAACATCAATATATCAATGAGTCATATAAAGCTCATACAAAAACCCTTGCCACACTGCTAGCTAATACAAAAATTGATAACCGTACTTGAGCCACAAACTTGGAAAGCCCTTCTTGCCTTGCCTCGAGCTAACACCATGCTAATGATCTGCATTGTTGAACATTGAGAGCGTAAGCTAATAGCTTAGTGAGGGTGCTCTAAAACGAAAAACATCAACAATGCAGGGTTCAAGCATGTAAATCCTAATCTCACATACAACCTACAATTGCATATAATTGAGTAGACCTAGCTAGTCTTTCAAGTGGCATATATGGTTTCTCGATCCTACCAAGCTCAAATATCAATATCAACATCATATAGCAACACCATATATCACCAACATATATCATCATCACATATCACAATGTATGAACAAGTTAATTGGCCACTTTAATTACCCCGATTGTGCGGATTTAAACCTAAACAACACTTTACCTCGGTGGGATTACACTCATCACCATACCTTGCATGTGCGAGATTCCACTCATCGCCACATGCCCTACGGATGGGATTCCACTCATCATCCCGTAGAAATGTATAAAAGCTTCCGGTGGAATGTTACATCACCGTACTCCTCCTTGATGACTTAACGCCATCAAGGCCACGTACGTTTTGACTCAATTTGTATGCACATTATCCTAATGATCGATCATTTACAATCGGTAATTATTTTAGTGCCAATTATCATAACCACATTATATATATATATCATCAACCACCATTCACGCTCAATCTCATAAATGCATATTAAGATAAACTTACACCAATCAACCACAATCACAATAGCATAGTTAAGCAAGCATAAATGCATTCATGGATATTAATGCTCAATCTCATAAATGCATGGTTTGTCAGAGAGTGAAGGCAGAACATCATGTTCCTTCAGGTTTGTTACATCCTTTGATGATTCCGGAATGGAAATGGGAGAGAATCACTATGGACTTTGTGTCGGGGTTGCCGTTGTCTCCTTCGAAGAAGAATTCGATTTGGGTGATAATTGATAGATTCACTAAGTGTGCTCACTTCTTGGCAGTGAACACTACAAATTCTTTAGACAAGTTGGCAAATTTGTACATTCGCGAGATTGTGAGACTTCATGGAGTTCCAAAGTCTATTGTATCAGATAGAGATATGAGATTCACTTCGAGGTTCTGGAGTTGTTTGCATAGTGCCCTAGGTAGCCATTTGCATTTCAGTAATTCTTATCATCCTCAGTCAGACGAATAGTCAGAGCGAGTGATACAGATTTTAGAGGATATGCTTCGTTGTTGTGTGATTGACTTCCAGGGTTCTTGGGAGAAGCACTTGCCCTTAGTTGAGTTTGCTTACAACAACAGTTACCAGGCTAGTATTCAGATGGCTCCTTTTGAAACTTTGTATGGTAGACGATGTAGGACTCCGATCTGTTGGGCTGAAACATGGCAGAAATTGTTACCTATGCTGGATTTGCTTAAGGGGACTACTGATAAAGTGAAGTTGATTTGCGACCGTTTAAAAGCAACTTTCGATCGTCAGAAGTCTTATGCAGATTTGAAGAGAAAAGAGATTGAGTTCTATGTGGGTGAGAAAGTGTTTCTGAAAGTATCTCCTTGGAAGAAGGTAATGAGATTTGGCCGGAAAGGCAAGTTGACTCCGAGGTTTATTGGTCCGTATGAGATAGTTGAGCGGATTGGGCCGGTAGCTTACCGTTTGAGATTGCCTTCTGAGTTAGAGAAGATTCATGATGTTTTTCATGTGTCGATGCTTAGGAGATATAGATCAGATCCATCTCATGTTATGCATGTTGAGGAGATAGAGTTGAATCCGAATTTGTCTTATAATGAAGAACTTGTTGAGATACTTTCTTCTGATAGCAAGGTGTTGTGTGGCCAGACCATAGAGTTGGTCAAGGTGTTGTGGAGTCATAGAGGTGTGGAAGAGGCCACGTGGGAGAGGAAAGCTGATATGCTTGAGCAGTTTCCGTACTTGTTTCCGTCAGGTAATTTCGGGGATGAAATTCCTTAAGTGGGGGAGAGTTGTAACACCCGGGTTTGGGAGTCAGGTGCAAAATAATATTAAAATAATGTTTAGGTTTCGGTTTTATAATTAAAATAATAAAATATTATTTTGGGCCTCGGGTTTTCAAAACAAATAATTTATGTTGGACATGTTTTGATTTTAAAGCCCAATTCCATGGAATTTGAAAACTGAAATAGCTATCCTCATTAATGGCAAAAATGTAATTAAGTGGACTTTCAAATTAAAAACCCTTTATGTCTAAAATAAGCTTTTGTCATCTTCTTCCCTCCCCACTTCTTCATTTCCCACGACATTAAAGAGCTCTTCTACTCCATTTCACTATTTCATCACATCCTTTGCTCCTTGTTGGTGATTTTTGAAAGATAATCACGTTTTTGACTCGGCCTTATCTTCCTCTTCATTTTGGTACCATTAGTTTTCATTAAAACCATGTATTTTGTATTTTGGGTTTTTCACAGATTTTGTCAAAGGTTGAAGCTTTTTTGTCTTTAACAAAAGCTTTTGATTATTTAATGTTAGATAAGTTGTTTATAACCTATAAGGTCCAACATATGTGAATTTTAAAGAGTTTTATGATGATTCTCGGATTTGAGTTTTAGAGGGGTTTTTAAAGGGTTTAAAGGTTGGTTTTGGGGTTGCTATGTGTTGAAAATTGAGGGTTAATGTTAGTGTGATAGTTAGGGGTTGTTTTGGGAGTATTTAAGTGTGTTAAAAAGGTTGAAATCAAGAGTTTTGGAATGTGTATGATGGCTGCTCGGAATTGAGGTTTTGGGGTTGTTCTTAGCTTGAAAATCTTGTGTTTTATGCTTGATTAGTGTTCCGGGTTTGCTACACTGATGTGTGAACTGATTTGAGGTTGTTTTGATTGTGTTGAGTTGATTAGAAGCAAGAATTTGTGTTGGTGAAGCCTCAGGAACAAATCCAGAATCGTTGGAAGCTTGATCAGCTAGTGTGTTGAGCTTGGAATAATCGGTTAGTGGTTAAATGTTTTTAAATTGTTTTCAAGTGTTGGTTCAAGCATGTGGACTAGGTTGGGTTTGGTAGATCCACCTAGATTTGGGATTAGATTGGTAGTCTAATCCCAAGCTTTAGTTAGAGACTTTGGTTGAACTCTAATTGTTGTTTATGCCTCATGTTTATTTGTGGTTAATGTGGATATGTATATTGTGTTATACATGTATGTTGAGGCATGGTTGTGATGCATTGTGATATGCATGTGGATTGTGCATGATGGTGATCATGGTGAGTACGTGCTAAGCACGGAAGTTGAAATGTAATTGTAGAACTAATGTTTTGATATAATAATTGAAAAATGTTTTGGACTGATTTAAAAAGTATTTAAAACATTTCCAAAGTTCGAACAACTTGAAATTATGTTTTGGGAAGTTTTTAAAACGGGTTTTTCATGTTTTACAAAGCCAAACTTATGAAAACTGTCCAAGTGTTTCGAAACACCTTAGGGCATTTCGAAATAGGGGGTTCCAGTGGCAAAATCATTTCGATACTTGTATCGAAACGGGCTTTCCTTGGACACGATTTTTGCCTAGCGTTTCGAAACGAGCTAGGCTGTTTCGATACGCCTACGTGGCATTGACCACAACGGTCATAAACCCCAACGGCTCTTTCCCAACCAACTTTCAAATACAGGCGTTTCGATACGGGCCCATAGCGTTTCGATACGCGTTTCGAAACGGCAAGGGGGTGTTCCGAAACGGGTGTCCTGATAGACTGCAACGGCTCTTTCTATATTGAGAGTGTTTCGAAACAGCTTCGAGCGTTTCGAAACGGGGAGCTGCAGAACTGCATTTATGGTGGGAATTCATTTGGGAGTATAAAAGGGACCTCCAAGCATCAAGAGAAGGCTAATGCTCATATTGTCAAACAACAAATGATCAAATATTGTCTTAGTGCTTAAATTGTCAATTCTTGTATAGACAAACACTAGTGAGCCTAAATTGTCAAATTTGCTCAAGTGTTTTAGGTTTTGGGTGAGTGCTTAATTGTGCAAACAAACACCTATTAGTGGGTTTTAAGTTTGCTTTGTTTATCTCTTTGTAAAGAGGGTTTCAATCAAGGCTTTGGGTAGAAAGCTTGATTGGTTGTAAGGGTTTCCTCCTAATCCTAGAAAAGGGGATGAATCAATAGTGGATTGATTGAGGAATCCTTAGTGGGGAGCTAAGGTAGTGGATGTAGACCTTGGTTAGAAGGTTAAACCACTATAATTCATTGTGTCATTTCCTTTTTAGCTTCCTTAACCCTTCCACCCAAAAATTCACCTCTCCACCACTTGGTGAGCTAAATTGGTTGATCGAATTGAGCCCCTTACAACTCAACAATTGGTATCAGAGCTTAGCTCAATCGAAAGGGATTCACATCCTATTGAGAAGATCCGGCAAGCTCGATCACTTTTTCATCAACCGGCTCAATGGCACGTTCAATCGACAAACCGCCTTTCTTTGACGGAACTCACTATGCCCATTGGAAGACAAAGATGAAGTTCTTCATCAAATCAAGAGATTACAAGCTATGGGATGTAGTTGAAGATGGTCCGTTCGTGCCTCAAAGAAGTAAAGTGGAGTGGAGTGCCAACGATCGCAAGAAGATGGAGCTAAATTGCAAAGCCTTGCACATTCTATTTTGTGCATTTGGTCCATCCATCTATGAGAAGATGTCTTCTTGTGAGAGTGCCAAGGAAGTATGGGACAAGCTTGAAGTCACATACGAGGGGACCAATAAAGTCAAGGAGACCAAGATTGGGCTCCTAACCTTGGAGTATGAGAACTTCAAAATGGATCCGGAAGAGAACATCAAGAAGATGTTTGATAGGTTCTCCACTATCACCAATGGTCTCAAAGGCTATGGAGAAGCCATCCCGTAGGAAAAGCTTGTTCGAAAGCTCATCTACTCACTTCCCGAGTCTTGGGACTCAAAGAGGACCGCCATCATCGAAGCAAAGAATTTGAAGACTTTGAAGCTTGATGAACTTATGGGGTCACTCCTTACTCATCAAATCATGAAGAAGAACAAAGAGGATGAGAAGAAGAGGGAAGAAATTAGAGCTATGAGAGAGAAGAAAATCAAAGGGCTAGGCATCAATGCAAGTGCCACGGCTCTCAAATCCTCCACTTGCCATCATGTCTACTCAAGTGAAGAGGAGGATGAAGAGGAAGAGATAGTTCATCTCTTCAAGAAGTGTGCCCCGTTCATGAAGAAAGCCTTGAGAGTGCTTGAACGAGAACCTAAAAGAAAGGATAGGTCAAGCACTTCAAGCCATAAGAAGAAGGTACATGTGGCTACTTGGAGTGATGAGGACTCCACCGACGATGAACAAGCCAACCTTTGCCTTATGGCCATCGAAGAAGATTCAAGGGTAACTTCTAATTCATCTACTTCATGTTCTTATTCTTTTGATGAATTACAAGATGCCTACGATGATTTGGTTTTAGATTTTAAAAGCCACATTTTGAAAAACAATAAATTGATTTCAAAGTTAAAAATTCAAAATGATTTGCTTTCTAAAACCAAACTTGAACTTGAAGCAAAACTTGCAGAGTTTGAATTAAAATGTTTTGATTTACAAAAATTGCTTCAAAAAGTTCAAGAAGAAAAAGATTTGATTTCCAAAGAGCTAGAAAAGAAAAACAATTTTGGAAAATCAAATTTCTATGTTAGACAATCTAGTGCCCCTAGATTTATAAAAGGTAAATGTTTTAGAAGTGTTTGGGTCCCAAAAGGACTAACCACTTCAATTAAAAAGGATGACATTGAAAAATGGATTCCTAAGGGGACTAAAATTTGTGCTACTAACGTTCATGGATCCAAAGCAATTTGGATACCGAAAATTACTTGATTGTCTATTGCTAGGTGTGATGGAGATGTTCAACAAGTCAAACATTGAGGGGAGCTCCATACACATAAGGAAGAGCACTTGAAGAAGGAAGGCTTCAAATCCTACCTTGAGTTCAAGTGTTGGTAAATATCTAGTTGTTTTAGCATTTATTTGTTTTATTTTTAGTTTATTCAACTAGATGATCATAAATGTTGGACTAACATTGTTAATGTTGCTTTGAGTAAGGGGGGAGCCATTTTAAAACCAAAATTCATATTTTTGTCAATTTTTACCTCTATTGTTATTTTGAACTTAATGTTTTAAATTCTTTTTGATATAACAAAACGGGGGAGAAATGGTTTGAAAAATTGAATTTTCAAATGAATAAGGGGGAGCTTTATTTGAATTAAAATTTCTAATCTCTTATTCACATTTTTAAAGTTAAAGGGGAGAATCCCAAACAATTTTTCAAGTGAGTTTTATTATATCAAAAAGGGGGAGATTGTAGAACTAATGTTTTGATATAATAATTGAAAAATGTTTTGGACTGATTTAAAAAGTATTTAAAACATTTCCAAAGTCCAAACAACTTGAAATTATGTTTAGGGAAGTTTTTTAAAAGGCTTTTTCATGTTTTACAAAGCCAAACTTATCAAAACTGTCCAGATGTTTCGAAACACCTTAGGGCGTTTCGAAACAGGGGGTTCCAGTGGCAAAATCGTTTCGATACTTGTATCGAAGCGGGCTTTCCTTGGACAGGATTTTTGCCCAGCGTTTTGAAACGGGCTAGGCCGTTTCGATACGCCTACGTGGCATTGAACACAACGGTCATAAACCCCAATGGCTCTTTCCCAATCAACTTTCAAATGCAGGCGTTTCGATACGAGCCCATAGCGTTTCGATACGCGTTTCGAAACGGCAAGGGGGTGTTCCGAAACGGGTGCCCTGACAGACTGCAACGACTCTTTCTACATTGAGAGTGTTTCGAAACGGCTTCGAGCGTTTCGAAACGGGGAGCTGCAGAACTGCATTTATGATGGGAATTAAAGTCCTCAACGGCTCCAATATGATCCCAACGGCTAGTAACGACTACAAACTCATTTGGGAGTATAAAAGGGACCTTCAAGCATCAAGAGAAGGCTAATGCTCATATTGTCAAACAACAAATGATCAAATATTGTCTTAGTGCTTAAATTGTCAATTCTTGTATAGACAAACACTAGTGAGCCTAAATTATCAAATTTGCTCAAGTGTTTTAGGTTTTGGGTGAGTGCTTAATTGTGCAAACAAACACCTATTAGAGGGTTTTAAGTTTGCTTTGTTTATCTCTTTGTAAAGAGGGTTTCAATCAAGGCTTTGGGTAGAAAGCTTGATTGGTTGTAAGGGTTTCCTCCTAATCCTAGAAAAGGGGACGAATCAATAGTGGATTGATTGAGAAATCCTTAGTGGGGAGCTAAGGTAGTGGATGTAGACATTGGTTAGAAGGTTGAACCACTATAATTCATTGTGTCATTTCCTTTTTAGCTTCCTTAACCCTTCCACCCAAAAATTCACCTCTCCACCACTTGGTGAGCTAAATTGGTTGATCGAATCGAGCCCCTTACAACTCAACAGTAATGGTGTTGTGAAAGTTGTGAATTGTCTTTAATATTGGCACTAGTATGCTTGGGGTACAATGATCGATCATTACGATGTTTAGTGTGCACACGAGAGTCTAGATGCGCGCGTGGTCTTGGTGATGGTAGTCATCAAGATGGAGTATGGGTTCACCCGGAAAATCTTCTTATATATGTTAGTCGGTGATGAGTGTAATCCCATCGACGGGGCGTGAGGATGAGTGGAATCCCCTCCGCGTGAACAGTGATGAGTGTAATCCCACCGTAAGGTAATGGTTGTGTTGGATGTGAGTTCTAACGGTTATCTGCGTATTCGGGTCATAGCTAGGTGCCAATATGATTTGATATGTGTTGCCAATATGGATAAATATATGTGTTTACATATGATGTGGTATTGGACTTGTTGAGCATGGCATATTATGAGTTTATGTTCATGCATCATATTTATATCTTGGCTCGTGTGGATCGAAGGTAAGATCATGCATTCTACCTTGGTTGTGCTTGTGCTTGGACCCTGCATTGTCGAGGTTTGTTTTAAAGAGCTTACCCTCACTAAGCTTTATGCTTACGCTCTCTTTTGTTCGACAATGCATATCCGTAGTTCATGGGTTGGTTGCTTGTGCAAGGAGAGGGCCTCCAAGCATGCTTTGTGGTGCTATCTTAGCTTTCAAGTATGGACTTTTAGTTTTAAGGTGTAATAGTCAAGCAATGGGATATGTATTTGTTGTCTTGAGCTTTTGTTGGATGTGGATGTTTGGTTTTAGGAGCATGTTAGGCTCCTTTCTATGTTGTTGTGGTTTGGCCTTTGGATTCCTTGTCTTGTTTGTAAACCATGTTCAAGTTGCTTATCTAGTATGCTATGTATGAATCTTATGTGGTTGTGTTGATCTTTTAATGTATGGTTTTTATATGTTCGATGTGTGTTAAGCATGTTCGTATAGGATGCCTTGTATCTAGAGTTAATGATTGTGTGTTGTGTGAGGTTTTAGTTGTGTTTTGGGACAGCTTTGTGCCATAAACCAGCTAAAACCAATATGCAGACAGAGGGCGTTTCGAAACGGTTGGTCCCGTTTTGGTACGGTCCCTTTGTTTCGGGTCAGGCGTTTCGGTACGCTAGGGGCCGTTTTGGTACCATTTTGCTACTGGAAATCTGAGAATTTGACGATAAAATGAAGTATCAAAACGGGCTTTAGTGTTTCGGAACGACCTTCGTATCGTTGACCACGAGAAGTTGAGCGTTGAGGGCGTTTTGATACGGGCCACCCCTGTTTCGAAACGGTCTCTTCGGGTTGACTTTGGCCAGTTGACCTAGTCAAGGCGTATCGAAACACCCTATGGGCGTTCCGATACGGCCTGTTGTTTAGGATTAAAATAAGCTGTTTTAATTGGGATGCTTGGTTGTTTACCTCATCGTTTCTTCCGTTTTTGCTTTTCTCACATAGGATTTAATATCTCATCTAGAAAAGAAAATATAAATGAAAAAGTGTTTTTCTTGGGTCGGTAACCGAAGTGGAGCCTTAACGGGTTTCGCCTCGGTTATCCCCGTGTAGCCCACTCGGATCGGTCAAGCGTCCGGACCAGGACGAGGGGGTTACAATTTCAGAAAACTTTTGATTCAGTTGATTGGTTGTTCTTAATAAGAGTAATGAAGGAAATGGGATTTGGTGGTATTTGGTGTGATTGGATATATAAATGCATTTCGACGGAAACCATTTCAGTATTGGTCAATGGCGTTCCCACCCCACAATTTCCTATGGCCAAAGGGTTGAGGCAAGGCTGCTCATTATCGCGTCTCCTCTTCAATATTGTAGGAGAAGCACTGCACTTAATGATAAAGAAGACGGTTTCTTGTGGTTTGTTCTCTGGTTGGATAATTGGTCGAGGCAACGCCACCTTCAATCTAAATCACTTACAGTTTGCAGATGATCTAACTATTTTCTGCGACTCCTCACTTAGAGAAGTAGAAAATGTTAGAAGGATTCTAAGGGTGTTCCAAGTCGCATCTGGGTTGCAGTTAAATCTTTCTAAGAGTTTCATTTTCGGAGTTAATGTCGAAGACAATTTGATGGATCTCTGGGCGTCTAAAATCAGATGTTTGAGGTGGAACTTTCTGACTCTGTATCTAGGTCTTCCACTAGGCCCCAAAACCAACTCTATTTCACTCTGGGATCTCATTGTAGAGAAGTTCTATACTCATTTATCCAAGTGGAAAGCGAAACAATTATCGATTGACGGTCGACTAATTCTAATCAAATCAGTTCTATCGGCACTTCCGTTATATTACTTGTCTATTTCTCGTATGCCGGTAGGAGTAACGAACAAACTCAATAGCATCATGGCTAGTTTTTTGTGGGGTGATACTGAGGCTAGTAGGAAGACTCACTGGATAAATTGGGGTTCCATTTGTCAACCTTTAGACGCATGAGGTTTAAATGTGAAGAACATCGGAATCCAGAACAAAGCGCTACTTGGGAAATGGATTTGAAAATTCGCAAATAATCCAAATAGCATATGGAAAAAGGTGATATGTTGCAAATACAACATTGCAATGTCTTCCATTATAATTGACGAAAAAACACATAGGTTTTCGTCTTGGATTTGGAGGGAATCAACAATTTGGCTACTACAAATGACAGTTTGGGATCAGTCATTAATGAAAATTTGAGATTGCAAGTGGGGGATGGCTTCTCCATCAACTTTTGGTCCGACGTGTGGCTAGGGGAGGCCCCTCTTCAATGCTCCTTTCCGAGAATCTTCACCTTAGCTCGCAATAAGTCAGGCAAGGTTTTGGACTTCGGTAGAAAGGAGAGTGGTGGTCGGAGTTGGGATATCTCACTACGCAGGTCACCTTTCGATTGAGAAATTAGGCAGTGGGAAGAATTTCTCAAGTGTTTGAATAGTACATGTGCTGCAAGCTTCTCCAAGGATTGCCTCGTCTGGAAAGGATCCGGCGATGGTGTTTATTCAGTAAACTCCTGCTACAAACTCTGTACCAAACCAGCCTCGTCCGATACGTTCTGGAAAAGGTGCATCTGGAACGATTTAGCTCCTCCACGTGTCGAAGTTTTCATCTAGCAAGTGGTTTTAAGCAGGGTAGCTGTTAGGAGTGAACTAGTTGGAAGAGGAGCAAATAGGATCACAGATGTCAGCTACCCTTTCTGTTCCAGTGAGCAAGAATCGGTGGAACACTTATTCCTGCAGTGTAGAGTGGCCTGGAAATTGTTGATGAAGGCGTTGGCTTGGTGGGACTTAGTTTCATTTCTGCCGCAGAATATTTATTCTTTGTTGGATGGTTGGTTCTCTCAATCTACTCCAAGACACAAGGAGTCAATTTGGTTCTTAATTCTGGCTGCCTTAATATGGACATTGTGGTTGGTGCGCAACGAGATTATTTTTTGGGAAAGAAGCTTCGATGAAATCCAAATCTTTTTTCTGTTCAAATCTCGCTTGGCTTGCTGGTTTTCCGCCAAATATCCTGATGCGAAGCTGGCGAGGAGCGATATTTTCAATAATCCAGCGGTGGCTGACAAGCACGCTCCCGCTGCAACCAAGAAATCAAGGGACTGTACTTGGCGTCCTCCATCAAAGGGCTTTTTCAAGATCAATGTGGACGGTGCGATGAAGGCTGATTTGAGTAAAGGAGGAATTGGAGGGATAGCGGGAAACCACAATGGCGAAACTCTTTTCTTATTCGCCGATCGGTGTGGTCCGGGTCCCCCGATCAGTGTAGAACTATTGGCCATCAAACATGGTTTAATTCTTGCATTGAAGAACTCACAATGTCTAGGCGGTCATCCTATTATTGAATGCGATCATTCAAACGCAATCGAATGGATTAACGATGTTAGCAAGTGTCTGGGGATTTTTAAGGATCTTGTTGCAGCGATAATAGTTCTGGGTGAAAAAAGAAATTGTATTTTTCAGCTCATCTCCAAGGCGGTGAATGTGGAGGCAGACATGCTAGCTAAGGAGGGTATAGGGTAGTAAGATTGGGGGTCAATGGTACGACAAAGGTAATTGTCTTGTTAACATGGGCAAATTAAAGTTTTCTTTTTTCGATTGCGGAGCACTTTTGCTTTCTAGGCTAGTTATTGGGTTGGTATTGTAAGGGGAATTTTCTTATAATGTAATTGGATGGTCGTGTATCTTTATCCACATAGTATTAATAAACCGACACTTTTTTTCTCCTTCCGCTGCTCGACGGGCCACCTCAGTGGTGAGTCGGTATGAGGGGATTTTTAACGAGGCCACTATTTTATCAAAAAAATGTAAGGAAGAAAGAACTCTAAAATACGGTTAAAGTGTGTAATCATTAATTTTGTCTGGGATAGACCCATTTTTATTTTATAAGTAATGGACTTTTTATATGTTACTACTATTTATAAATAAAAAAAATAGGTGACAATGGGCTTTGCTTAACCTTAACCAGTTCATATTATATGTATATGTTTTCTTATTCAAACTAAAAAGATTATTGAAAACCCAAAATAGGTTATTTATTATCATGCTATTAGATGATTGAAAACCCAAAATATTAGTATGTTATATTAATGCCCTTCATATCCAGTTATTATTACTATATTTATATTCAGTTATTATTATTATTATTATTTTGTTATTATTATTATTATTGATATTATTATTACTACTACTATTGATATTATGTTATCATTATTAAATTCAGAAAAAGAAAAAAACTATGAATTACGTTCATTTAAACAAGAGCCCAATATTTAAATAATTATAAAGTCCAAAACATTAATAATATAACACTCCAAAAATTACGTCTAAATTGTAAACCCTAGATTTGAAAAATCTCTAATTTAGAAACTTAATTTTGAAATCCTTAATTGAAGACCCTAACGATTGAGAATTTTTAATTCAGAATCCTATTTTTTATGAGAGACTAAATAAGAATTTTTATCAAACTTAAAAATTAATATGAAATTTCTTAAAAATTTAAGGATTGACTCCATAAATAACCCTTTATCAAATTGAATTTTAATTTACTTTAGTTTCTTCCTATCGTTTTTAATTTTTTATTATATATATATATATATATATATATTAACCTTTTAATTTCTAATTGAATTTTAATTCTCTATATACGTTTGTTGAAAACAGTGTTCTTCTTCCATTTTATTTTTATTTTATTGTTTTATTTATTTATTAAAACCTTAAATTATTATCTTCTATATTTTTAATATATATATATATATATATGTGTGTGTGTGGATAAATATTCTATACACAGACGGTAGAAACTGAAAGTTTCCATAAGCGCCTTCATTTTAAGGTATAGGGAGTTAGTTTAGGGTATATGGTGTAGGGGGTTAAGTGTAGGGGGTTAGAATTTAAAGACAGTTGTTTTAATTTAAGGTTTAGGGTTATATATATATATATATATGCACGCCATTGAAACCTTAAACCCTATTATCGCCGCCAAACTTTTCCTATGATTGAGAATTGATTCTTAACCTCAAATTATTAATGGAAACCGCATCTCTCTTCATCTCTTCATTTGAATAAAAAATTTTAGGTCCTTTATTCGATTTCAATAATACAACCTACAAATTACCTTTGCCTTCACCAAGTTGCATCAAGGTACTGATATAGTTAGATCTAATACTTCTGATAATGAAAAATCACATCATTCAGTAGGATGCGGTTGCTTTGGCTAAGATGTGTTTTCTTCCAGTGCTATAATTAAATTTTATGCTATTTTTCTATTTATTGATGTTTTACCTTTTATGTGATTATTTATATGTATTATGATTTTTATGGTTGACATCACATGCTTACGTTTTTAGAATATGTTTTTACTATGATTTACAAATCTTGATTTATGGACTACGATTTATGGATTTATGGACTATGTTTTATGAAGTATGTTTATGAAATATCAGATTTATGGAACTTTGTTTATGAAATTTGATTTTTAATCACCATGTATGTATGAACATGGGTTGGTATTTGTATGGAGGAAGTTCAGTGGTTTAATCATTCGGGCTGAATTCTACTCCGGATCAGTGGTTCCACCCTTCGGCTAAGTTTCATTTCGGATGGTGACGATGTAGTGAGTGGTTCTGAGAACCTACCTCTTTTTATGGCGGTTGTAGTTGGGTGCATTGCATTGTGAATGTGATATTTGTGTTATGATTTTTTAAAAAAGATTTTAAGAAAATAATACTAAATTTTATAATTATGGTGTTCTTGCACTTTAGAGACATAGTAAGCTCTTTAGCTTACTCCCCATAGTTTCCTCTTACAGATATCTTCGAACTTAGTCGACTCGGTACTTGGAGCTCCTCGCATTTTACTCGGATTATTTTATTATTCAGTACAAAACTATATTTAATTATTCAGATTATTATTTATTATTTTGGGATTTTAATGTAATTTCGGATTTGTGACTTATTATTTTTACATACATTTTCAGGCTTAAATTTGAATGTTTTATTTAAATTATAAGATTATTATTTTAACGTTCGGGTTTTATATTTAATGAGATATTTTATATTATTATCAGAAATAATTTATTTTACACTATTTTAATATATTGTAATTCGAATGGGTTTCTTGAGGGTAAAGTTTTCAAACGTGACTTCCTAAATTCTGTTTTTTCTTCTAGGCCAGATTTAGGGCGTTACATTTAGTGGTATCAGAGTTAAGTTCAACCCTCAAATTGTGAGACTCATTTAAAATTTTAAGCCGAAAATGATTTTTGCTTGCATATTAAATGTTTGGGGCAAAATGAGATTTTTTGATAAAATTATAATTTTAAAGAATTAAAGATTTGTTTTGAATAGAAACTCCAAGTACCATCTCTAATTTTAGGATTGTCCCTTAAGTAGATAGATTATTATGCCACCTCGTAGGAGCTCTAAATTAGCGATCGATCGTGATCATACTCGTTCCTATAAATTTGAGATTAAAACCTATTTGAAAACTTTGTGTTGTCATTTATAACCTGATCTAAAATACCTTTTTAAAATTGTTATCAAAACCTCTATTTTTTAAGTATGTCACTAGTCTGAAAATTTTGACGACAAAATTTTTTTAAGGGTGAGAGAGTTGTAACACTCCAAAAATTATGTCCAAATTGTAAACCCTAAATTTGAAAAATCCCTAATTTAGAAACTCAATTTTGAAATCCTTAATTAAAAACTCTAACGATTGAGAATTTTTAATTCAGAATCCTATTTTTTTTATGAGAAACTAAATAAATTTTTTTATCAAACTTAAAAATTAATATGAATTTTTTTGAAAGTTTAAATATTAACTCCATAAATAACCCTTTTATCAAATTGAATTTTAATTTACTTTAATTTCTTCCATTCGTTTTTTAATTGTTTAATATATATATATATATATATATATATATATATATATATATATATATATATATATATATATATTTATTTAACACTTCAATTTCTAAATGAGTTTTAATTCCCTATACGTTTGTTGAAAACAGTGTTCTTCCATTTTATTTTCATTTTATTGTTTTATTTATTTATTTATTAAAACCTTAAATTATTATCATCTATATATATACATGCACACCATTGAAACCTTATACCCTATTATCGCCGCCAAACTTTTCCTATGATTGGGAATTGATTCTTAACCTCAAATTATTAATGAAGCCGCACCTCTCTTCATCTCTTCATTCGAATAAAAAAAATTAGGTCCTTTATTCGATTTCAATGATACAACCTACAAATTAACTTTGCCTTCACCAAGTTGCATCAAGGTACTAATATAGTTAGATCTAATATTTCTGATAATAGAAAATCACATTATTTAGTAGGATGGGGTTGCTTTGGCTAAGGTGTGTTTTCTTCCAGTGTTATAATTAAATTATATGCTATATCTCTATTTGTTGATGTTTTACCCTTTATGTGATTATTTATATGTATTATGATTTTTATGGTTGACATCACATGCATACGTTTTCAGAATATGTTTTTTTCTATGATTTACAAATCGTGATTTATGAACTACGATTTTTGGATTTATGGACTATGTTTTATGAAGTATGTTTATGGAATATCAGATTTATGGAACTTTGTTTATGAAATTAGATTTTTAATCATCATGTATGTATGAACATGGGTTGTGATTTGTATGGAGGAAGTTCAGTGGTTTCATCATTCGGGCTGAATTCCACTTGGATCAGTGGTTCCACCCTTCGGGCTGAGTTCTATTTCGGATGGCGACGATGTAGTGAGTGGTTCTAGGGAACCTACCTCTTTTTATGGCAGTTGTAGTTGGGTGCATTGCATTGTGAATGTGATATTTGTGTTATGATTTTTTTAAAAAATATTTTAAGAAAATAATACTCCCTCCGTCCCACTAAAACTGTCACATGTTGACTTTTTTTTGTCAAAATTTTTCAACTTTGACTATAATTTATTTAAATATTTTAATTAATTAAAAATTATAAAAAATATATTTAAAAACTAGTTGATTCAAAGTTTTTAAAATATATTTTTTCATATTTTTATCAATAATAAATTTTAAATTATAAGAGGTCAAAGTTGAAAAAGTTTGATAAAAAAAATCAACATGTGACAGTTTTAGTGGGACAGAGGGAGTACTATATTTTATAATTATGGTTTTCTTGCACTTTAGAGACATACTAAGCTCTTTAGCTTACTCCCTCATAGTTTCATCTTACATATATCTTCGAACTTAGGCGACTCAGTACTTGGAGCTCCTCCCATTTTACTCGGATTATTTTATTATTCAGTACAAAACAATTTTTAATTATTCAGATTATTATTTATTATTTTAGGATTTTAATGTAATTTCAGATTTGAGACTTATTATTTTTACATACATTTTCAGGCGTAAATTTGAATGTTTTATTTAGATTATAAGATTATTATTTTAACGTTTGGGTTTTATATTTAATGAGATATTTTATATTATTATCAGAAATAATTTATTTTACACTATTTTAATATATTGTAATTCAAATGGGTTTCTTGAGGGTAAAATTTTCAAACGTGACTTTATAAATTCAGTCTTTTGTTCTAGGCTGGATTTAGGGGTTACAAATAAGCCAAATAACAATAATTTTCCCATTGGAATCCATTTACAATTATATAAAAAAGAGCCCCAAAATATATATGTTAGAAAGCCCAACAGGCCCAACATTAAATAAACTAAGCCCTAGTCTGAAAACCCTAATGCTCCCTTGCTTTCTTGCGTAATTGATTCTCGACCATTAGATCTAGGGAAGATCTAAAGGTCCATGATCAAGGAAGTGAAGGCTCCAGAACATTCACGAGCCCACGCGCGGCTCTCGGATTCTCATATGCGCGCGCGCGTGTACGACGCTCCTTTACCCGCGTTGAGGCCACGTGCGTCGGTTCATCTCCCACCTCTGCCTACACGTGGGCCTGTTGGTTTTCCAGATCTGCATCCATGTTGGCCGAAGGAGCCACCGGCCAAGTACCATGTTCGCACAACCTTGCCACGACGACGTCCACGTGAAAGGCTTGGCTCCGAAGCCGCGTCGTTCCCTCGGCTCTCCTCTGGTCCCCATCCTCAACCGATTACTCACATGCAAAGAAACAAACAAAATGTTAGGAGCATTCCCAACCAAATTTTAGAGACAAAACCAACAAAAATTAGAGCTGCAATATGTATATAGACAAGAAAATAGGCAGAGTCAATAGAATTTTTGTTCCAATTTCATGTAAACAAAAATTCATGTAATATCGGGCTATAAAACAGAATGCCCCAACCATATTGTAAAGGGGAAGCATTCATTCGGGGATTATTGAGAAGCAATAGAAAGCAAAAAAACGCCTCAAGATTCTAGAGGTATAATCTCTTCTCATTTTTACATTTGACGCATAAAAGGCGAATAGATTAGGGTTTTTTTTACCTTCGACCTTTCGTTTCCCTACTTCTTTTCCTCTTCCTCGCCGACAACAAGCCGTTTGGCCTCTGCATGGCCGTGCGTGGTGACTCGGTGGAGGATGAGGCATGCAAAGCTTTCATTTTTTTAAAAATAAACGAAAAGGGGGGTTTTGATTCTGTTTTCAATTTTTTAAAAGAGAAGGGCTCGAGTCTTAAAAAAAGGGGAAGTCGAATCTAGGTTTAGGTTAGAAAAAATGTTTTTTGAGTTTCAGAGTTCTTCGGTCGTCGGCTAGAGGCGACCGACATGACAGTTTGCAATGGTGCTCGTCGAAATAGAAGAGAGAAAGGGGAGAGTTTGTTTTAAAACAAAAGGGAAAACGAAATGTTTTAAGAAAATTTAGTTTATATACTTAGCCCATTTTTTAAAAATGGTTTAATTCCCGTTAAAATCCTTCTACGTTTCGTAATTCTTTTCACAATCCTCACAGCTTTCGTTGGGTTTTCACTTTCGTCCTCCCTTTTGATTAAATACGAATTTTTTTCAAATGGCTTAATCCTCCTTTGTTTCCTTCGCATAGGAAAATTACATCCCGAAACCATTCATCTTTTTAATTACCTCCCGGATCTCTATTTGTTTCAATCAATTTACAATGTTGTCCCTTTTTTTCATCCGAATCTGTCTTTGATTTGGTTCATTGGTATTGTCTCTTTTGCATTCTAGTCCTTTTTCAGTGTTTAAACCTTCCTTGTTATGCCTATTTATTTATTTATTTTGTTTAGCTTTCCTATAAACCCCTCGTCCCGGTCCGGACGCTTGACCGGTCCGAGTGGGCTACACGGGGAAAACCGAGGCGAAGCTCGTTAAGGCTCCACTTCGGTTAACAATCCGAGAAAACTTTTTCATTATTATTATCTTGTCTAGATGAATTATTAAATCCTATGTGAGAAAGGCAACAACGGAAGAAACAAGCGAGGCAAAAACCCAAGCAACCAATCAAAACAACTCATTTTAATATTAAACTGCAGACCGTATCAGAACGCCCATAGGGTGTTTCGATACGCCTTGACTAGGTGAACTGGCCAAAGTCAACCCGAAGAGACCATTTCGAAACAGGGGTGGACCATATCGAAATGCCCTCAACGATCAACTTCTCGTGGTCAACGATACGAAGGCCGTTCCGAAACACCAAGGCCCGTTTTGATACTTCAATTTATCGTCAAAATCTCAGATTTCCAGTGGCAAAATCGTACCGAAATGTTCCCTAGCGTACCGAAACGCCTGGCCTGAAACACAGGGACCGTATCGAAACAGGACCAAACGTTTCGATACGCCCTCTGTCTGCAGATTGGTTTTAGCTGGTTTATGGCACAAGGCTGTCCCAAAACACAACCAAAACCTCTAACAACCAATATAAGTCAACTCTAAAGCAAACCAAACACGACAAGCATACATAGCACACTTCAAACATGCAAAAGCCATACATAGATAGGATGCGTCAACTTACAACATAAGAGCATTCATAGCATTCAAGACACATACTTTAGACAAGCAAACTCTTAAGCATTCAAGGTAAGCAACTTAAACATGGTTTACTATCCAAACATTGCATCAACAAGCCACACCAACAATAACATATTAAGGAGTCTAAACATGCTCCCTAAACCAACATCAACATGTATCAAAAGCTCAAATCAACATCACATATCCCATTGCTTGACTATTACACCTTATAACTTAAAAGTCCATACTTGAAAGCTAAGATAGCACCACAAGCACACTTGGAGGCCCTCTCCTTGCACAAGCAACCCACGAACTACGGATCTGCATTGTCGAATAAAAGAGAGCGTAAGCATAAAGCTTAGTGAGGGTAACCTCATTAAAACAAACCTCGACAATGCAGGGTCCAAGCACAAGCACAACCAAGGTAGGATGCATGTTCTTACCTTCGAACCCCAAGAGCCAAAAATATAATATGATGCATAAACATAAACTCAATATTATGCCATGCTCAACAAGTCATAAACTCAACGTATGAGAATACATATATCAATGTATTAAAAACACATTTATCAATTCATATTGGCACCTAGCTATGACTCGAATACGCAGATTACCGTTGGAACTCACATCCAACACAACCATTACCTTACGGTGGGATTACACTCATCATTGTTTAACGCGAAGGGGATTCCACTCATCCTCACGCCTCGTCGATGGGATTACACTCATCACCGACTAACATATATAAGAATAATTTCTGGGCGAACCTGTACTCCATCTTGATGGCTACCATCACCAAGACCACACACACATTTGACTCACGTGTGCACACTAAGCATCATAATGATCGATAATTGTACCCAAGCATACTAGTGCCAATACTAAACACAATTCACAACACCATTTCATAACATCTTCCGTGCTTAGCACGTACTCACCATGATCACCATCATGCACAATCCACATGCATAACACAATGCATCAAAACCATGCCTCAACATACATGTATAACACAATATACATAGCCACCACAATCACAATTAAACATGAGGCATAAACAACAATTAGAGTTCAACCAAAGTCTCTAACTAAAGCTTGGGATTAGACTACCAATCTAATCCCAACTCTAGGTGGGTCTACCAAGCCCAACCTAGTCCACATGCTTGAACCAACACTTGAAAACCATTTAAAACCATTTAACCACTCACCGACTATTCCAAGCTCAACACACTAGCCGATCAAGCTTCCAACGATTCCGGATTTGTTCCCGAGGCTTCACCAACACAAATTCTTGCTTCTAATCATCTCAACACAATCAAAACAACCTCAAATCAGTTCACAAATAAAAGTAGCAAACCCGGAACACTATTCAAGCACAAAACACAAGATTTCAAGCTAAGAACAACTCCCAAAACCTCAATCCCGAGGAGCCCTTTAGCATAGTCCAAAACCCTTGATTTCAACCTTTTTAACACACTTAAATGCTCCCCAAACCCCCTAACTATCACACTAACATCAACCCTCAATTTCCAACACATAGCAGTCTCAAAACCAACCTTTAAACCCTCTTAAAACCCCACTTAAACCCAAATCCGAGAATCATCATAAAACCCTTTAAAATTCATATATGTTGGACCTTATAGTTTACAAACAACTTATCTAACAACTATAAATCAAAAGCTTAGTTAAAAATCCATAAAGCTACAACCTTTAACAAAATCTTTGAAAAAACCCAAAATACAAAATACATGGTTTTATTGAAAGCTAATGGTACCAACATGAAGAGGAAGGTAAGGACAAGTCAAAAACGTATTTACCTTTTGAAAATCACCAACAATGAGCTAGGGAGATGATGGAATAGTAATTTGGAGAAGAGGGCTCTCTTTGCCGTGAAAATGCAAATGGAGGGGAGGGGAAGAAGATGACAAGGGTTATTTTAAACAAAAAGGGGTTTTAATTGAAAGACCACTTAATTACCCTTTTGCCATTAATGAGATGGCAATCTCATAAACTCTAAAATCCATGGAATTTGAGTTTCAAATCAATTTAAGTCCAACATAAAATGTTTGTTTTGAAAATACGAAGCCCAAATAACATTTTATTATTTTAATTATGAAACCGAAACCCGAAACATTATTTTAATATTATTTTCACCCAACCCCCAAACTTGGGTGTTACATTTCCTTTAACTTCGAGCCTTTAATTCCTATTATTAGTCTTGTTCTTGCTTTATTTTGGTTGTGGCCTTGATAAATATATGTTGTGTGTTTGTTTATAGTGTATGGTTTTAATATATATATATTCTATATGTTTAGTATACGATATAATGTTTAGTATATGTGTACCTCTATGTCTCCACAACACCTTGACCAACTCTATGGTCTTGCCACGCAACACCTTGCTATCAGAAGCAAGTATCTCAACTGGTTCTTCATTATAAGACAAATCTGGATTCAACTCTATCTCCTCAACGGGCATAACATGAGATGGATCTGATATATATCTCCTAAGCATTGACACATGAATGACATCATGGATCTTCTTTAACTCTGAAGGTAATCTCAAACGGTAAGCTACTGGCCCAATCTGCTCAACTATCTCATACGTACCAATAAACATTGGACTCAACTTGCCTTTCCGGCAAAAATGCATTACCTTCTTCCACAGAGATACTTTCAGAAACACTTTCTCACCCACTGAGAACTCAATCTCTTTTCTCTTCAAATCTGCGTAAGATTTCTGACGATCGGAAGCTGCTTTCAAACGGTCACAAATCAACTTCAATTTTTCTGTAGTACCCTTGAGCAAGTCTGGCATAGGTAATAATTTCTGACCCATTTTAGCCCAACAGATCGGAGTCCTACATCGCCTACCGTACAAAGCCTCATAGGGAGCCATCTGTAGACTAGCCTGGTAACTGTTGTTTTAAGCAAACTCAACTAAGGGTAAATGCTTCTCCCAAGAACCATGGAAGTCAATTACACAACAACAGAGCATATCCTCTAAAATCTGTATCACTCGCTCTGACTGTCCATCTGAATGCGGATGATACGAAGTACTGAAATGCAAACGACTACCTAGGGCACTATGCAAACAACTCCAAAACCTCGAAGTGAACCTCGAATCTCTGTCTGACACAATAGACTTTGGAACTCTATGAAGTCTCACAATCTCGCGAATATACAAATTCGCTAACTTATTTAAAGAATCTGTAGTGTTCACTGCTAAGAAGTGAGCACACTTGGTGAATCTATTAAGAATCACTCAAACAGAAATCTTCTTCAAAGGAGACAACGGTAACCCCGACAAAAAGTCCATAGTGATTCTCTCCCATTTCCATTTCGGAATCTTCAAAGGCTGTAACAAACTTGAAGGAACCTGATGTTCTGCCTTCACTCTCTGACAAACCATACAACGACTCACATACTCGGCTACATCTTTCTTCAAACCAACCCATAAGTAATCATTCTTCAAATCTCGGTACATCTTAGTACTACCCGGATGCATATAAAAAGGACTCGAATGTGCTTCGCTTAAAATCAGACGTCTCAACTCAACATCTCCAGGTACTACAACTCTGTCTCTGAAACACGACACATTCTCACCACTGAAGCTATACTCGGTCGGTCTACCTTCGGCTATGTCCTGAACATGAGGAACTAAAGACACATCTTGCAACTGTTTCTCTTTGATCATCTGAATCAAAGAAGGTTTCACTTGCAACTCTGTGATCAAACCACCATCACCGGATACACTCAACTTAGAAAACATAGCTCTCAACTCAACTGCAACTTTTCTGCTCAAAGCATCGGCTACTACATTTGCCTTACCTGGATGGTACTCTATGGTCAACTCATAGTCTTTCAACAACTCAAGCCATCTTCTCTGTCTCAAGTTCAACTCTCTCTAATTCATCAAATACTTCAAGCTCTTATGATCAGTGTAAACGTGATGCCAAATCTTCAACGCAAACACAACTGCGACTAACAATATATCATGCGTAGGATAGTTCTTCTCATGCACCTTCAACTGTCTCGAAGCATAGGCAACAACTCTTCTTTCTTGCATTAGAACACAACCTAAACCTATGTAGGAAGCATCACTATAGATCACAAATTCTTTACCTGAAAATGGTTGTACTAATACTGGAACATTCGTCAAAGCTTTTTTCAGTTTCTCAAAAGCTTTTTGTCTCGCATCCGACCACTCAAACTTAACTCCTTTTTTGCAACAATTTAGTCAACGGAGCAGCTACTCTAGAGAAACCATCTACGAATCTCCTATAGTAACCAGCTAATCCTAGGAAACTCCTAATCTCAGTCACTGACTTAGGTTGTTTCCACTCAAAAATAGCCTCAATCTTCGTCGGATCAACACGGATACCTTCAGCTGAAACAACATGGGCAAGAAACACAACTTCTCGAATCCAGAACTCACACTTACTAAGCTTAGCATACAACTGATTGCTCAACAATCTCTGCAGAACAAGTCTCAAGTGCTCATCATGCTCTTCTTCTGATCTCGAGTACACGAGAATATCATCTATGAAAACAACTACAAATCGGTCTAGATAGTCTCGAAAAACTCTATTCATCATATCCATGAAGGCTGCTGGTGCATTCGTGAGCCCAAACGGCATTACAAGAAACTCATAGTGACCATATCTAGTCCTAAAGGTCGTTTTCAGAATATCACATTCTTTTACCTTCAACTGATAGTACACTGATCTCAAATCTATCTTCGAAAACACTGAGGCACCCCTCAACTGATCAAACAGATCATCTATACAAGGCAACAAATATTTGTTCTTCACTGTCAACTGGTTCAACTGCCTGTAGTCAATACACATTCTCATACTGCCATCTTTCTTCTTTACAAACAACACAGGAGCACCCCAAGGCGAACTACTAGGCCTAATGATACGGACACAACCCCGTATACGCGAACGTTGAACTTGCGGAAGCAGATACGAATGTTAGCGCGAATGTTGGATCGGTGAAAAGATGGCTGAAGATAGGTGATGATGATGGAGATGGAAGATAAATGGATAAATTGTCCTTGGCACCCTCTTGATCGCAATTAACCAAGCAAGCAACCTCAAACGGCTCTAACCCACCCTCCTAGACGTAGTTACCTAGGCAAGCAGGAGTGTGAAGATCAACAACAAATTCTGACGAACTTGAAGAATCGCTTCTAAAATAAAGAACACAAGTTATACTTCTTGCAAGTCTGAACTCAAAAGAGAACTTTATTTAATTATTCAAATCTGAATTACAATGTGGTTGAAGCCTTCTTACATAAGCTTTGGAGAAGTTCCAATCCTAGTAAACTTAAGAAATTAAATACAATAAATAAATGCTGAAATCTAATCTCCTAATTACATAAGTAACTTCTAATAATAAATAAATATTAAAAATAAAATCCTAATTAAATAAATCTGATCCTAATAGATATTGCAGAATCCTATATTGATTTAAATTACAAATAATCAAATAAACTCTTGAAAATTCGTAGTTATCCAAAAATCCCGTATTAATCCCGTATAGGAATTTCTGCATGCGCTGTCTTTGCTAAAATAGACGTATCTTGAGTTCTAGATGTCCGATTGAGGCGTTTCAAGATCCGTTGGAAAGATAATTGACAGGCGGACAACTTTTAAGCAGACATGTCGACCCATAAATGCCTGGATCCCATCCAAAAAGGGTCTCAAGTTGACTGACTTTTCTGACTTGCAAAACAGTTTTAACTTCTTTTCCAAGATGATTAGTTTCATCCCTCTCATGCATGTATCACCTAATAAAACCACAATCTAACAACTCCTGAAGCTGACTCTTCAACTCTTTCGGAGCCATACGGTACAGAGCAATAGAAACTGGAGTAGACCCTGAAACAGTCTCAATCACAAACTCTACATCTCTGTCAGGAGGCAAACTCGGTAACTCTTCTAGAAACACATCCGGAAAGTCACAAATTGTTCTGATGTCTTTCGGTATAACCTCACTTATATTCGGATTCATCACATTTGCTAAGTAAGCTCCACAACCGGAATCCATCAACCTATGAGCCTCTAAAGTTGACACAACATTCGACAAGAACTTAACGTTCTCGCCTACTACTACTACCTCATAGTCATCAGAAAGCTTCACAGAAATTCTCTTCGTCTCAAAATCTACACTAGCTCTGTGCTCCACCAACCAATCCATATCCAAGATAATATCAAAACCATAAAATGGAAGCTCCATCATATCAACGGAAAACACATGACTCTGAACCCTCAACGGACACCTCCTATACATCCGTCTAGCCACAACTGTCTCACCAAAGGAACTAGTCACAGGCATACCTACATCTAAGATCTCAACAAGTATGTCTAACTTCCTTGCATGCTCACTCAAAATGTAAGAATGCGTAGAGCCCGAATCAACTAAGGAAAGCAAAGACATAGACTGTAACTCAAAATTACCTGCTATCACATCCGTGTCATTCCCGGCCTCTCTCTGAGCGTAGACTCTAGCCGGTCCACCGGCCTCTGGCTGTACGGCTACAACATGAGCAAGGTTCCTCTATGCCTCTATCCTAGGTGCATCAGCCCTAGGCTGGAAGTAACCACGACCGCGCTCACGACCTCTCTAATAATCAATCGCTCTCGTAGGAGCCTGAGCAAGATTCAGTGCTTGTGCCGCCTGATGCAGACACTCTCTCCTGAAGTGGTCCCTCGAACCACAGTTCCAACAAGCATGGAAGTTACCCCAACACTCTTCAGAATGTTGTCTCCCACAACGTGTGCACTCGGGCGAACGCCCTCCAGCTCTATGGCCCTGATGGCCTCTACCATGGTGGCCACCGCCACGCCTATGGTCAAACTGATGTCCACCGCCCCGATGCCTCTTGGCATCACCACGATCAAAGTTGTTATTCCTCTTTCCAGAACTAGATCCTCCTGAACGCTTGGTCAGCCCCAAGCTATGCTCAATGTCCTTGGCCCTAGCAACCAAGACATCAAAATCAGAATAATCTGAAGCTAAGATATACCTCTTAACTTCCTCATGAAGCCCATATCTGAAACGGTTACAACGGTCCCTCTCAGTAGGAACCAACTCTGGAGCATACTGACTCAAACGAACAAAACGAATCTCATATTCAGTCACTGAAGCATCTCCCTGAACAAGAGCCATGAACTCTCATTTCTTCTCATCAAGATATCTCGGCCCCAAGTACATCTTTCTGAAAACAGACTCAAAGAAGTCCCAACCAATCTCAGCCTTAGGAATACCAGTAGTAATGGTGACCCACCAAGTGTAAGCATCACCCTGTAGCAACGAAATCACACAGCCCTACTTGCGAGCTCCCACACATCCCATCTGAGCTAAGATGTGGAATGTCTTCTCCAACCACAACTCGGATCTCTCCAGTGTAGACCCTCTGAACTCTTCTACTCCTAGGCTACGGAGCCTCTCTAACGGTAAACTAGTATCATCACCTCTCGGCTGAGCTGCAGCCCGAGCTCCTGCAACTGTGGCCTGAAACGCTCCCGCTATAGCTTGAACTAGCGGAGCCATATCTATTCCCGCAGGACCTTGGCCACCCTGACCAACCTGAGGTCCCGCTCCCTCAGCTCCAGCCTCGCCTCCCACTTCAGGCTGAGGAGGTGGTGGTGGTGGAGGAGCTCCAACAGCAGGCTCTTCCACATGAGCCTTTACTCCAGCCACCGTCTCATTAACAAGAGCCGCAACACGTGGTTCGTGACGAACCAACCTCGGTCTACCTCTAGGCCTCGACATAAGCGCTCACAGATACAACTACAACACAACAACAACATACAAAGGTAGGGTTAGCAAGGCAAGGGTTCCAAGTGGCTCAAGTATGTTCCCTCACTTAAAAATCCTTTTTCGATGTAATAGAAGCAATGAGACTCTACACAACATGCTTCAACAACATACATACACAATCAAACAAGCATACATCAAGCATACTTGACAAGCAAGCAAACACCGTACAATTACAATAAAAGAACTTAACTTACCTGCCCAAGGCCTCGGAAACCTTAGGCTCTGATACCAACAAGTGTAACCCCCTCGTCCCGGTCCGAACGCTTGACCGGTCCGACTGGGATATACGGGGAAAACCGAGGTGAAACCCGTTAAGGCTCCACTTCGGTTAACAACCTGAGAAAACTTTTTCATTATTATTATCTTGTCTAGATGAATTATTAAATCCTATGTGAGAAAGGCAACAACGGAAGAAACAAGCGAGGCAAAAACCCAATCAACCAATCAAAACAACCCATTTTAATATTAAACTGCAGGCTGTATCGGAACGCCCATAGGTTGTTTCGATACGCCTTGATTAGGTCAACTGGCCAAAGTCAACCCGAAGAGACCGTTTCGAAACAGGGGTGGACCGTATCGAAATGCCCTCAACGGTCATCTTCTCATGACCAACGATACGAAGGTCGTTCCGAAACACCAAGGCCCGTTTTGATACTATAATTTATCGTCAAAATCTCAGATTTCCAGTGGCAAAATCGTACCGAAACGTTCCCTAGCGTACCGAAATGTCTGGCCTGAAACACAGGGACCGTATCGAAACGGGACCAACCGTTTCGATACACCCTCTGTCTGCAAATTGGTTTTAGCTGGTTTATGGCACAAGGTTGTCCCAAAACACAACCAAAACCTCCAACAACCAACATACGTCAACTCTAAAGCAAACCAAACACGGCAAGCATACATAGCACACTTCAAACATACAAAAGCCATACATAGATAGGATGCGTCAACTTACAACATATGAGCATTCATAGCATTCAAGACACATGCTTTAGACAAGCAAACTCTTAAGCATTCAAGGTAAGCAACTTAAACATGATTTACAATCCAAACATGGCATCAGCAAGCCACACCAACAATAACATATTAAGGAGTCTAAACATGCTCCTAAAACCAACATCAACATGTCTCAAAAGCTCAAATCAACATCACATATCCCATTGCTTGACTATTACACCTTATAACTTAAAAGTCCATACTTGAAAGCTAAGATAGCACCACAAGCACACTTGGAGGCCCTCTCCTTGCACAAGCAACCCACGAACTACGGATCTGCATTGTCGAACAAAAGATAGCATAAGCATAAAGCTTAGTGAGGGTAAGCTCATTAAAACAAACCTCGACAATGCAGGGTCCAAGCACAAGCACAACCAAGGTAGGATGCATGTTCTTACCTTCGAACCCCAAGAGCCAAAAATATAATATGATGCATGAACATAAACTCAATATTATGCCATGCTCAACAAGTCATAAACTCAACGTATGAGAATACATATATCAATGTTTTAACAACACATTTATCAATCCATATTGGCACCTAGCTATGACTCGAATACGCGGATTACCGTTGGAACTCACATCCAACACAACCATTACCTTACGGTGGGATTACACTCATCTCCGTTTCACGCGGAGGGGATTCCACTCATCCTCACGCCCCGTCAATGGGATTACACTCATCATCGACTAAGGTATATAAGAAGAATTTTCGGGCGAACCCGTACTCCATCTTGATGACTACCATCACCAAGACCACGTGCGCATTTGACTCACGTGTGCACACTAAACATCCTAATGATCGATCATTGTACCCAAGCATACTAGTGCCAATACTAAACACAATTCACAACACCATTTCATAACAACTTCCGTGCTTAGCACGTACTCACCATGATCACCATCATGCACAATCAACATGCATAACACAATGCATCAAAACCATGCCTCAACATACATGTATAACACAATATACATAGCCACCACAATAACAATTAAACATGAGGCATAAACAACAATTAGAGTTCAACCAAAGTCTCTAACTAAAGCTTGGGATTAGACTACCAATCTAATCCCAACTCTAGGTGGGTCTACCAAGCCCAACCTAGTCCACATGCTTGAACCAACACTTGAAAACCATTTAAAAACATTTAACCACTCACCGACTATTCCAAGCTCAACACACTAGCCGATCAAGCTTCCAACAATTTCGGATTTGTTCCCGAGGCTTCACCAACACAAATTCTTGCTTTTAATCATCTCAACACAATCAAAACAACCTCAAATCAGTTCACAAATCAAAGTAGCAAACCCAGAACATTATTCAAGCACAAAACACAAGATTTCAAGCTAAGAACAACTCCCAAAACCTCAATCTCGAGCAGCCCTTTAGCATAGTCCAAAACACTTGATTTCAACCTTTTTAACACACTTAAATACTCCCAAAAAAACCCTAACTATCACACTAACATTAGCCCTCAATTTCCAACACATAACAGTCCCAAAACCAACCTTTAAACCCTCCTAAAACCCCACTTAAACCCAAATCTGAGAATCATCATAAAACCCTTTAAAATTCATATATGTTGGACCTTATAGTTTACAAACAACTTATCTAACAACTATAAATCAAAAGCTTAGTTAAAAATCTATAAAGCTACAACCTTTAACAAAATCTTTGAAATACCCAAAATACAAAATACATGGTTTTATTGAAAGCTAATGGTACCAACATGAAGAAGAAGGTAAGGACAAGTCAAAAACGTATTTACCTTTCGAAAATCACCAACAATGAGCTAGGGAGATGATGGAATAGTAATTTGGAGAAGAGGGCTCTCTTTGTCGTGAAAATGCAAATGGAGGGGAGGGAAAGAAGATGACAAGGGTTATTTTAAACAAAAGGGGTTTTAATTGAAAGGCTACTTAATTACCCATTTGCCATTAATGAGATGGCAATCTCATAAACTCTAAAATCCATGGAATTTGAGTTTCAAATCAATTTAAGTCCAACATAAAATGTTTGTTTTGAAAATACAAAGCCCAAATAATATTTAATTATTTTAATTATGAAACCGAAACCCGAAACATTATTTTAATATTATTTTCACCCGACCCCTAAACCCGGGTGTTACATTTCCTTTAACTTCGAGCCTTTAATTCCTATTATTAGTCTTGTTCTTGCTTTATTTTGGTTGTGGCCTTGATAAATATATGTTGTGTGTTTGTTTATAGTGTATGGTTTTAATATATATATTCTATATGTTTAGTATACGGTATAATGTTTAGTATATGTGTACCTTTTGTTTCTTAAAAAAATGAGAACAATGTTATATAGTTCTCCATGTTTATATATTAGATCTTTTTATGAATTATGTATAATGTTTATAAAGTATATGGTATATGGCTTATATATGTATGTATATTATGTGCTTTTTATATATTCTATAATATATTGTTCAAATGTTACATATATGGTTATTGCCGAATATATTGTGTGTGTATGTGTGCGCGCGCGTGCTACCTTATTATATGATAATGTTTTCATAAAATATGATTCCTTAAATGCCTTGTTTTATATGTGACATGCATTTTACTTGTCATTCATGTGACCTTAATATTTTGATTGCATGGCAATTAATTAATTTAAACCCTAAAAAGGAGGTAATTATTAGTTCTAATATTTGAGTCGTAACAGTCCGAACTCAAAGGATGTTGACCAAATATTTGAATTAATCCTTATGGTCCCAAGGTAAAATTTAAAATCGACAATATCATGACATCATATCTAAATGCTTGCATCATGCATAAAGGTGACGTACGAAAGTCGAACCATAAATTAACACGACAATCAGTCTTATATGACGTCGGTTTAATCTATGGTCCAATACATTGTCATCCTTATTAATTAAATGTCTAATTAATTTGAACCCACCAATTTGATAAAGCCCGTAAAATTAAGGTTAATTTTTAATTAAGAACCTCTAATTAAATTCGCCTTACATTTCAACAATTTCCATCGAACAAAAGCGACAAATATTTTGGTATCGATTTCCGGGCATGATGGGGGTGCTAATCCTTCCCCACACGTAACCAACTCCCGAACCTTTTTAAAATGAATATATGGTTTTGATTTTTTTTACGGTGTCCGGCCAACCGAAGTGGCCAGTGGCGACCCCAAGTTTTTATTATTTTTTCAAAACTCGAATTTTTAAAAGAAACTCCCCTTTTAAACAAACCTTTATTAAAAAGTGGGACACTTTAAAGTTTTTCAAAAACGTCGTTACAATTTGGCGACTCCGCTGGGGACAAAATTTTGTTTTACAAAACCAAAAGAGAGTTAAGCCAAGAAAAATATTTGTTGCTTTTAATGATGAAAATTGTTGAAATTTAATTTGACTTTAATGAGGTTGAGTCTTTTTAAAAAAGTGACTTAGATTGTACGAGCTTTGATAAGTGGTGGTGTTCGAATTAATTCTTCATTTGATTTCTATGGAATCACCAACATATGTTGTCCCCAGCGGAGTGAAACTCCCATACCCACGTGAGTATCCCTCCACGGGTCGGTAATTCACTTCTGAAATCCATGCCTTTGAAATGTGAGTAGTCCTCCACGTCATTAGGTTGTGCTTTCCCTCGAATCGAAACCAATTTGCAAGCATGTAATGGGTCAGAATTGAGGTTCTTATTGCCTTAATAGGTAATAAGATAGGTTCGGGCACCCTTGTTTAGAATCGAACCCATGCGTGAGAATCTAAGAAGCCAACCCCGTTAGAGCCATGCAAATAACCGTATAACTAGAATTCATGTTGTTATTGTTTTTATCGATCTTGTTATGGTTAATTGCTTCTTTCCTTGCGATAAATTTTGTCCATTTAATTATTTACTTTATTACTAACACATCTTTTTAGTGTTATTGTGCTTATTCTATTTATTTGTTCTGCATATTCATAGCATCTTTATATGAAATGTTGATTCGAGAACAGTCCAAAATTGAATATTTTCGTAATGAGAGAAGGAGTCAATAATAACGAGTTGAAGAATGTCGAAGATCAAAAGTGATTAGGGGTCAAACTAAGACAAAGAAGACAACGTTTCATGTGACTATGTGTCAGAACTAGCCAATTTAGTGAGCATTGACCAAGTTGAAGATCCATGTTGGTCGAGTTTATTTCAAGCCTCTAAAAGTCAAGTCGTTTGACAGCCCAAGTAGAGAAAGAAAAGTGTACCTCAATGTATCCAAGCCTTAGCGCAAATAGCCATGGAGTTTCCTGAATGCTTTGATTCAGAGAAAGAAGCTAAGCAAAAGCTATTAAAACTTGTACCCTATGTAGTTATATTCTTCCCTCGATGTAATGAGACTTGATCTTCGTTATGGAAATTGTTTAATGAGGATGTTCATCGATGAACACTTCTTTGCATTCATGCTCTCATAGTAGCATTATTTTATGACATATTATTCAAAAATACTTTTTTTGTACATTCATTGCATCATATGCATCACTAATTGGGGAAAGTATTCGCCTCAGAAAATAGAAGTAAAAAGAGAATGATTTAAAGCTAGTTCAATTTCAAAAGCATGAATGACGTAGTGGCTAGGGTGGATAAGCTCGAGCATCTTCAAGAACACTTGGTTCGGAATCAAAGGGAGATAATATCATATATGAGGAAATTACAAGAAGGAACTAGGGAAAAATTGATGAATTGATGGATATGAAGGCCACCATGACCAAAGAAGAGGGTGTGAAGGAAGACTCCTTTGTACAGAAGGAGAGTGAGAGATAGGATTGCGACTTCATAGCGGAAAGGGTTTTGTCTGACGAAGACCAAGCTATCATCAACCAATATGAGGTAGCGTGCATCGCTTCAGAGTGCCCCACTGAATTGATATTGGATAAGATCGAAGACTCTCTCTTGAAGTTTCTATCATCTCTAGTAAACGGAGGCCCAGATAAAGTAGATTTGGAAATCAAAGAAACGTAAAATACAACAAGAGAATGAAGGTGTCGACTGCATCGGGGTCTGAAGAGTTACCTCGCCTAATACAAGGTCAACCTCTGGCATCAACTTTTCATCAGCAATTACCTGTCGATAAAGCCTCCAGGTCCCAATAGAAAAAGAGGAAGCCGAGGGACTTTCAATTTAGTCCTAGTTCATTCACCTACCCAGAACTGTTTTCCAGATTGTTGAGCACCTGACTAATTGCACCGTGCTTCGTTAATCCTCAGTCACCCTCGTATCTGAGTTGGTTCAAAGATGAGGAACATTGTGAATTCCACGCCAGAATTCAAGTTCATTCCATCGAGAAATGCATAAAATTTAAGCGCAAAGTTCAACACCTCATAGATGTCGGGGTATTAGAGTTTGAACCAACAATTTCAGGTCTGAAGACCAATCATCCATCTATGAAATCATATCAAGACAACGAGGACAAAGGGAAGATGCGTTCGGTTAGGAGGGTCTTACGACAAGTGAAATCGTTTGAGGAATCAGGGATGGCTTTGAAAGATTCCATGAAAGCGGTAGTAATCAAGAACGAGGAGGTTTCCAAGGAAAGTCAATTCCAATCAAAGAAAGGAGAAGTGGAGAACGAAGAAATGAATGTTGAGGACACCGATAGGAGTGACAAGGAGACAAAGATGGCAATCATGATGACTCATTCTAATTTGTTACACTTGTTGGTTCAGAATAAGCTTTTAGAGTTACCCCCATCGAGACGCTACTCTTAGTTTAACCCTAATGTGTATGGTACCTAGATGGCGTGTGGTTTCCATTATCGTGATTGTGGTTACACAATAGAAGATTGTACGTTTTTGAAACGTAGGGTTTATAGCCTTATCAAAAGGGTTTACTTAGCTTTGATGATGGAAATCCTAGGTTCCACCAAGGATTAGGGCATACCAGAAAGTTGACAAGGAACCGAAATCAATGTCGTAGGCATCAAATAAGGACACCTTTCAGGGTTCTCAAGACATCAATTGCATTTGCTTCCCCATTTAATTCAAGGGAGATATCTCGCCCCTAGGCTGATGGAGGAGATGCCAGGTCCATCTATTAGACACGATTCGAATAGTGTTTGCGATTTCCATATGGGGGCATCGGGGCACTCTACTAGGAGGTGTTGGGTTTTGAAAGAAGAAATAGAGAAGCTACTCAGTAATGGGACACTGACACTTGAAATGGTTAAGCAGTGGAAAGCAAAAGGGATGGGGGAGACTACTACCTCGGTTGAAGGACTGAAGAAGCAAAATGAATGAGAAATCAGTTCCGAACATGTCTAGAGTTTCAATGCATCTCACCTATATTTATGTTAGGAGTTGGTGTTTAAATTTCTGTGCACTGTGTTTTTTTCTTTTGAAGTAATGTGTGGAATCAACTTTGCTACTATTTTCCCGAGAGTAGCAAAGATCTTTTTGGAAGGGTCTATGATTGCGGATTTAAATTTCAATGAAAGGATGCATTATCTTTTGTATCTTAATTACCTCTTCATTTTGTGTATATGTTTGTTTGTTGGGTCACCCTATATCAATTGCACGAGGGACATTGGTTTTGACCCAAAGGTTAATTTCGAGTAGCTTGTGTCTAATTGAAATCCTAAGATGTTGGGATTGTGAAGGTGTTACCCACATCAAATAACAATAAATCGGTGAAATTTAATGTTTGAAGCCTAATAATAGGCATTTTCCAAACAAAATGAATTGATTTAACTTTTAAAGCTTGGTAATAGGCATTTTCTTTCAAAAAAATTAATCAAAAAGCACTTCAATGTTCGAAATCTAGTAATAGGCATTTTCAGATACGAGTGTGGAATTTTTGGGGCACTCCGTTGAAGTTCGTTCTAATCGAAACTCTTTGCTTCATGAGTGATAGTAATATTTTCAAATCATGACAATGCCGAGTAGCTTGAGATTTCGTTGTTTGCTCCATCATTTATTTCGAGCTAAAGGAATGTGATGAGTTGACTTCCCCAAAATAAGAAAGAAATAAGACAAAGCAATAATGATAAATGTGAAACCTACAAAAGGAAAATCTAAATTGGTTAATAATAATAATAATAATAATAATAATAATAATAATAATAATAATAATAATAATAATAATAATAATAATAATAATAATAATAATAATAATAATAATAATAATAATAATAATAATAATAATAATAATAATAATAATAATAATAATAATAATAATAATAATAATAATAATAATAATAATAATAATAATAAAAATTGAAGTAACTTAGAGGGTACTTCACATCTCCAGACACCAACTAAATTATTGAGGTCTCCTAGACACATGATGCTTGAGGCAATCCTTTGTGAGCCATTTTAGCGGTTGCTCATGCACTTGATATTCAAGGTATTTAATCTAGCTTGATATATTCATAATCTGAAGAGAAAAACCTAGTTTCCTAAAAGCACCCCTTTTGAAATTAGCATGTGTAAATAAAAAGATTTCTTTGCATTACTTCAAAGATAAATTCAAAACGCAAGGTTATGGATACAAATGATTGACCTAACAAGAAGGAATAATCCACCAGTGGTTATGGTGGAAATAGTGGTAAGATTTTATATGCAAGTCAATTCAGGGACTTAAGAACACGTGCTCACCCCAATGTTGGGATATAAAAAAGGAGAAAGACCTATAGTGGGAAAAAGACAGAATTGAACTAGACATTTAGGATTCCGGGGAGGTCTCAAGCACCAAATTGTGAGACATCACCACCTTTTCATTTGAGCATACCTCATCAACCAGAAGAGGTTATAGAGATGGATATGTTTGCTTTGGGGATTTACGGCTTGAACGTTTTCTCTAGAGTCGTTAAATACAGTGACACCGTCGTCTTGGGCTTGTTCGATCACTTGGAGAACGAAGACTTTTCGGTATGGCTTCATATCAAGGGTAGGCAAGTTTGGCCTAGCACAATGAAACATTGAGAACAATAGCAGGATCTCATACACCAGATTGTTCAGAGATTCAATTTGAATTTTTGCCATCTTGTTCTGAATGGTTTAGAACAACAAATACTTGAATAAGAAGAATTCGGAATTCAGAGGGGCCTGAGTTTCCCCCTTAAATGAGGCAATGATAGAAACTCTTTATGGAAAGACCATGGAGAGGTAATGAATAAGCCCGAGTCAAGCAAGGATATCATAAGTCAGCATCCCCTTTCAAGAAGGAGGAAAGAAGATTCAGTAGATATAAAATGAAGATCAGACTTTGTAAGAAAGGCTTAGAAGATTTAGGGGCATGTGTCCACCCAAATATGGAGACTGAAGAAGGCTCATCATGATGAGTTAATAAATAGACAACAACTAAGCCCTAGTTGAAGTGGGGTAGTGCTTCGAAGGTGGATTTCAAGAGGTGACAGATTTTAGTCAAGCCAGTATAAGTTGGCCATATCCTTTCAAGATAAGATAAGAATGAAGGCTCAACGAAGACTGAAAACCTATGGAAGTTAAGGATGATCGACCCAAAAGCGAGGCTTCTTCCCCAGCAGCTCTAAAAATGACTCCATTCATGCATCATGCGTAGTTAGACGTCTCTAGATTAAGGGCATGCTAACTCACATCATCAAATCATTTTGTTTGTTTTGACAGATTTAAAGAATAGAAAAGATTTCGAACCGTAATTTCCCGATTGGAGAGGTAGATTTCAATGGAGATGAAGAGTCCCTAACAAATATTCGAAGAGTTCTTAATGAGAAGAGTTCTTAATGATAGGTTTGAGGAATGAGTTGCTATTAGAAGAGTCCCGATTGGAAAAGGAACTAGGAATTCACCAAAGCTAAGTCGAGAGAATATCGAGTGCGAAATTAACAAGATCTGTGGAGAAAGGACCATAAGCGCCTATCATGTTGAAAGAGATAGAGGCGAAAACCCGTAAGGGCATCTAAAAGAAACAAACGAAAAAAAGAGAGAGAAAAGAAAAGAAAAGAGAGTGAAAAGAAAAAGAATAGAAAAAGGGAAAGAAGTAAAAAAGAGGAAAATGAGAGAGAAAAAGAAAAAGAAAGAAGAAATAGAGAAAAGAAAAAGAGAGAGAAGAGAAAAGAAGAAAAAAAAAGAGAAAGAAAGAAAGAAAAGAAATGAAAAGTGAGAGAAAAGAAAAGAAGAAGAAAAAAAGAAAAAGAAAAGAGAGGGGAAAGAAATAGAAAAAAGAAAATGGGAAAGAAGAAAAAAAGGGAAAAGGGAAAAAGAGAGAAAAAGAAGAAGAAAAAGAGAGAGAGAAAAAGAAAATAAAAAGATAGAAGAGAAAAGAAAACAAGAAAGAAAAAGAAAAGAAAAGAAAAGAAAAGAAAAGAAAAGAAAAGAGAGAAAGAGAGAAGAAAAGAAAAAGGGAAAGAAAAGAGAGAGATGAAAAAGGGAAGAAAAAAGAAGAAGAGAGAAAAAAGAAGAAAAAAAGAAAACCCGAAAGGGCACTTTGAGAAAAGCAAGCCTTAAGTGAAAACTTGGAAAGACGCTTAAAGAGAAAATGTTCGAAACCTCTAACAGAAAGAAACAAAGATGGTTGAACCCGAATATAAGATGGGTACCACTCCTAAGAAGAAGAAGAATGATAAGAAGAAGAAAAAGAAGAAGAAAGAAATAGAAAAAGAAGAAGAAGAAAAATAGAAAAAAGAAGAAGAAAGCAAGAAAAGGTCAGGATCGATCGATCAGATAAAATAACCGAACAACTTTGAGATGTTGTAGTTCATTAGAAAAGATTATGAAATGTGGCTCCATATTTGAAGAAGCTAACCTCATCAAGATTAAAGAGCTCATAATGAGAAGAGCTCAATCGAAAAAGGTCAAAGAGCTCATAGCGAGAAGAACTCGCTAAAAAGAAATAAAAATTCATAGAGAGAAGAATTTGCCAGCCTTTCAAGGATTTTAGGAAGAGGGTTTCAAACTCACCACATCAGGATTTTAGAGTAAATGAGGCAGATACTCAAAGCTAAAAGATTTCAGACGAAGGATTTCAAACTCGCCTCATTAGGATTTCAAAGAAAATGAGGCATATACTCAAAGCTCAAGGATTTAAGGCGAAGGATTTAAAATTCGCCACATCAGGATTTCAGAGCGAAGGAGGCAGATACTCATAGCTTAGGGTTTTCAGAGCGATGGAGACATATACTCATAGCTCAAGATTTTCGAGCAAATGAGGCAGACACTCAAAGCTCAAGGATTTCATGCGAAGGATTTCAAAATCACCACGTCAGTTTTTTAGAGCGAAAGAGGCAGATACTCATAGCTCAAGATTTCCGAGCAAAGGAGGCAGATACTCAAAGCTCATAGATTTTAGGTGAAGGATTTCAAATTCGCCACGTCAGGATTTTAGAGCGAAGAAGGCAGATACTCAAAGCTCAAGGGTTTCAGACGAAGGGTTTCAAATTTGCCATGTCAATATTTTCAGAGCAAAGGAGGCAGATACTCATAGCTCTAGGACTTTGGGGCACAAGAGGCAAATACTCATAGCTTCGGCTTTCGAGGAAGAAGAAGGGTGAATAGTTCTATATAGGAGGAACTCGCAACTCAGAATCTTCAAATATGGAAGTGGGACAAAATTAGTGCTTATGGTCTTTGCTTTATTCTTGTTACACAAGGATAAGCAAAGGGGACAACTATAATCACTAACTTTGTCCGGGGTAGACCCGTTTTTATTTTATAAGTATTGGGCTTTTATATGTTACTACTATATATAAATAAAAATATGTGATAATGGGCTTTGCTTAACCTTAACCAATTCATATTATATGTATATTTTTTCTTATTCAAACCAAAAAGATTATTACTAGTATTATGTAAGTTGTTATTTATTATCATGCTATTATATGATTGAAAACCCAAAATATTAGTATGTTATATTAATATCCTTCATATCGTGTTATTATTACTATATTTATATTCAATTATTATTATTATTATTATTATTATTATTATTATTATTATTATTATTATTATTATTATTATTATTATTATTATTATTATTATCTTGTTATTATTATTATTATTATTATTATTATTTATATTATTGTTATTACTACTATTGATATTATGTTATCATTCATAATTCAGAAAAAGAAAAAAAAATATGAATTACGTTAATTTAAACAAGAGCCCGATATATAAATAATTATAAAGTCCAAAATATTAATAAGCCAAATAATATAATCTGCCCATTCGAGTCCATTTACAATTATATAAAAAAAAGAGCCCCAATATATATATATATATATATTACAAAGCCCAACAAGCCAATCATTAAATAAACTATGCCCTAGTCTGAAAACTCTAATGCTCCCTTACTTTCTTGCGCAGCCGATTCTCAACCATTAGATCTAGAGAAGATCTAACAGTCCATGATCAAGGAAGGGAAGACTCCAGAACTTCCACGAGCCCACGTCGGCTCTTAGATTCCTATACGCGCGCATGCACGACGCTCCATTACTCGCGTTGAGGCCACGTACGTCGGTTCATCTCTCGGTTCTACCTACACGTGCGTTAGTTAGTTTTCCAGATCTGCATCCATGTTGGCCGAAGGAGCCACCGGCCAAGTACCATGTTCGCACAACCTTGCCACGACGACGTCCACGTCAGAGGCTTGGCTCTGAAGCCGCGCCGTTCCCTCTGCTCTCCTATGGTCCCCATCATCAACCGATTACTCACATGCAAAGAAACAAACAAAATGTCAGAAGCATTCCCAACCAAATTTCAGAGACAACCAACAGAAATCAAAGCTGCAATATGAATACAGACAAGAGAATAGGTAGAACCAATATCAATTTTTGTTCCAATTTCATGTAAACAAAAATTCATGTAATATCGGACAATAAAATAGAAAGCCCCAACCATATTGTAAAGGGGAAGCATTCATTCAGGGATTATTAAGAAGCAATAAAAAGAAAAAAAATGCCTCAAGATTCCAGGTATAATATCTTCTCATTTTTGCATTCGATGCATAAAAGGTGAATAGATTAGGGTTTTCTTTTTTACCTTCAACCTTTCGTTTCCCTACGTCTTTTGCTCTTCCTTGCCGACAAAAAGCCGTTTAGCCTCTGCATGGCCGTGCGTGTGGACTCGATGGAACATGAGGCATGCAAAGCTTTCGTTTTTTAAAAAGAAACGAAAAGGGTGTTTTGATTCTGTTTTCAATTTTTTAAAGGAGAAAGGCTCGATTATTAAAAAGGGGAAGTCAAATCTAGGTTTAGGTAAAAAAATGTTTTTTGGGTTTTGAAGTTCGCCAACCGTCGGCTAGTGGCGACCGACACGGCAGTTTGCAACGGTGCTCGTCGGAATAGAAGAGAGAAGGGAAGAGTTTGTTTTGAAACGAAAGGGAAAATCGAAATGTTTTAAGAAAATTTGGTTTATATAATTGGCCCATCTTTTAAAAATGGTTTAATTCTCGTTAAAATCCTTCCGTGTTTCGTAATTCTTTCCATAGTCCTCACAACTTTCGTTGGGTTTTCACTTTCGTCCTCCCTTTTGATTTAATTCGATTTTTTTTAAATCGCTTAATCCTCTTTGGGTCCCTTCGCATGGGAAAATTACATCTCGAAACCATTCGTCTTTTTTAATTACCACCCAGATCTCTATTTGTTTCAATTAGTTTACAATGTTGTCCTTTTTTCATTCAAATCTGTCTTTGATTTGGTCCTTTGGTTTTTTCTCTTCTGCATTCTAGTCCTTTTTCAGAGTTTAAACCCTCCTTGTTATGCCTATTTATTTATTTTGTCTAGCTTTCCTTTAACTTCCGGCCTTTAATTCTTATTATTAGTCTTGTTCTTGCTTTATTTTAGTTGTGGCATTGATAAATATATGTTGTGTGTTTGTTTATAGTGTATAGTTTTAATGCCTATATATTCTATATGTTTAGTGTACAGTATAATGTCTAGTATATGTGTACCTTTTTTTCTTTAAAAAATGAGAACAATGTTATATAGTTCCCTATGTTTATATATTAGACCTTTTTATGAATTATGTATAATGTTCATAAAGTATATGATATATGGCTTATATATGTATGTATATTCTGTGTTTTTTTATATATTCTATAATATATGGTTCAAATGTTACATTTATGGTTACTGCAGTATATATATATATATATATATATATATATATATATATACATGCTTCCTTATTATATGATAATGTTTTCATAAAATATGATACCTTAATGTGTTGTTTTATATGTGACATGCATTTTACTTGTTATCCATGTGACCTTAAGATTTTGATTGCATGGAAATTAATTAATCTAAATACTAAAAAGGAGGTAATTATTAATTCCGATATTTGAGTTGTAACAGTCCGAATTCAAAGGATGTTGACTAAATATTTGAATTAATCATTACCGTCCCAAGGTAAAATTTAAAATCAACTATATCATGACATCATATCTAAATGCTTGCATCATGCATAAATGTTCCATATGAAATACGAACCATAAATTAACACGACAATCAGTCTTATATGATGTCGGTTTAATCTATAGTCCAATGTATCATCATCCTTATTAATTAAATGTCTAATTAATTTGAACCCACCAATTTGATAAAGCCCGTAGAATTAAGGTTAATTTTTAATTAAGAACCCCTAATTAAATTCGCCTTACATTTCAACAATTTCCATCGAACAAAAGCGACAAATATTTTGGTATCGATTTCCAGGTGTGATGGGGGTGCTAATCCTTTCCCACGCGTTGTAACGCCCCGAGTTTAGGGCCAGGAAATAATCGGATTAGTTAAACTGTTTTAGGTTAGGTTAATTTTGAAACTATTTTTAATTGGATAACCTTGGTTTTCTTTATTAAAGGGCAAAACGGGAATATTTAATAAAAGAAATAAGGAAAAAGGGATTTTTGAAAGCCATCATCTTCTCAAAATCTCTTTTCATGTTCAAAAACCTCTCAAAAGCCCATTTTACTATTCCATTGGTTTAAACACTTCAATCCAAGTGATTTCTTCAAGGTAAATGATTCATTAACTTGGTTTTACCTTCCTTAAGTCCTAATTGTTAAGATTTTTGCAAAACTCATGGTTTAAACTTGTTTTGATTTTTAAAGCTTGGTTTGAAATGAAAGGGAGTTTATGGGTTTTTCGTTTGGGTTGTCTATGGATGAGTTTGAGTGTGTTTTTAACTTTTTTTATTGCTAAAATAACATAAAAATGGTGGGTTGTTATTGGAAACCCGAAATGGGTATTGTGGGTGATTTTGAAAGTTGAAAATCTTGAGTTTTTTATGGGTTTTGGGTCTAAATGACAGATTAAGGTTTGATAGGTTTGGGTTGATTTTTAGGGATGTTAAAAGGTAGATTTTGTATGGTAAATTCGTTGGGTGTGGCTGCAAGTAGTTTGAGACTGATTTGATATGTTTCGGGTGAAATTTGGGGCTTGAATTGAGTTTTGTTGTTGCAAGATTGTTGAGTTCCGGGTTTTTGTTGTGTTTGTGAGTGTATTAGTGTTCTAATTTTCAGTTTTGGGTTGCTTAAAACAAAGGAATCAGATTCGGGCTTCGTGGACGGAAATTTGGGTAGTTCGGAGGCTTGATTCATCATCTTGGGCATCGTTTGAGTGTTGGCTGGTTAGTGGATCGATTTTAAAAGCCTTAGCGTGGTTAAGGGAAAGTTTTGGGAGTTTGGATTGAGCTTGAAAAGCCAATCCAAGCTCAAGAGTAAGTTTTAAAGGTTTATGCAATTAATTCTTGTTTTATGATTCTTGATGCAATGTGAACATGTCATGTTGATAATGTGTTAGTTTGCATTGTTATACGTGTTGAGACTTATGACTTATGTTTATATTTGCATTGTGAGTACATGCTTTGCATGGAAAGTTTGGACATGGTAAGTGGTTCAAGCATCGGTAATGCTTATGGTTGTGAATGAATATATTGACACGTGTTGAGTTGTTACCGGATATAATTGATCGATCAATAGGATTAGAGTGCACTCGAGGTGAAAGTCGCGCGAGGCCTTAGTGATGTTAGATTCCACTAAGAAGGAGTACGATGATGTGAGATTCCACTGAAAATTATGTTTTTACTAGACGGGTGAGTACGATGATGTGAGATTCCACCGGAAGTGTCTAGTGGGTTTGAGAAACTATCCGCAAATCCGAGTAAAAACGATGAATGTCAATATACCTATGATGCTTTAATTCTCATGTTAAGCATGTTGTTGATTTCATTCTTTTATGCTTATGCATTGTTGGTTACTTTTCTTGCGTTATGAGAATGAGCATGTGGCAAGCCTATGGCTTGTGGTTGCATTTGGTAAATGCACATGAAAGTAAATGCATGTTGTTATGTGTACAAGCATGTGGAAATGATTTGGAAATGGTTTTGGTTTTAAAGCAAGCTAATGTTTTAAAACTGCATTGTTGTAGCTACCGTTTTGAGCACCGCTCACTAAGCTTAAACGCTTACGCTCTCTTTTCCAACAATGCAGGCCCTTAGATCTTCAGAGCAGCTCGAGGAACAAGGGAGAATCTAAGGGAGTTTGGTTTGCTCAAGTATGGGTTTAGACTTCAATAATTAGTATTAAGCAATGGGATAGGACCTTTATGTTTGAGGTGTTGTTGGCAAGTCCTTTTTGCTTAGACAAGTTTGTTTAGATGTTTTGGGCTTGTAATGCCTTTTACCATAATGATTTATGCTTTTGTTTAGCTTTTGGCTATGTTGGTGAATTCTATGTATGCATGTTTCCTTTAAAAATCTTGTCATGTTGGATGTTGTCTTGTTAAGTTTTTAAATTTGCCTTATAAGTATATTTATGGATGCCTTGTGTTGTATGTGTGTTGGTATGTTGCTTAAATGCTTGTTAATGCCTCTTGTGTTGAGTTCCTTGTGCTTTTAGCAGCTAAAATTAGTTTTGCAAGGCAGGGCGTATCGATATGCTCAAGGGCGATATCGATACGATCCCTTATTTTGGGTAAGGCGTACCGGTATGCGGGGGCATATCGATACCCAAAATGCTCTATGGAAATCTGAGAAATTGACGAGATTTTGGTGTATCGGTACGGGTCTTGAGAGTATCGGTACGGTCTTCGAAGTTGACCAAGGGAAGTTGACCGTTAAGGGTGTATCAATACCAACTTTGAGGGTATCGATACGGTTTCCCTAGGTTTGACTTGGGGTGTTGACCAAGTGCAGGCGTATCATACGGTCCTTTAGCGTATCGATACGACCTGTTGAAAATTTTAAAAAGGGCTATCTTAATTGTCTGTTTTGCTTGTTTTGTCTCCATGTGTGTTTTCCGCTGCGTGTCCCCTCACATAAGATATAATTAATGCATCTAGATAAGATAAGTTTAAAAGAAATTTTCTAGGGGTTCTAATCGGAGTGGGGCCTTAACGGGATTTGCTTCAGTTTTCCCCGTGTAACCCATTCGATGCGGTATGGCAGCTAGGCCGGGTCGAGGGAGTTACATTTGTTGGTATCAAAGCCTAGGTTCCGCCTTGGTTCGTTGAGTTTCCGCAAGCCAAAAGGTAAGTGAGGTAAGTTTTATGGTGTAAGCTTGTTGATTGTGATTGCATGGTGATTGTAAGCATGTTTGTGGCTATCTTTGTGTTGGTTGAGAAATAGTTAAAGGCACCCATTGCTAGTATATTATTATTGTAAGTGATTTTAAGTTTAAGGACTTAAGCACCTTGGACCTTATTCCTTGTTGACCCCAAATCATTTCACTTGTTGTGTTTGTTGTTTAGCTTTGCATCTGTTAGCATGGTAAGACCGAGGGGCATGCCAAGAATGGATAATTCAAGGGTTGAGCGGATTGAAAATGTTTAGGATGTGCGAGGATAGAACTTGCCTCCTCCTCCTCCTCCTCCTCCAGGGGGTGAAGCGAATGCAGAAGATGTTGGACCCCAGGCTGGTCAGGGACAGACATGTATTGATGTGAATCTGTTGATTCAGGCTATAGTCGGGGCTATTCAAACAGCTTTAGCGGGTGTTCGGGTTGTAGTATCACCTCAGGGTGCAGGTTCTAGTTTATCGTTAGAGCGACTCTGTAGCTTGGGCAGGGTTGAGTTCTGTGGGTTGTCACCCGAGGTTTCAGAGGCATGGTTTGAGGGCACAGTTCGTATTTTGAGTCAGATGGAGTGTTCTGAAGCACATGAGTTGGGTTGCATTGTCTCTTTGCTTCAGGGAGATACCTACACTTGGTGGACTACTATCACTACGTATATGCCAGAGGCCGAGGTTACTTGGAGTTCTTCAGGGCTGCTTTCTGTAAGAAGTACCTAGGTCCTCGATACCTAGATGAGAAGAAAAGAGAGTTCATGGCTCTAGTTCAAGGTAGCTTGACCGTGTCCGACTATGAGGTGCAGTTTGTACGTCTGAGTCAGTATGCTTCTGAGTTAGTTCCCACTGAGGGGGAAAGATGTTAGCGTTTCTGTTATAGGTTGGTTCAGGAGGTGAAGACCTACATGTTGGCTTCCGACTATACAGATTTTGATGTGTTGTTCGCTAGGGCCAAGGACATCGAATAGTCTTTGGGACTTGCGGATCGCAAGGGTTGATCTAGTTCATGAAAGAGGTCTGCTGAATGGGACAGAGATCGTGCCAAGAAGCACAAGGATAGGAAACCTCATCATGATCATAGACGCGGAGGTGGTAATCTGGGGCGAGGCCATCACGGCCAAGGGACTGAGAACCGTACTCCCGAGTGCAACAAGTGTGGTAGATGTCATTACGGTGTGTGTTGGGGCAGTTATGGCTCTTGTTGGAACTACGGGTCTATGGTGCATTTGAAGCACTATTGTCCACATCCGTCTAGGGATGGATAAGCTCATGCACGAGCTATCGAGCATCAGAGAGGCCGAGGGCGCGATCGAGGTAACTTTCAGCCTAGGAATGACAATCAGAGTAATGTAGCTGATGTGGTGGCAGTTCAGCCCGAGGGAGGTGGGCCAACTAGGGTGTATGCACACCGTGAGGACAAGAATGACACATATGTGATTGCAGATAATTTCTCGTTACGGTCTTTGACTTTGCTTTCCTTGATTGATTCTAGTTCTACACATTCATATATATTGAGTGAGCATGCAAGATTGTTAGATATTCCGGTTGAGATATTAGATGTGGGTATGAATGTCACTAGTTCCTTTGGTGAGACAGTTGTGGTTAGAAAGATGTACATAAGATGTCCTTTGATGGTTTAGGGTCATGTCTTTCTTGTGGATATGATGGAATTGCTGTTTTATGGTTTTGATGTAATATTAGGCATGGATTGGCTTGTAGAGCATAGGGCTAGGGTAGATTTTGAGACAAAGCGGGTGTCCTTGAGACTTTTAGAGGATCATGAGGTAGTAATAGTGGGCGAGAACATTGTGTTCTTGTCCAATGTAGTTTCAGCCTTAGAGGCTCAGAAGTTATTGGATGTGGGTTGTCAGGTGTACCTAGCCTAAGTTATGAATCTGAATATGGATGAGGCACAACCGCGAGACATTAGAACAGTTTGTGACTTTTCGAGTGTATTCCCAGAAGAATTACTTGGTTTGCCTCTAGATAGAGATGTAAAGTTTATTATTGAGACTTATTCAGATTCAGCTCCAGTATCGATTACATCGTACCGAATGGCTCCTAAAGAAATGAAAGAGTTGAAGACACAACTTCAGGAAATTGATAAGACCGAGGGTTCATTCGTTCGAGTACTTCACCTTGGGGGTGCACCGGTGTTGTTTGTGAAGAAGAAAGATGGCCGTTTGAGAATGTGTATCGATTATCAAAAGTTGAATAAGTTGACAGTAAAGAACAAATATCCGTTGCCGAGGATTGATGGTTTGTTTGATCAGTTGAGAGGTGCTTCCGTGTTCTCGAAGATAAATTTGAGATCTGGTTATTATCAGTTGAAAGTAAGAGATCAAGATGTACCGAAGACATCTTTCCGCACTCGTTATGGGCACTACGAATTCTTAGTGATGCCTTTTGGTTTGACTAATGCACCGGCAGCTTTTATGGACATGATGAATAGAGTGTTTCATGAGTACTTGGATCAATTTGTGGTAGTGTTCATTGATGATATTTTAGTGTACTCTCGTACCGAGGAAGATCATGATCGACATTTGCGTTTGGTGTTGAAGAAATTGTTAAACAATCAGTTGTATGCCAAGTTAAGCAAGTGTGAGTTTTGGATTAGAGAAGTAGTCTTCTTAGGCCATATTGTATCAGCCGAGGGAATCTGAGTGGATCCCAAGAAGGTTGAGGCAGTTGTGAATTGGAAACCACCGAAGACAGTGACCGAAGTTCGTAGTTTCTTAGATTTGGCCGGTTACTATAGACGTTTTGTTGAGGGTTTCTCAAAGGTTGCAGCACCTTTGACTAAATTACTGCATAAGGATGTTCGGTTTGAGTGGACTGATGCAAGACAACAAGCATTTGAGAAATTGAAAGAAGCCTTAACTGAAGCTCCTGTTTAAATTCAGCCCGTGTCGAGGAAAGAGTTAATTTGTAGTCTTCAATGATGCGTCGTATGTTGGCTTAGGTTGTGTGCTTATGCAAGAGGGAAGAGTAATGACATATGCGTCTAGACATTTGATGACTCATGAGCGTAATTACCCTACGCATGACATAGAATTGGATGCAGTGGCTTTCGCTTTGAAAGTTTGGAGACATTACTTGTATGGTGAGAAATGCACAGTGTATACGGATCACAAGAGTCTGAAGTATATAATGACACAAAGGTAGTTGAATCTTAGACAACGTAGGTGGCTAGAGTTACTTAAGGACTACGATCTCACGATTGGGTACCATCCTGGTAAAGCCAATGTAGTGGCCGATGTTTTGAGTAGAAAGGTAGCAGTGGAATTACGAGCTATGTTTGCTAGATTGAGTTTGTCTAAAGATGGTGGTTTGGTGGCCGAGTTGCAAGTTAAACTTTTGTTGCTTCAGTTGATTAGAGAGAAACAGTTGCAAGATAGATCATTAGCATCTCATGTACAAGACATAGCGGAGGGTAAACTGACAGATTTATGTTTCAGTAGTGATAGAGTCTTGTGTTTCAAGAGTAGAGTAGTTGTTCTAGAAGATATAGACTTGAGACACACCATCCTAACTGAAGCTAACAGTAGTTCGTTTGCTATGCATCCAGGAAGTACAAAAATGTATCGTGATTTGAAAAATGAGTATTTATGGGTTGGTTTGAAGAAAGATGTTGCCGAGTTTGTGAGTAAGTGCATGGTTTGTCAGCGAGTTAAAGCCGAGCACCAGTTTCCTTCAGGTTTGTTACAACCGTTGAGAATTCCTGAGTGGAAGTGGGAGAGAATTGCCATGGATTTCGTATCAGGTTTGCCATTGACACCTTCTAAGAAGAATTCGGTTTGGGTAAATGTTGATCATCTTATGAAATGTGCGCACTTTTTGGTTGTTCACACTACTTATACTTTAGATAAGTTGGCCGATTTGTATATTAGTGAGATAGTGAGATTGCATGGTGTACTGATATCTATAGTGTCAAACAGAGATCCGAGATTCACGGCTAGATTTTGGGAGAGTTTGCATAGTGCTTTGGGTACTCGACCGAATTTCAGCACTTCATATCATCCTGAGATAGATGGTCAGTCAGAAAGAGTCATACAAGTGTTGGAAGACATGTTGAGATTTTGCATTATTGAATTTCAGGGTTCGTGGGAGAAGCATCTACCGTTAGTAGAGTTTGCATATAATAACAGTTATCAAGCAAGCATTCAGATGGCACCTTATGAAGCTCTGTAAGGTAGAAAATGTAGAACACCTATTTGTTGGGCCGAAGCGGGACATAAATTGATACCTTTGCCTGATATGCTTAAGGGTACTACCGAGAAAGTACAGTTTATTTGTGACCGTTTGAAGGCAGCTTCGGATAGACAGAAATCTTATGCAGATTTGAAAAGAAGAGAAATAGAGTATGTCGTGGGTGACAAAGTGTTCTTGAAAGTCTCACCTTGGAAGAAGCTGATGAGGTTTTGTAGGAAAGGTAAGTTGAGACCGAGATTCATTGGTCCGTATGAGATAGTTGAGAGAGTTGGTCTCGTTACCTATAGTTTGAGACTGCCGGCCGAACTAGAGAAGATTCACAACGTGTTTCATGTTTCGATACTTCGGAGGTATAGATCAGATCTGTCACATGTTATGCCATTTGGGGAGATAGAATTGAATCTGGATTTGACCTACGATGAAGAACCAATTGAGATTTTGGCTTCGGACAGCAAAGTGTTTCGAGGAAGGACCATTGAGTTGGTTAAGGTTAAGTGGCGACACCAAGGAGTGGAATAAGCCACTTGAGAGAGGAAGGATGACATGAGAAAGCAGTTTCCGCATCTCTTTCCGCCAGGTAAATTTCGGGGATGAAATTCCTTAAGTGGGGGAGAGTTGTAACGCCTCGAGTTTAGGGCCGGGAGATAATCATAATAGTTAAACCATTTCGGGTTAGGTTAATTTTGAAACTATTTTTAATTGGATAACCTTGGTTTTCTTTATTGAAGGGTAAAACGGGAATTTTTAATAAAAGAAATAAGGAAAAGGGGATTTTTGAAAGCCACCATCTTCTCAAAATCTCTTTTCACGTTCAAAAACCTCTCAAAAACCCATTTTACCATTCCATTAGTTTCAACAATTCAATCCAAGTGATTTCTTTAAGGTAAATGATTCCTTAACTTGGTTTTACCTTCCTTAAGTCCTAAATATTAAGATTTTTTGCAAAACTCATGGTTTAAACTTGTTTTGATTTTTAAAGCTTGGTTTGAAATGAAAGAGAGTTTATGGGTTTTTCGTTTGGGTTGTCTATGGCTGAGTTTGAGTGTGTTTATAACTTTGTTTTATTGCTAAAATAACATGAAAATGGTGTGTTGTTATGGGAAACCCGAAATGGGTATTGTGGGTAATTTTGGGGGTTGAAAATCTTGAGTTTTTGGATGGGTTTTGGGTCTAAATGACACCTGAAGGTTTGATAGCTTTGGGTTGATGTTTATGGATGTTAAAAGGTAGATTTTTTATGGTAAATTCGTTGGGTGTGGCTGCAAGTAGTTTGGGACTGATTTGATATGTTTCATGTGAAATTTGGGGATTGAATCGATGTGTGTTGTTGCAAGATTGTTGAGTTCCAGGTTTTTGCTGTGTTTGTGAGTGTATTAGTGTTCTAATGTTCAGTTTTTGGGTTTCTTAAAAAAGAGGAATCAGATTCGGGCTTTGTGGACGAAAATTCGGGTAGTTTGGAGGCTTGATTCGGCATCTTGGGCATCGTTTGAGTGTTGCCTGGTGAGTGGATCGATTTTAAAAGCCTTAACATGGTTAAGGGAAAGTTTTGGGAGTTTATATTGAGCTTGAAAAGCCAATCCAAGCTCAAGAGAAAGTTTTAAAGGTTTATGCAATTAATCCGTGTTTTATGATTCTTGATGCAATGTGAACATGTCATGTTGATAATGTGTTAGTTTGCATTGTTATACATGTTGAGACTTATGACTTGTGTTTATATTTGCATTGTGAGTACACGCTTTGCATGGAAGTTTGGACATGGTAAGTGGTTCAAGCATCAGTAATGCTTGTGGTTGTGAATGAGTATATTGACATTGTGATAAGGTTTTTCCTTAAAACCGCTAAGTGAGGCCTCATCACTATCTCTTCTTGAAAAGGGTTTTATTTAAAAGGGGGGGATTCGGATTTATAAAAGGAGGAAAATTTGGAGTCGCCACCGGCCACTAAGGTAGGCCGGACCCCACAAAACCAGAGATTCATAAGAAAAACGGGTTCGAGAGTTGGTTACGTGTGGGGAAGGATTAGCACCCCCATCACACCCGGAAATCGGAACCAAATTGCTTGTTGCCTTTTGATCGATATAAATTATTTAAAAACCGAAGTAGGGTTTAATAAGAATGTTCTTAAATGAAAATATGGCTTAATTTGTACGGGCTTTATCGAATTTGTGACTTTAGAATTAATTAAGCGTTTAATTAATAAGGATGATGGTACACCGGACCATAGACTAAACCGACATCATATAAGACTGACTGTCGTGTTAGTTTAGGGTTCGGATCCCGTACGTCACCTTTATGCATGATGCAGGCAAATAAGGGATGATGCGTGTTATTTTCCTTTTTATGCTTTCACTTACCTAGAGACGGTGAAAATTAATCCGAGTATTCGATCGACATCCATTAAGCTAGGACTATCGTTTGTCGGATACCAGGGCTAATTAATACCTCTCTTGGGGTTGATTTTTAAGTCTGGTTATCATGCTTAATTATCGGGCCTTATGAATGACAAGTATATATATGCATGTCATAAAACTGCTCAAAATAAAACACATAAAAAGCCCACCCAAGGCCCTAACTTAAAGGTCAAAGTTATGGGATATTAATTAATGATTTGAACATTTATCACATAATTCTAATATTAACCCCTAGATCGTTTATACCTAATTAAAAGGTTTGAACCAATTATGGATTATCTTGTTTAATTTTGTCTAAGTGTCACATTAATTCTAATTTCTATAAGTGGGCGTGATTAAACCTAATAAAGGCCTTAAACCCGAGGTGACCTAATTACTCGAATCATGCCCCTATAAGGCGGGCGCACAAACCGACGTAATTAAACCGATCGAGATGACTTATCTAGACTAACTAACCCAAGCCCACATTGAAAAAAAAATAAAGCTCATAAGATGCTAAACCAACTTATCTATCCTAAAGCCCCAAAAAAGGCCCATATTAACGATACCTATCTAAAACACCAAAGGCCCCATTTTAACATCCTTTAATTATCTATTGGTTAATTTAATTGAAAAGACATTTTACATTAATTTACTTTAATACATAAAGCTTAACGGATTAAAAAACGTGGCAATACATGTATATATATTCGACTTATGAAACCACTCGAAATAAGCAAGAAAACACAATAACTTTAAACGTTCTAGACCATAGAACAAACCTAAGAACATATATTCGATACAACAGTGATTAGGCAATAAACGAGTCATGTGGGACCCACAAAATCACAAGCAGCATTCCGGGCCAACATATATATATATATAAACATTCATTAAGATCATCAATCCATTTATCATGCCATAAAAATAAAAACAGAATGAGACCAAATTGCGAGAAACACAAAAAACTGTGGCAAAATTTAAAAAAAAGACACAAAAGCTTAACACTGGAAAATGGACCAAATTGAAAGCGGAACAAAACATAGGGGATGGGGGAGACGGTTTGACCAAAAATCGACTCGATCTAGGACGACATTGAACACGGACCTAAAACTCTAAGGACCTAGGGAGTAATTTAGAAAGGCGGAGACCCCTAACCTGTGACAGACTCGACGCAGAGGGACCTAAGACGAGTTTACCCATAAACTAAACCTAAAACGCATATAAATACCTAACCTAAATAACCCGAACGCCCTTTTTGCCCCTCTTAAACCCTAGTTGTCACCCTAAACTAGTCCTTCTCTCTCGACCCCGAACGCCGGCCGGTGCTACTCACCGTCCGGTAGACCTAAAACGCCATCCGACTAGAAAAACTCTCCCCAAAGAGACCCAGAAACAAATCGAAAACCATCCTTTCCCTACAATACTACCCAACACCCGAAACTCAACATCCCTTGTTCCCTTTCGAAACAAAAACCCCAAAAACCTAAAAGGCTTGCCGGACACTCAAGGGATGATGAAGACACGGAGGGGAAGGGAAGGCCTTCTCGTTTTCCCTCGTGACCGAGTCACCTTTCGTGCCAACGAGTGGCTTGGCTTATTCTCGGCCGAGGAGAAAGGAATCGAAGAAGACGAAGAAGGTAAAAAAAACAGTAAACTTTCCCTTTTTATATATATTATTATTCTACCTTTGCATACAAATATCGAAAACTGATATACCTTGGAATGACTCTGGAATTGGTATTGCTTTCGTGCTTTCTTTGGTGGAGATCACGAATCCCTTACAAATGAGTGTCGATTCAGCTTTATAGCCGGAATTTGGACTGTTTTTTACATTTTGTTTATATGATGGAAAATGTCCATTGGTTCGTATGTTTCATTTTGGCCGGATTCATGTGTGATTCTGTCATTCCCCTGCCATTATGTTGCTTTTTTTCTTTTGTTTTCCCTTTTTTTGTCTATTGCGTTTTGGGTATTTGCTGATCTCTCTTTCTTTTCGTGCATGGCTCGTACGGCGGACGATGTGGCCAGATGATCGACCGTTGGATCGGACGGGGACGACGTGGTGAGCTCTCGGGAGCATTCGAAGGGTCGGACGTGTGCAGCACGCGCGCATCTGGTGAACTGAATCGTCACGCGTGAACGCGCGTGGAGTCTTTAAGGCGTCTGGACCGTCAGATCGCATTTTGATCCAACGGTCCAGGTTTGAGGTGGTGCGAGATCAATCTGGAGGCTCTAGGGTTTCTGTAGAAGGGCGATCTGGAGCGTCGGATCATTCTCTGATCCAAAGGCTCTGATCGCGCGGCACGGGCCCGGGCGAACCCTTTCCTAGGGTTTCCTGCAGCTCTCATCTGGGTCGTCAGATCTGATCCAGATCTGACGGCTGGTAATTGCCTGCACAATAATAATGGGTTAGGGTTTGTGAGAGTTGGGCTATCACTTGTGCCATCGGGCCGTGTGATACTCTTTTCAGATTTTCCTTAGCTTGCAAATGGACACTAATATATGTAATTGGGCTTTTATTATTTAATCGACTCTTTACTTTATTTAGTCTGGGCATGTTTATTTATTTATTTAATATGTCTCTTCACTTTATTTTATATTTTCCAATGACAGTTATTATAATAATAATAATAATAATAATAATAATAATAATAATAATAATAATAATAATAATAATAATAATAATAATAATAATAATAATAATAATAATATGATGGTTAATAATAAAATATAACAAGATAATAATTATAATATAATAGATAATAATAATAAGATAATACATAATAATAACGGTAATAATAATACTTATGATAACAATATAATACTTATGGTAATTATGGTAATAACACTACAAATGATAATAATATTAATAATAATATTAATATATGGTATATGATAATAGGATAATGATATAATAATGGGAGTAATGGAAGATTAATAATAGTAATCAATAACTCTAATAATATATATATATATATATATATATATATATATATATATATATATATATATATGTATTAATTTAAGTTAAACAAAGCCCAATGTGAATAAAAACCCCTTTTTCTTTAAACATATATAAAGGCCAATTAGTCCGGACAAAATTAGTGATTACAGTTGCCCCTCTTTGCTTATACTTGTGGAACAAGAATAAAGCAAAGACCATAAGCACTAATTTTGCCCAACTTCCCTGTTTGGGTGATTTGCTCCTCCAAAGTGGCAGAAACAATGTGGGTATCGTTGGTATGTCCTCCCGGAACGGCAAATGACCTATTGGATTCATTCCTATGAAGCGGCCAAGAAAGAACCCGAATAACTTGTTTTTCAAAAGCGGCAAAAACAAACTGAGCAGACCTTCTAGCTCTTCTGCCCGGAAATCCTTGAGCTCTTTTGCTCTTAGATTCTGACACGGCGAGTCTGAAATTCTTCGCCTTAAGCTACGTTTGCTCCTCCGAAGCGGCGGGAACGAAGTTGGTAGCGTTGGTATGTTCTTCCGGAATGGTAAAGGACATAGTTGATTCATTCTTCCGAAGTGGCAAAGAATAAACCCAAATAATTTGTTTTCCCGAAGCGGCAAAAACAAACTGAGCAGGCCTTCTAGCTTTTCTGCCCGGAAATCCTTGAACTCTTTTGCTCTTAGATTTTGATGCGGTGAGTCTAAAATTCTTCACCTGAAGCTACATTTGCTCCTCCGAAGTGGCAGGAACCAATTTGGTAGCGTTGGTACGTCCTTCCGAAGCGGCAAAGGACATGGTTGATTCACTCCTCCGAAGTGGCACAGAATGAACCCTAAATAACTTGTTTTCCCGGAGCGGCAAAAGCAAGCTGAGCAGGCCTTGTGGCTTCTCTGCCCGAAGATCCTTGAGCTCTTTTGCTCTTAGACCCTGATGCGGCGAGTTTGAAATTCTTCGCCTGGACTTCACTTCTTTTGCGTTTTTGCTTCTTTTTGGTGGCAAATGCCTCTGCGTATCTGTAAAAGGAAAAAGTTATGATGATATATGTTAGTATGAACCTAGCGCATGTATGCCTATGATGATGCATGAATGAGTATGCCACACATGGGCCTGGTGTCACAACTTCTTATGCCGATCTCTCTTGGCCTTTTACTTTCTCTTTGACGCCGATGTTTAACTCACACTCGGGCTTAACCTCTAGATCTTTTGGGAAGCCCTTTTTGTGGATTCCAGCCTCGGTTTTTTTTCTCCACAAAGCGCCTTTTTAGGTTTTCACTTTGGTATTTTCTTTTTATGAAGCGCCCTTATGGGTTTTCACTCCATTTCTTTTCTTTTTCTTCTCTTTTTTCTTTTCTTTTTCTTCTTTTCTCTTTTTTTTCTTTTTTTCTTTTTCTTTTTTTTCTGCTTCTTTTTTCTTTTTTTCTCTTTTTGGTCTGTGCGACACTTATCTCATCAAAGCCTAGCTGTGGTCAGCTGTTTGAAATTTTCTTCAGGGTCTTTGTCACTTATTCGGCACCGGACTGACTTAGCTTCTTTTATTCACCTACATTCAAGAGATCAAACCACAGAAATACCAAGAAATCTTTTGCTTTGTAAGTCTATTTCAAACTGCTCGAGTAATTCTTTGAAAAGAGATGAATGAAGGCGCCCGATAATACTTATTAATATATTTCGAAGTTCATGAGAAATTCATATATCATGCATGGAGGGGACAAATGATGCAATAGCCTAAGCATTTTCCTCGTGAATGATGTGAGAATCCATCGACCATAGGCATACCCTTTGCTAGCATTATCCTGCCTGTTTCTGAATCCTGAGATTTTACTTGCTGATCGTGTGCTTATTGGCACTTTGTTGCGGATACCCCTCTTCAATTCTCAACTCCCCCTTTAATCTCAAGACGCCCTTTTCGGGTTTTTGTCCTTCGATTCCCCCTTTTCTCCGTTTTCTTTTTCTTTATGTTTTTCGTCTTCTTTTTTTGTTTTTTTTTTGTTTTGTGAAGCGCCATTTCGGGTTTTCACTCCACTTTTTTTTAATACTTGAAGCGCCCTTTTCGGGTTTTCACTTTAAGTATTTATTTCCCACGAGGCGCCCTTTCGGGTTTTCACCCCACTTCGTCTTTCACGCATAGTACTTCTTGACTGAATCTGAATTCACTGGATTGCCCAACTCTTCCCCATCCATTTCCATCAGGATCAGTGCTCCTCCAGAATAGGCCGTTTTAACCACGGATGGCCCTTCCCAATTAGGCATCCATTTCCCCCGAGAATCTCTTTGGGTGGGTAATACTTTCCGTAGTACCAAGTCTCCTTCCTGAAACTCTCTCGGGCAGACTTTCTTGTCATAGGCTTGCATCATTCTCTTTTGGTACCTTTGACCATGGCAAATTGCCCTCGGTCGCTTCTCTTCAACTAGATTCAACTGATCAAATCGAGCCTGTATCCATTTAGCTTCCTCTAGTTTTACTTCATTCAATATCCTGAGGGATGGGATTTCTACCTCCATAGGCAAAATTGCTTATGTACCGTAAACCAGAGAGTACGGTGTTGCCCCAGTCGAGGTACGTATGGACGTCCAGTATGCGAAGAGGGCAAATGGAAACTTCTCATGCCAATCCTTGAACGTATCCGTGGTCTTGGATATAATCTTCTTGATGTTCTTATTTGCATCCTATACTACCCCGTTCATTTTTGGGCAATACGTCGTGGAGTTATGGTGTTTTATTTTGAACTACTCCCATACTCCGTCCATCATCTTATTATTCAGATTAGAACCATTATCAGTAATGATCCTTTCCGGCATCCCGTATCGGCAAATAATCTCCTTTTTTAGGAACTTGCATACCGTTTTCCTAGTAACATTGGCATAGGAAGCAACTTCTAACTACTTAGTGAAGTAGTCAATGGCAACAAGGATGAAGCGGTGTCCATTGGAAGCCTTGGGGTGGATCTGGCCAATCACGTCCATCCCCCACATGGCAAAAGGCCAAGGGGAATTCATGGTATGCAATGGCATCGGGGGTGAATGTATCTTATCAGTATATATCTGACATTTATGACACCGCTTAGCGTAGTCAATACAGTTCCCTTCCATGGTTGACCAAAAGTAGCCACACCTTATGATTTTTTAGGCCATTGAGAAGTCGTTGGCATGAGTCCCACACAACCTGTTGCGTGTAAAATAGTCTATCGCAATTATAGTGCAAGTATACACGACGCAAGTAGTAAAGTGATACTAAGTATCGGATATCGTCTCCACAGGGATTGGGCTAATGACTTCACCTAAATTCACTGCACGAAGTAAAGAGAAATATTTAAGAGAATTGTCACGAATATTAAAGTAAAAACGTAAATAAAAGATTGAGATATCAAGAGAGAGAGAATGGGCTGGTATTGAGTTGCTCAGTAGTGTAGGTATTGAATTGCTTAGGATCTCCAATTCTGTCGTCGCACCCGTCGCCGACAGCACCTGTCGCGGCGTCTGTCCGTTAGCTGTCGCGGCAGCGAACACTAACTCCGTACTTCAAGCTTGGCAAGAATCCCTGGTCTGCCTTGCCCTATCCCTAGGCACAAGTTTGTCGATGATCACGTCTTTGATGATACCTCCCGGCGTGAATCGAAGGATGAACACCGATGTGTATGAATTCTTCCTTAGCCACTTAACCTCGCCTTATCCCTAAGCACGAGATGGTTCAACTATAAACTAGAGAACGCGCTTTTACCTCTTTCGTATACTTAACTCTCCCGATGCTAAGTAAATAGATAACCTCACAATGCTCTCCCGATGCTCTTGCAAGATATTAAAACCAAGATAAAAGAACTTGAAGTTTATTTTATTGAACTTGAAAAATCCTAAAACAAAGCAACCCTTGCAACTACTTTACAAAACAACCCGTAGCCCTAGGGGGAGTTTAGAACATATCGGTGACAGGTAAACGGCAGGGTTTTGGTTTCGGTTCTGGGGTAGTCGGCTATGCCCTAGGTTTAATCTATGCCCTTTATATAAGCTTTGGGCTCAAGTTATCTAAGGTAACAAGGATTACAACTTTAATTAAAAGTAAGATTCTAATAAAGACTAAATCTCTAAGGATTCCTACTTTTCAGCCGCCTCCTTGTTTCATGGAAATTCTTCTCCTTGAGCTTTGGCTTGACATATCTTTTGATCCGGGGCTTGGAAAAATATTCGGCTTCCACACGACAGACGAGCAGATTTTTCTCTATCTATCGAGGTCCACTTCACTTTTCCTCTTCATAAATCTGCTGTCATCATGCTGTCACGACAGGTCCATGACAGGTTCGTCTTCTTCAGCTGCTTGTCCAGTTTAGCTCTCCTGCTTATCTGCCCTGCGCCTGCCTTCGACATCTACTGTGACAGATGCCTGCAAAAATAGCCATCTTTCAGTAGAATCCGTGCCTTTTATATAATTGTGATGTTTTATTAAAAACTAACCTAAATGCTATGCAATGATGCTTGAATGCAGCAGAAATATGGGTTTAAAAAGGTGTAAATGATAGAACTTTTACACACTCAACACACCCCCAAACTCAAGTTTTTTGCTTGCCCTCAAGCAATGAAGACTTAAAAGAAAACTGAAAATTTTTGTGTTGGCCTTCAAACAGTGAACTGTCCCTTACCTGTCGCTCATTCTCTATGGCGGCAGCAACCTGTCGGAAGGGTTAGGATCTGTCCGGAATCTCCCTATAGCTCTCGTGCAGTGTGTGCATGCTTGTGAACAGTTATAAGCTAAGACTCTCTTAGTTTCACTAGAATATTCAACTCCTTAACTTGAATTTTATGCCAAAGTTTACTTTCTTTTAGAAGGCACATTTTCATGCTTTTTTTTTCTTCTATTTTCAAGCTAAGATTTTCTAGAGCCAGTTTTGGGCACCTCTAGTTAGCTTCCTAGAGCCGGTTTCGGGCACCTCTAGGTTTTTTTTGAATTTTCTTTTGCTAAACTTCTTTCCTAGAGCCAGTGTTAGGCACCTCTAGGGGCTATCCAAGTTCTAAGCTTCCTATTCTAGTTTGGCTAAAAGAAGTCTAAGCAATATAACAGTCACAAAAGTGTTTAAGTTTTTAGAACTATAGAAAGGCTCTAAACTTTTCCTTAACCTGTCCTACAGATGCTGCCACGACAGAGCCGTCATGACAGGTAAGTTAACTTCACAGTTTTAAGCCAACAGTTCAACTTTTCTGATTTTTCTGATTTTTTTTTAAAAGAAAATAACTAACTAATAAGACACAACAATTAAACAAAAGATGTGCTAAAGACTCCATTAAATATGGAGGGTTGCCACCCCCAAACCCGAGGGTTGCATTGCCCTCAATGCAAAATGACACTAAAACAAATAAAGAAAAACATGAAAAATAAAAGTACATCACAATATATAAGGGCAGGCAGCAATAAGGGGAGTAAAAGAAATAAAAACTTAGATTTTATGCGCTGTCCTCGCTGCTGCTGCTGACGCGGATCTGATGGTAGCGTCTGCTGTGCGTCTGCCGCACGCTTCTTCGTCTGCTGTGCGTCTGTTGACAGCCTGTCAAATCCGTCTACGCCGGCAGCCGAAATGACAGGTTACCATAAATGGGATTTATTGGGCTGGTGGATGAGCGATGGGCTTGGGCCACTTCTTCTTTCTCACTTGGCTCCTTTATTTCCTAAAAACTGAAATTAAAAACAAAACATTATTAAAAAAATCTAATTCCTAATAAATAATAATAATAAAATAAAAATAAAAACTAGGTTAAATTAGGGATGCCTTGTGGGGCATCACCTAAGGTAACCACTTCCTGTATTCCTGGGGCTTCAGTCCCCTGATAATGCTTGAGGCGTTGTCCATTGACTTTGAATTGGTGCCCGTCCTTTAATGATTGAATTGTAATGGCACCATGGGGGAAAACTTGAATCACTTGGAACGGACCAGACCATCTAGATTTAAGCTTCCCTGGGAAGAGTTTCAACCTAGAATTAAACAACAACACAAGCTGCCCTGGGCAGAACTGACGTGGCAGCAACTTCTTGTCATGCCACTTCTTTGTTTTCTCCTTGTATATTCTTGCGTTGTCGTAGGCCATCGTCCGTATTTCATCGATCTCGTTCAAATCTAACAGCCTTTTCTGGCCTGCCTTGTCCAAGTCCATGTTTACTGCCTTGATTGCCCAATATGCCTTGTGCTCTATCTCGACAGGCAGGTGGCAGGTTTTCCCATAGATCAATCGGAATGGAGACATGCCTAATGGAGTTTTGAAAGCTGTCCTGTATGCCCATAATGCATCATTCAGAAGTAGAGACCAATCTTTCCTAGTTGGTTTAACCATCTTTTCAAGAATGTTCTTCACTTCCCTGTTGGAAATCTCAGCCTGTCCATTGGTCTGTGGGTGGTATGCTGTCGCGATCCTGTGCTTGACACCATATTTTCTCAAGGCGGCAGCAATGACCCTGTTGTCAAAATGTCTCCCTTCATCACTGATAATCGCCCTCGGGATGCCAAATCTAGAAAAGATGTTTTTGTGCAAAAACTTTTGGACCGTTTTGGCATCATTCTTTTGAGTTGCGATTGCTTCTACCCACTTGGAGACATAATCTACTGCTAGGAGGATGTAAAGATTTCCACACGAAGATGGAAAAGGTCCCATAAAATCAATCCCCCAAACGTCGAAGATTTTGACTTCTAAAATATTCTGCAGTGGCATCTCGTTTCTCCTCAAGATATTACCTGTCCGCTGGCACCTGTCACAGTTTTTGTAAAATTCCTGTGCGTCCTTGTACAGTGTCGGCCAGTAGAACCCTGACTGCAGCACCTTGGCAGCAGTTTTATTGCCTCCTAAGTGTCCTCCATATTGTGAAGCATGACAGTGATGGAGAATGTCTTCTTGTTCTTCTTGTGGTACACATCTCCTTATAACCTGATCTGCACACATCTTGAAAAGAAGAGGTTCGTCCCAATAATAATGTTTAACATCATTTTGAAACCTCTTCCTGGCTTGATAAGTAAGATCAGAAGGTAATATTCCGCTAACTATAAAATTAACGAAATCAGCATACCAGGGAAGGTTAGAAGACTTACCTGTCGCCATGGCTGTCGCGACAGCTATTGCGGCAGCAAAGAGCTGCTCATCTGGGAAGGTCTCTAGTATGTGTGTCTCATCTACAGGTAGACTCTGTCCCATCTCCAACCTCGACAAGTGATCTGCCACCTGATTTTCTGTCCCCTTTTTGTCTTTGATTTCAAGGTCGAACTCTTGTAATAGCAAGATCCATCGTATCAACCTAGGCTTTGCATCCTTCTTCGCGAACAAGTACTTAAGTGCAGAATGATCGGTTTGCACTATTACTTTCGTTCCAAGTATATAAGAACGAAACTTGTCGATGGAGAACACCACAGCTAACAGCTCCTTTTCTGTGGTGGTATAATTCACTTGGGCATCATTCAATGTTTTGCTGGCTTAATATATGACATGAAACAGCCTGTCCTTGCGCTGCCCAAGTGCTGCCCCTACAGCATAGTCACTAGCATCACACATAATTTCAAACGGTTGCGTCCAGTCTGGTGGCTGTACTATGGGGGCTGTCACTAGCTTTTCCTTCAGAACCTTGAATGCTTCAGTGCATTCTTCATTAAAGTCAAAGGGTCGGTTCTGCTCTAAGAGATGACATAGGGGCTTCGTGATTTTTGAGAAATTGGCGATGAATCTCCTATAAAAACCAGCATGCCCTAAAAAACTCCTAATTCCCTTGACTGTGGTTGGCGGCGGCAGCTTCTCAATTACCTCTATTTTTGCCCTGTCGACTTCTATCCCACGGCAGCTAATCTTATGGCCTAAAACTATCCCTTCATCTACCATAAAATGGCATTTTTCCCAATTAAGAACAAGATTAGCTTTCTCACATCTTTCAAGTACCTTTTGAAGGTTGCCGAGGCAGCTTTCAAAATCGTCTCCAAAGACAGAAAAATCATCCATGAAGATCTCAAGGAAGTCCTCAACCATGTCGGAGAATATAGCCATCATGCACCTTTGGAAGGTGGCAGGTGCGTTACAGAGTCCAAACGGCATCCTCCTAAATGCGTATGTTCTGTAGGGGCAGGTGAAAGTCGTTTTCTCTTGATCCTCTGGTGCAATAGCGATTTGGTTATAACCTGAGTAACCATCAAGAAAACAATAGTAAGGTTTACCCGCTAATCTATCAAGCATTTGATCAATAAAGGGTAAAGGAAAGTGGTCTTTTCGGGTAGCTTTGTTAAGCTTCCGATAGTCCATACAAACCCTCCAACCGGTCACAGTCCTGGTTGGGATTAACTCATTGTTTTCGTTGGTTATCACGGTCATGCCTCTTTTCTTGGGAACACATTGCACCGGGCTTACCCATTTGCTATCGGAGATGGCGTAAATAATACCAGCATCTAACCATTTAATTATTTCTTTACGCACTACCTCCTTCATTGCAATGTTTAACCGCCGTTGGGCATCAATAGTCGGCTTATGATCTTCCTCTAGGAGGATTTTGTGCATACAGATTGCCGGACTAATGCCCTGAATGTCTGCTATAGTCCATCCTATCGCCCTTTTATGCTGCCTCAACATGTCGATCAGCTGTCGTTCCTGTTCCTGCGGCAGCTTAGCAGAGATGATTACGGGCAGTGTTTTATCACAACCAAGATAAGCATATTTGAGCTGCCCTGGCAGGGGCTTAAGTTCTAAGACAGGTGGTTCAACAGTAGATGGCTTTTGGATTAAATGGTTATCCGAAGTGTAATTCAAGGGTTCGAATAACTTACCTGGGCGATGGTCTAACCAGTCTACCTCCTCATGACCTTCAGTATCAGATGTATCGGATTCAGAGGAGTCGCTGTCGTCGGTGTTGTCGTCGTTGCTGTCGTGACAGGCTTGTAAATGGCTGTCGCAGCAGTGACCAAATTTTATATCCCGGCAGCCCGACCTGATGCAGGGTTGATCAAAGGTCACCTCAATGATGGCCTTGCATTCTTCATCCACATCAGCATGTTTCATTGCTTGGAGAACATTCAACTTAATTTCTTGATCGTTTACGCGCATGGTGAGTTCTCCTTTTTCCACATCAATCAATGATCTTCCCGTGGCTAAGAAGGGTCGCCCTAGGATGACTGGTGCGTTCTCATCTGCCTCACAATCTAAAATAAGAAAGTCAGCAGGAAAAATAAGTTTATCCACTCTTACCAAGATGTCTTCAATTTTTCCCTCAGGGTGAACGTAAGAGCGGTCGGCTAGCTGTAGGGTAACTGTCGTGGGCCGCGCCTTGCCAATACCTAGTTTCTGAAAAACAGATTTGGGCATTAGATTAACACTAGCACCAAGATCACATAATGCCTTACCCACAAATTTATCGCCGATTACGCAAGGTATGAGGAAGCTCCCTGGATCCTTCTTTTTCTGGGGTGGTTGTCGATGAAGAATACTCATGCACCCTTCTTGCATCCTTACCGTTTCAAATTCCCCAAGTTTAGATTTTTTAGACATGACATCCTTGAGAAATTTAGCATAACCTGGCATTTCCCTAACAGCATCTAACAACGGAATGTTAATATGAACCTGTTTGAAAATATCATAAATTTTTTTAAGTTGAGATTCATGCTTAGCTTGCTGTATTTGTTGCGGAAAAGGTGGTGGAGGACGGTAATCAGCAATGCATCCTTCCCACTGCATGCGAATCTGAGGACGATACTCATCTTTCTTCTCCTCTGTTGCTTCTGCTGTCGTGACAGGTTCATCGGCAGCAGTCTGTTTGTCACCTGTCGGGGCAGCTTCCTCGACAGGTTTATCCAAGGCATGTTCCTTTTCTGTTTCAGCTTCTTTTTCCGGCCCTGGTAACTTTTTCCCACTCCTAGTAGTGATTGCCTTACATTGCTCGTGTGGGGGCGGTCTAGCATTTTCAGTATTGCTAGGGAAACCTCCATTCTGCCTCGGTTTAATATGCTGCGACACCTGACCCATTTGTGTCTCTAGAGATTTCAAGGTGGCCTCATGGTTTGTCATTCTCATCTTAGTTTCATCCATAAAATCTTCCGTTTTCTTGACAAACTTATTGATGTTATCCATATACGTGCCGGTCTGAGACATAAAGGTGGCCAGAGTCTGCTCCAATATACTACTCGTGGCAGGTGGTGGCTGCTGTTGTTGCTGAGGCGGCAGGTTCTGCGGCAGGTTTTGCGGCAGGTTCTGCGGCTGCGGCTGCTGTCGCGTCAACAATCTAGGACCCCCCTGATTCTGATTATATGCTTGTGGATTTAGGGCATTGTTAGGGTTACTCCAGGAAAATTTGGGATCTTTCCTCCAATTAGGGTTGTAATTGTTGGAATTGTAGTTCGGCTTGTAATTTCCAACATATTTTCCTTCTTCTATATTTATAGGGCACTCATCCCTACTATGATTTCCCTCACATGTAGCACAAACTTCCTCGACAGCAAACCCTCGTACTTCCTCTTCACTCAATAAGTGTTTCATGGCTTTAGTGAGGAATGCTACCTGTGATTTCATAGTGCTGTCGGCCTCATAATCCTTGACAGCAAGTACTCGTTTACCTCCTCTTCTAGCGGTTGGAAACTGCTCCTCATTCTTAGCCAGATGTTTCAAAACTTGCAGGGCTTCGTCCGGATCTTTATCCAATAATAGTCCATTTGCTGCAGAATCAATTCGAATGCGAGTTTGTAAGTTAGCAGCATTATAGAACTTAGTTACCTGATTCCAAACGGGGAATCCATGCATTGGGCAGTTTCGGAGAAGAGTTGTGAATCTGTCCCAGGCCTCGTGCATTGGCTCGTCATCTTCCTGTTGAAAAGTAGCAATTTCATTACGTAATCGCTCAGCTAAATGTGAAGGATTAAAACGAGACAAAAATTCACGAGTTAAATCTGCCCAAGTCATAATAGAACCCGGTGTAAGTTTATTCCACCAAGTTTTAGCTCTATCCCTCAATGAATGGGGGAATAACCGAAGCCTCAGTATCTCCGGACTAACTCCTGGTAGTCTAAACGAACCACAGATCTCCTGGAACGTTTTGAGATGCTCCCTAGCATCTTCTGTCGCAGAACCACCAAACTGCCCGGCATTGTTGATCATACTAAACATGACATGTTTAAGCTCGAAGTTGTCAACATCAATATCCGGCAGCGTGGTCTCCAGCTCTACATGATCGTTCAGCATGTAGTCACGACATGACCGTCGTCCACCTGCCGCGGGCGGGTCACCGACAGGCGGGATTTCTTCACCGACAGGCTGATTACGGGCCATCTGCTCTAGCTGTTCTTCAAGGTATTCGTTTCGGTCTAAAAGGTGGCGAATCTGTTTCTTGAGATTAAAGGAACGTTCAATCTCCGGATCTAATTTATACTCAGGATCTTCACCTCTTTTCGATCTGCGCATAAACAGGAAAACCTTGTGAAAAGCAAGAGTTTAAAATACAAAAGAACAATTAAAGAAAAGTAAAAATAAAAACAAAAACAAAAACGAAAATAAAAACAAAAAGTGCAAGGAAAGAAAGGTGTAGTTATGTTGCCAATCCCCGGCAACGGCGCCAAAAACTTGTTGCGTGTAAAATAGTCTATCGCAATTATAGTGCAAGTATACACGACGCAAGTAGTAAAGTGATACTAAGTATCGGATATCGTCTCCACAGGGATTGGGCTAATGACTTCACCTAAATTCACTGCACGAAGTAAAGAGAAATATTTAAGAGAATTGTCACGAATATTAAAGTAAAAACGTAAATAAAAGATTGAGATATCAAGAGAGAGAGAATGGGCTGGTATTGAGTTGCTCAGTAGTGTAGGTATTGAATTGCTTAGGATCTCCAATTCTGTCGTCGCACCCGTCGCCGACAGCACCTGTCGCGGCATCTGTCCGTTAGCTGTCGCGGCAGCGAACACTAACTCCGTACTTCAAGCTTGGCAAGAATCCCTGGTCTGCCTTGCCCTATCCCTAGGCACAAGTCTGTCGATGATCACGTCTTTGATGATACCTCCCGGCGTGAATCGAAGGATGAACACCGATGTGTATGAATTCTTCCTTAGCCACTTAACCTCGTCTTATCCCTAAGCACGAGATGGTTCAACTATAAACTAGAGAACGCGCTTTTACCTCTTTCGTATACTTAACTCTCCCGATGCTAAGTAAATAGATAACCTCACAATGTTCTCCCGATGCTCTTGCAAGATATTAAAACCAAGATAAAAGAACTTGAAGTTTATTTTATTGAACTTGAAAAATCCTAAAACAAAGCAACCCTTGCAACTACTTTACAAAACAACCCGTAGCCCTAGGGGGAGTTTAGAACATATCGGTGACAGGTAAACGGCAGGGTTTTGGTTTCGGTTCTGGGGTAGTCGGCTATGCCCTAGGTTTAATCTATGCCCTTTATATAAGCTTTGGGCTCAAGTTATCTAAGGTAACAAGGATTACAACTTTAATTAAAAGTAAGATTCTAATAAAGACTAAATCTCTAAGGATTCCTACTTTTCAGCCGCCTCCTTGTTTCATGGAAATTCCTCTCCTTGAGCTTTGGCTTGACATATCTTTTGATCCGGGGCTTGGAAAAATATTCGGCTTCCACACGACAGACGAGCAGATTTTTCTCTATCTATCGAGGTCCACTTCACTTTTCCTCTTCATAAATTTGCTGTCATCATGCTGTCACGACAGGTCCATGACAGGTTCGTCTTCTTCAGCTGCTTGTCCAGTTTAGCTCTCCTGCTTATCTGCCCTGCGCCTGCCTTCGACATCTACTGTGACAGATGCCTCCAAAAATAGCCATCTTTCAGTAGAATCCGTGCCTTTTATATAATTGTGATGTTTTATTAAAAACTAACCTAAATGCTATGCAATGATGCTTGAATGCAGCAGAAATATGGGTTTAAAAAGGTGTAAATGATAGAACTTTTACACACTCAACACAACCCATCGTGAACTTCTGCCAGAATGTTTTTGGCCTCCCGAGCATTAATGCACCTTAGCAGCACTTGGTCCTTTCCCTTCTTGTACAAGATCTCCCCGTCTAGGACATACCCGGTCGCCATTCTCCTAATGGTCCTCTTATCATTCTCATTAGCCTCTGTGGGGTATGACTGGTATCTAATGTACTGCAAGATGTCATGATACTATGGGTTACCATCCACCTCTTCTTCTATGTTGTAACAATAGGCTGGTACTTCCAACATTCACATCTTAATTGGTCTCATCTCTGCACCTGAGCCCACCTTGAATGTGGCAGCTAAGGTTACTAGGGCGTCTGCCATCTGGTTATCCTCCCTGGGGTGGTGAGTAAAACTGATCTTCTCAAAACTCTTGATCAGTCCCTGGACCAGGTTGTAATACTTGACCAACTTTTGATCCCTGGTTTCCCATTCATCCTTGAGCTGATATATTACCAAGGAAGAATCTCCAAACACATGGAGTTTCTTAACCCTTCTTTCAATGGCTGTACGCAACCCCATGATGTGCGCCTCATATTCAGCCATGTTGTTGGTACAAAAGAAGTCCAGTCTACTGGTGAAAGGGTAATGTATCTCCTCCGGAGAGACTAGCACTGCCTCGACTCCGTGGCCTAGAGTGTTGGATGCCCTATCAAAGTATAGCCTCCATGATTCTCCTTCAATGGTGTCACTCTCCCCTTTAGTTATACACATTAGATCCTCGCCCGGGAAGCTGAACTCTAATGGTTCATAATCATCTAAGGCCCGGCTTGCTAGGAAGTCTGCCATAGCGCTCCCTTTTACTGCCTTCTGACTCACATATATGGTATCAAATTTGAACAACAACATTTGCCAACGGGCTAACTTTCCTGTGAGCACTGCATTTCCATCAGAAACTTTAGAGGGTCCAATTCGGAGATCAACCACGTGGTGTAGTACAACATGTATTGTCTGAGCCTCTTGGTCGCCCATACTATGGCACAACATAACTTCTGGATTTGAGGGTACTGAGTCTCACACTCGGTAAACTTCTTACTCAAGTAGTAGACTGCCCTTTCTTTCTTGTCGGCCTCATCATGTTGCCCTATGACACATCCCATTGAATTCTCAAAAACTGTCAAGTATAGGATCAATGGTCTATCTAGTACTGGGGGTACCAAGACTGGAGCATTGGTCAAATACCCCTTGATCTTATTCATGGCCTCTTGACACTTTTCATCCCAAACCCCGGGGTTCTTCTTCCGAAGTAGTCTGAAGATAGGGCCGCATTTTTCGGTTAACTGGGAGATGAACCGGGATATATAATTTAACCTCCCTAAGAACCCTCGGACTTCCTTTTGGGTCTGAGGTGGTGGGAGATTCTTGATAGCTTTTACTTTGTCGGGATCAATCTCAATCCCCCTTTGGCTGACCACAAAGCCTAGAAGTTTAACGGATGTGACGGCAAAAGTGCATTTTGCTGGGTTGAGTTTCAATTGATACTTCCTCAACCTCTGGAATAGTTTCCTCAAGTTTTGGATATTTCCACCTTCAGTCTTGGACTTTGCTATCATGTCGTCATGTAGACCTCGATTTCTTTGTGCATCATGTCATTGAAGAGCGACACCATGGCCTTTTGATACATTGCTCCGGCATTTTTCAAACCAAAGGGCATTAACTCATAACAAAATGTCCCCCACATTGTCACAAATGCCGTCTTGGTCATGTCACCAGGATCTATTTTTATTCGGTTGTATCCTAAAAACCGTCCATGAAGGAGAACCACGAATGGCCCGTTGTGTTGTCTACTAGGGTATCAATATGAGGTAGAGGGAAGTTATCCTTTGGGCTTGCCTTGTTGAGATCTCTATAGTCCACAAACATGCGAACCTTTCCATCCTTCTTGGGGACAGGCACTATGTTGGCCACCCATTCTGGGTACTCAACCACCTTTAGGAACCCGGCCTGATACTACTTTCTTACTTCATCCCGTACTTTCCACAAGGTATATGTTCTCATCCTTCTCAATTTTTGTTGGACCGGCTTGCACTCTGGCCTGATCGGTAGTTTGTGCACCACAATACTCGTGTCTAGACCTGGCATGTCTTGGTAGGTCCATGCAAAAACATCTTTGAATTCTAACAACAGGTTCATTAGCTCGACCCTGGTTCCGGACGAAAATGTTGTGTCAATCTTGACCTCCTTTCGATCTTCATCATCACTCCCCAAATTTAGGATCTCTATCTCCTCTTGGTGGGGGACTATCTGTCTATCTTCACTCTCTATTAGTCTGAGGAATTCTTCTGGAATTTCATATTCTTCCTCATTACCCTCTTCTTCGCCAACTTCGGCCAGATACAATGGTTGCTCAAAATCCACCTCGGGATTAAATTCAGCATCATTCACAAAGTTAATAATAGGGGTCCTGCAACATTTATGAAAAGAATGTGTACTGGGAAAACGAATGTATATTATTTATAGAGAAGGTGGAATAATAAATAATAAACGAATAATGAATGAAATGAATGGGGTGCTTTGCAATTTTGGAAAAGCGTATTTTTTATTGAATTTAAAACGAGCATATTAACATAGGTGCCCTTTACAAAAGATCCCTATTGCTCGCAGGCACAAGCAAATAGGGTGAGTTCTGAGTATTACTCTGGCTTAGACCTAAAGACTACAGGCACATCCTGAACAGTCCAGTTGTTAAGAGCCTCTCCCTGAAAACAAGGGCAAATTCCTGCCAAGAAGGTCGAGCTCCCTTCAACTTTGGATATCATATTAACATTCAATTCTCCCAGCGCCTCGTTGATCTTCTCTTCCTCGCAGAGCTTGGCATTCTCCACATTGGCCTCATGTACCATCTGTTCGGGGTTGATGACCCCACCCGACACAAAGATATTTCTCATATCGGTGTAGACAATTGGCTCTCATAACATGTCTTCTCCCCGGAGTCTAGTCATTCTCCGTTCGGCTTTCCTCTTCCATTCTAATTTTCTTTGCTGAAATGTGGGCTTATAACCAAGCCCAGATCTGTCTTGTTTGTTGATAACACCTCTGACATGCAAACACCCTTGCAAGTTTATGCCGAGTCCTCTTCCTTTCTTTGCTCCTCATCCCAAAGTCTGCCACACTTGCATCTTGGCGCATTTAGATAATTTTGGGCACGAGATCTTGCTTCCCTCCATCACAAATGTCGCATTGACAAACTCAAGGGCCCTAAAAGCACATTCAACCGCTTCCTCGTTAGTTTGGACATATGAGGCGTCGGTAGCCACGAACGTTATAATGTCATGTTCGACAGACACACTCACTAGCTTCCTCTCAATGACGAACTTCAGCTTTTGGTGCAACGAAGAGGGCACAGCTCCCACTGAATGGATCCAGGGCCTCCCTAATAGGAAATTATAGTTTGGCTTGATATCTATCACCACAAAATCGACCACATACTCGGTAGGTCCGATTAGCAACGGTACCTCGATCATCCCCACAACTTCCCTTTGGGTCCCATCAAAAGTTCTGACTGAATTGTGGCAAGGCTTCATATGTGAGTTGTCTATGGGCAGCCTTTGCAAAGTTGCCATCGGCATCACATTCAAAGTTGAACCGTTATCAACAAGTACCCCCGGTAGGACATACCCTTTGCAATGCTAGTTATATTCAAAGCCTTTGTTGACCCCATTCCTCCATCTGGGATCTCGTCATCACTGAAGGAGATGAAATTATCTGCGGTGATGTGACCTACAATCCGATCTAGTCTGTTGATCGAAATGTCGTCCGGGACAAACGCCTGGTTCAGTACCTTTAAGAGTGCATCACGGTGTTTCTCTGAATTCAACAACAATTCTAATACTGAGATCCAGGCTTGCTGCTTCCGGAGTTGATCGACAATGCTATACTCGTTGTGCTTCAAGAATCTCAAAAAATCCTAAGCCCGTGCTTCTGTCACTGGTTCATTGATCTTGGGAAGGGGTCCTCTCCAAACAACTTTTCAGTCTCCGGCTCAGACGACTTCTCTTTTCCCTTTGGATCTATCTCTTTGGGAGCATTTGGGGCGTAACACCTCCCACTTCTTGTGAGATTCCCCACCTCGTTTACTACTTCAATTTCTGCCTCCTTCGGACCACCCTCTTTCTTGGGTTCTTGCTCACTAGGCAATCCGCTTTCTTTTATTGGATTCTCATTCTCCAGCACCGAGACGTGTGCAGCATAGTTCCATGGAACCTTCTTTTCGTCCTTAAAAGAGAAGGACGTCGGGTGAGATATCCTTAATTTCGGGGCCAGTTTAGGGCTTTCTCCCTCAGATATGCTTCCCTCCTTCGCTTTGCGAGGTATAATAAAGGGTAGGTCTAAGCCAAACTTGACCTTAGTGTCGTCAGACGCACACACCTCTAGGTCCCCACTTTCCTCATCCTTCTCAAAAAACTCAATTTCTTTATTGTCCATCATTCCTTGGACCACTTGCTTGAACTCCCCACAACATTGGATGTCACGTCTCTCATGCTGGTGGTATTCGCAGTAGGGTCCACACCCTTTCAACACAACCTCCATCCCTCGGTCAATTAGACGGGCCATGCATAGCTGTTGAAACACCCATCGTAACGGCGATCTGATTTTAGACACACAGGGTTTATCCCTCATGGTGTACCCTTCCTCGATCGCATTCACTTCTCGGCCCACATGATTCGGCAACGGGTTAGTGGTAGTATTTGGCTCATCTAACTGTAATACCCCGGTTTTAATCAAATGCTGCACAAACTTCTTAAAGGCTATGCAGTTCTCAATTGTATGCCTCGGAACACCACCGTGATACTCGCAGTTGGCTTTCTCATCATACCAAGCCGAGAATGGCGGCTTGAATGGGGTGACATGATAGGGACGAACAAATTATGCCCCGTACAAGTGAGTGTACAAGTCAGCGTGGGATATTGGGATAAGGTGAAATGCATCTTTTCATCCTCCTTCTTGGGAGCCCTAGTTTCCTTCTTATTCGAACTCTGTCCCCCGTCTGATGTAGCATGCGGTGCCGAAAGGGTAAAACTTTTCGGGGTCGTATAGGTGTTCACAGTATTCACCTCGTTTTCCTTCTTCTTATAACTCTTGCGATGACTTTCCCCACTGTCGATCTTCCCACTTTTGATGGCTACTTCAATGGACTCCCCGGTCTTCACCATGTCTGCAAAGTTCCGAGTAGTATTATTTATCAAGCGGTTAAATAATGTCCCCTTTAATGTGTTGATGAACATTGGGGTGATCTCGTGTTCTGGAATCGAGGGTTGGATCTGAGCAGCCACATCCCGCCACCTCTGGGCGTATTAGCGCAAACTCTCATTGACTCTTTGCTCCATTCCCTCCAACATAACCCGGTTCGGGGTCATATCTGTCACATGTTTATAGTGGTCTATGAAGGCCTTTGAGAGGTCCTTACAAGTCTTGATATTTACTCGGCTGAGCGTAGTATACCACTTGATAGCGAAGCCGGTCAAACTATCCTAGAAACTGTGGATAATCAGCTTCTCATCCCTGATAAAAGCAGCCATCTTCCGACAGTATATAGTGATGTGTGCTGATGGGCAGATGGTGCCATCATACTTATCAAAGTTAGAGACCTTGAACTTGGGCGGAAGTACTAAATCTGCCACCAGACTCGAATCATTGGCATTGTTTCCTTATTCATCCACCTCTTGGATACTTCTGAGCTTCTCTTCGAATGCCCGAAATTTCTCCTCGTATTTCTTTTCTATCTCAGCTCTGACCCTTTCTACCTCTTCTAACATGCTCAAATCTGGCACCTCATTCTCATGGTCGCCTTCTATATCAAATGGTTGACTTGCTGCCACTCCCCTGGGGCGATTAGCAGATGTCCCTGTGAGGTTAATGAAGACCTTCTTCCCTGACTCCGGCACTTCCGGGTTAATCTTCGTGTGAGACGTAGTACCTTCGTGTTCCTCCACATGTGAGCTGTCAACAGAAACTCCTTCCTTTCCCTTCATCTTGGTTAACAAGCTAGTCATCTGAGCAATGATGGAGATCTGCGACTGTGCTATCTGGTCGCTGATGTTCCTTTTAACCCCATCCAAACGGTTCTCCAAATCCTTCTGGCCTTGTTCCACTTTAGCCAACCTTTCCTCCATGACTCGATGCTGAGATCGTGTACCGTGCGAATGTGGAATGGTTGAAAATTTTTAATGAACCAAAATGTAATTGTTATCTGAAATGCAAAGTCTTTTAGTTAAGTTCAAGTTATTTAAACAATATGTGCAAGTAAATGTTCAAATAACTGTATAATGTATGGATAAATGTATATTGCATGAATCTTCAAATAATGTATGAATAAATGTATACTGCATGAATGAATAAATAAATGTATAATGTGTGAATGTTCGTGAATGTATGAATACGAAGAGCAACACTGGGTTTGGCGAATATCACCCTCAAATAGCTCATATTAGGTGGAATGTGTTTGATTACAAATCTTTGGGGAAGATGATTACATCAAAAGTCCTACATTAACAACCACTAAAAACCTAGTCAATATAACGCTACTCCTTCTTTCTTCCAACCCTTCTTCTTCATACATATTGGTCTAGCCTGGCGCTCAAATCCATAACTTCCTTGAGAATCCATATGATCGTCTCTCCTACCTTGTTCGAGTCGTCTACCTGATCATGAAGCTCGGTGGCATCTTCGGCTAAAAGCTGCAACTTCGCGGCAACATGGCACACACGGGCGTCCCACTGTGTCAGTTCCTGTTCTTGCCTCCAAATAGTAAAGGCGGCAAAGTGTAATTGCTCCAAAGTAGGCGTAGGGCGTACTTGGATTGCCCCCTGATACTCTCAATGCGATCCTTAAGCTCTTGTACCTTGGTTTCTAGCTCGACGATGCGATCCCTCAAGACTTGATTTTCCGACTCACTGGCCTTGAGTTTGTTAGTTGACCCCTTGTGCCTGAAAAGAGACTTTTCTAGATTCTTCACTTGGTCTTTTAAAGTCCAATTCTGATTCACTTCTCTCTCGAGCTGCCCTGAATACTCAGTGTGTAGGCTCTTCAATTCTTGAGTTAATGTGAGTACCTGGTCTTTGAATTCGTGGTACCATCTCTTATAGTTTTCACCCCTTGCCCTTTCTTGCTTGAGACGGAGTTCAGCCCCCTGACTCGTCCCACCTTCGCTAGCTCTATTTCCCTTGTTCATCCTTTGCAACTTTTGTATTTCCTCCTTCTCCATCCCTAGCTCAAGCTGTAACTCGTCATTCTTCTTTTGTAATCCCTTAATGTTCCCTTCATACCGCACTCTTTCTAGTTCAAAATCGAACTTCTCTCTATTTGCCTTCTCTTCAAGCTGTGCATACTTCTTTTGTTCCTCCTCTAGTTGTTCCCACATTAGGTCCACTTCGGTAGGAAGTGAAGCTAACCTTTCCCTCATGGTCCTCCTCTTGTCCGGGTTCAACTGGGGAACGTTATCATCGATGCAGTTAAACCTCCACACTTCGTACTCTGGGGTGACCATGTAAGGGGCATTCAAGATCCTTACCCGCGTTGCATTATTCCATGTTGAAGAAGCGGTATACACCTTTCCTTTGTAGCCCTTTTCCTTCTGGTAGTTGACGTCGAAATCATTCAAACCCTTCGTAGCCGGCACAAACTACTTTGACCCATATTGTCTTAAAACTAACAGAGGTGCGTAGGCCGTGTGCCCCGAAAGTCCTACCAAGGGTACCCATGAGTACATTTCGCACCTGCAGAGAATACTTCTTGCTGATAACCAAGGAACTCTCCAAACTACATCATCGACATTCAGATTCTGAAGGACATCAAGCCAAACCTCCTCAGTTCGTTTTGTAGGCCAATTCCCTTTGTTCAAAAATTCTTCCAAAGCTGAAAACTTACTACCATAGACCGGCCTTGAAAAACTGGCATTTGTCCAAAAGTGGCTATAGAACCACACTGTTAAAAGTTGAGGACATCCCAAGAAGCGACCACCTTCGTGCTCTCGGCAAAATCTTAAAGATTGGAAGGTTTCTGACAGAATGACCGGAACTGGATTACCTCCTTCGGCCAATTTATTAAACAAATCTAACACCGCCGGATGGATGAAACCTAGGGCTTTGGGAAAGAGGACCAACCCATAAATCAATAGTGCGAATAAATTCCGCTGAACCCTACCAGCCGGAAGTACCGAAGCTAAGGCCAAAATCCCATCAACCTTTAGGTACTCCTTGTTGTTCCATGTCCCAACTTTTTGGTCTACCCATGATGCTAAAGTATATGAAAGCTTTAGAAGTTTTGTCCGAAAAGGCTTGTACTTGTTTGTCTTCGAGAAAACACGATCCTCTTGTATTTTCTTGCAATTCACAAGATCTTGGTACTCTTCAATAGTCGGTGTGAGGTCTAAATCCTCAATTGTAAAGCAACTGTATGTTGGGTTCCAAAACCCGGCTAAGGCTCGAAGTAATGATTGATCAACTGGGACGTACAAAAAATATGCTATGTCGCCAAACTCACCTTTGAAGGCGGTCCTCGCTTCGGGATCCCAACTATTCCATACTTGCTTCAACCCTGACACATCATTGATTTTTTTATTCATGAAAGTCTTGTTAGCCATCACCGACCTGAACCCAACGGTAATGTTATCCCCTTCATGTTGTTGCTCTCCTTCCGACCACACTTGTACCTCTGAATTCTTTTCATCCATACTCCTCACTATTTCCCCCATAATTCTCGCCTTTAATTTAGACTATTCCCAAACCAATGTGCTCTTTACGACATGATGGTATATCAGAATAAGAGAAAAAGGAAAAGGAAAGCAAAAGGGGTTAGTCACATGATAAATATAAATCAAGGCAAGCAATAAAATTCAAGCATTAATGAGAATAAAAGCGTAGAAACAATCAATTAGCAAGAAAAACCTAGACGCTCTAACTCTAGGGTTATCCGCATGGCTCTAAACGGGTGGGCTTTCTACATTCTTACTCATGAGTTCGGTTCTAGCAAAGGGTACCCAAACCTATCTCATTACCTACTAAGGCAATAAGAACCCCAATTTTGGCCCATTACAGGCTTGCAAATTGGTTTTGGCTCGAGGGAAAGCACGACCTAATGACGTGGAGGGCTACTCACGTGTCAAAAGGCGTGGATTCCGAAAGTGAATTACCGACCCGTGGAGGGATACTCACGTGGGTATGGGTGTTTCACTCTCAGTTAAGAAGAGTAGATCGGGTATAGAGCTTAATGAACATGATGCAACACATGTTGGTGGCTTCCTTAATAATTAAATGGAAAATTAATTCGAATGTCAAAATTTTTCAAAGCCCGTTTAATTTAAGTCATATTTTCAAGGAAGAACAAACTTATTAACTTCACTTCGAATTTTAAATATTTTCTATCGATTAAATGGCAACAAGTGTTTTATTGGCTTAACTCTCATTTTTTATTTTGTAAAAACAAAAAATTTAGTTCCCCAGCAGAGTCGCCAAACTGTAATAAGGTTTTTCCTTGAAAACCGCTAAGTGAGGCCTCATCACTATCTCTTATTGAAAAGGGTTTTATTTAAAAAAGGGGGAATTCGGATTTATAAAAAGGAGGAAAATTTGGAGTCGTCACCGGCTACTAAGGAAGGTCGGACACCACAAAACCAAAGATTCATAAAAAAACGGGTTCGGGAGTTGGTTACGTGTGGGGAAGGATTATCACCCCCATCACGCCCGGAAATCGGTACCAAATTGCTTGTTGCCTTTTGATCGATAGAAATTATTTAAAAACTTAAGTGGGTTTAATAAGAATGTTCTTAAATGAAAATATGGTTTAATTTGTACGGGCTTTATTGAATTTGTGACTTTAGAATTAATTAAGCGTTTAATTAATAAGGATGACGGTACACCGGACCATAGACTAAACCGACATCATATAAGTCTGACTGCCGTGTTAGTTTAGGGTTCGGATCTCGTACGTCACCTTTATGCATGATGCAGGGAAATAAGGGATGATGCGTGTTATTTTCCTTTTTATGCTTTCGCTTACCTAGAGACGGTGAAAATTAATCCGAGTATTCGATCGACATCCATTAAGCTAGGACTATCGTTTGTCGGATACCGGGGCTAATTAATACCTCTCTTGGGGTTGATTTTTAAGTTTTGTTATCATGCTTAATTATCGGGCCTTATGAATGACAAGTATATATATGCATGTCATAAAAGTGCTCAAAATAAAACACATAAAAAGCCCACCCAAGGCCCTAACTTAAAGGTCCAAGTTATGGGATATTAATTAATGATTTAATCATTTATCACATAATTCTAATATTAAGCCCTAGATCGTTTATACCCTAATTAAAAGGTTCGGACCAATTATGGATTATCTTGTTTAATTTTTTCTAAGTGTCACATTAATTCTAATTTCTAGAAGTGGGCGTGATTAAACCTAATAAAGGCCTTAAACCCGAGCCGACCTAATTACTCGAATCATGCCCCTATAAGGCGGGTGCACAAACCGACGTAATTAAACCGATCGAGATGACTTATCTAGACTAACTAACCCAAGCCCACATTGAAAAAAAGATAAAGCCCATAAGATGCTAAACCAACTTATCTATCCTAAAGCCCCAAAAAAAGGCCCACATTAAGGATACCTATCTAAAACACCATAAGGCCCCATTTTAACATCCTTTAATTATCTATTGGTTAATTTAATTGAAAAGACATTTCACTATAATTTACTTTAATACGTAAAGCTTAACGGATTAAAAAACGTGGCAACACATGTATATATATTCGACTTATGCAACCACTCGAAATAAGCAAGAAAACACAACAACTTTAAACGTTCTATACCATAGAACAAACCAAAGAACATATATTCGATACAACGGTGATTAGGCAATAAACGAGTCATGTGGGACCCACAAAATCACAAGAAGCATTACGGGCCAACATATATATTCGATATATATATATATATATATATATATAACATTCATTAAGATCATCAATCCATTTATCATGCCATAAAAATAAAAACAGAATGAGACCAAATTGCGAGAAACACAAAAAACAGTGGCAAAATTAAAAAAAGAAACAAAAGCTTAACACTGGAAAAGGGACCAGATTGAAAGTGGAACAGAACACATGGGACAGGGGAGACGGTTTGAGCAAAAAACGACTCGATCTAGGACGACATTGAACACGGACCTAAAACTCTAAGGACCTAGGGAGTAATTTAGAAAGGTGGAGACCCCTAACCTGTGACAGACTCGACGCGGAGGGACCTAAGATGAGTTTACCCATAAACTAAACCTAAAACGCCTATAAATACCTAACCTAAACAACCTGGATGCCCTTTTTGCCCCTCTTAAACCCTAGTCGTCACCCTAAACTAATCCTTCTCTCTCGACCCCAAATGCCGGACGGTGCTACTCACCGTCCGGTAGACCTAAAACGCCATCCGACTAGAAAAACTCTCCCCAAAGAGACCCAGAAACAAATAGAAAACCATCATTTCCCTACAATACTACCCAACACCCGAAACTCAACATCCCATGTTCCCTTTCGAAACAAAAACCCAGAAAAACCCAAAAACCTAAAAGGCTTATCGAACTCTCAAGGTATGATGAAGAAACGAAGGGGAAGGGAAGGCCTTCTCATTTTCTCTCCTGACTGAGTCACCTTTCATGCAAACGAGTGGCTTGGCTGGTTCTCGGTCGAGGAGAAAGGAATCGGAGAAGACGAAGAAGGTAAAAAAATAGTAAACTTTCCCTTTTTTATATTTATTATTATTCTACCTTTGCATGCAAATATCGAAAACTGATATACCTGGGAATGACTCTGGAATTGGTATTGCTTTCGTGCTTTCTTTGCGGGAGATCACGAATCCCTTACAAATGATGAAAAATGTCCATTGGTTCGTATGTTTCATTTTGGCCGAATTCATGTGTGATTCTGTCATTCCCCTGTCATTATGTTGCTTTTGTTTTCTTTTGTTTTCCCTTTTTTTGGCTGCTGCGTTTTGGGTATTTGTTGATCTCTCTTTCTTTTCGTGCATGGCTCGTACGACGGACGACGTGGCCACTGGATCGGCCGTTGGATCGGACGGGGACGACGTGGTGAGCTCTCGGGATCATTCGAAGAGTCGGGCGTGTACAGCACGCGCGCGTGTGGTGAACTGAAGCGTCACACGTGAACGCGCGTGGAGTCTTTAAGACATCCAGGCCGTCAGATCGCATTTTGATCCAACGGTCCAGGTTTGAGGCGGCGTGAGATCAATCTGAAGGCTCTAGGGTTTCTGTAGAAGGGAGATCTGGAGCGTCGGATCGTTCTCTGATCCAAGGGCTCTGATCACGCGGTGCGGGCCCGGGCGAACCCTCTTCTAGGGTTTCCTACAGCTCTCATCTGGGTCTGACGGCTGGTAATTGCCTGTACAACAACAATGGGTTAGGGTTTGTAAGGGTTGGGCTATCACTTGGGCCATCAGGTCGTGTGATACTCTTTTCAGATTTTCCTTAGCTTGCAAATGGACACTGATATATGTAATTGGGCTTTTATTATTTAATGGACTCTTTTCTTTATTTAGTCTGGGTCTGTTTATTTATTTATTTAATATGTCTCTTCTCTTTTTTATATATTTTCCAATGACAGTTATAATAATAATAATAATAATAATAATAATAATAATAATATGATAGTATACGATGGTTAATAATAAAATATAACAAGATAATAATTATAATATAATAGATAATAATAATAATAAGATAATACATAATAATAATGGTAATAATAATACTTATGATAACAATATAATACTTATAGTAATTATGGTAATAACACTACAAATGATAATAGTATTAATAATAATATTAATATATGGTATATGATAATAGGATGATGATATAATAATGGAGTAATGGAAGATTAATAATAGTAATCAATAACTCCAATAAATAAATAATATATATATGTGTATTAATTTGAGTTAAACAAAGCCCAATGTGAATAAAAGCCCCCTTTTCTTTAAACCTATATAAAGGCCAATTAGTCCGGACAAAATTAGTGATTATAGACACGTGTTGAGTTGTTACAGGATATAATTGATCGATCAATAGGATTAGAGTGCACTCGAGGTGAAAGTCGCGTGTGGCCTTAGTGATGTTAGATTCCACTAAGGAGGAGTACAATGATGTGAGGTTCCATCAGAAATTATGTTTTTACTAGACGGGTGAGTACGGTGATGTGAGATTCCACCGGAAGTGTCTAGTGGGTTTGAGAAACTATCCACATATCCGAGTAAAAACGATGAATGTCAATATACCCATGATGCTTTAATTCTCATGTTAAGCATGTTGTTGATTTCCTTCTTTCATGCTTATGTATTGTTGGTTACTTTGTTTGCGTTATGAGAATAAGCATGTGGTAAGCCTATGGCTTGTGGTTGCATTCCATAAATGAACGTGAAGGTAAATGCATGTTGTTATGTGTACAAACAAGCTAATGTTTTAAAACTGCATTGTTGTAGCTACCGTTTTGAGCACCGCTCATTAAGCTTAAACGCTTACGCTCTTTTTTCCAACAATGCAGGCCTTTAGACTTTCGGAGCAACTCGGGGAACAAGAGAGAATCCAATATTTGGTTTGCTCAAGTACAAGTTTAGACTTCAACAATTAGTATTAAGCAATGGGATAGGACCTTTATGTTTGAGGTGTTGTTGGCATGTCCTTTTTGCTTAGACAAGTTTGTTTAGTTGCTTTGGGCTTGTAATGTCTTTTACCATGATGATTTATGCTTTTGTTTAGCTTTTGGTTATGTTGGTGAATGCTATGTATGCATGTTTCCTTTAAAAATCTTGTCTTGTTGGATGTTGCCTTGTTAAGTGTTTAAATTTGCCTAATAAGTATATCCATGGATGTCTTGTGTTGTATGTGTGTTGGTATGTTGCTTAAATGCTTGTTAATGCCTCTTGTGTTGAGTTCATTGTGCTTTTAGCAGCTAAAATTAGTTTTGTAGGGAAGGGCGTATCGATACGCTCAAGGGCAGAATCGATACGGTCTCTTGTTTTGGGCAAGGCGTACCGGTACGGGGGGCATATCGATACCCAAAATGTTCTCTAGAAATCTGAGAAATTGACGAGATTTTGGCGTATCGGTACGGGTCTTGAGAGTATCGGTACGGTTTTCGAAGTCGACTAAGGGAAGTTGACCTTTAAGGGCGTATCGATACCAGCCTTAAGGGTATCGATACGATTTCCCTAGGTTTGACTTGGGGTGCTGACCAAGTGCAGGTGTATCGATACGGTCCTTTAGCGTATCGATACGGCCTGTTGAAAAATTTATAAAGGGCTATCTTAATTGTCTGTTTTGCTTGTTTTGTCTCCATGTGTGTTTTCCGCTGCGTGTCCCCTCACATAGGATATAATTAAAGCATCTAGACAAGATAACTTTAAAAGAAATTTTCTAGGGTTACTAATCGGAGTAGAGCCTTAACGTGATTCGCTTCGGTATTCCCCGTGTAACCCATTCGATGTGGTCTGGCGGCTAGGCCGATTCGAGGGGGTTACACGCGTAAACAACTCCCGATCCCTTTTCAAAATGAATCTTTGGTTTTGGTTTTTTTACGGTGTCCGACCTACCTAAGTGGCGGGTGGCGACTCCAAGTTTTTATTGTTTTTTTCAAAACTCGAATTTTAAAAAGAAACTCCCCTATTAAACAAACCTTTATCCAAAAGTAGGACACTTTAAAGTTTTCCAAAAACGTCATTACAATTTGATTCTCTCAATCAAACAATTTTTTTTACCTTTTTTGGTGCTCTTATCTCTCAATACTGAAATGTTGAAATGTTAATTTCAACCAAATAGGAAACATGGAAGGAAACATGGAAGGGGCAAGAAATTGAATGAATTTATATTGTTAATTTAGATGCTGAAATGTTTTGTTTATATGTATATGAGCATATCTAGATCAAGAAATTGAAGGAAACATGGAAGGGGCAAGCGTTGATCAACCAAATAGGAAGAGCAAAGGCATATTTATCAAGGAACAAGATTAGAGGAAAGCTTGGAGTATTGTGAGTGTAGTTAACCTTAGGGTTAGGACTAGTGTCTTAACCATTATTATATATATGTTAATTTATATTGTTTTAAATTGAAGCATGAAATGAATTTAATTCTGGTTTGGTAATTAAATTAAAGGGAAGATGGAATAATTGGAAACATGAAAGCATGTTCTATGTTGATAGATATTTGTCTTGTAGAAGCATGGTTTAGTAACTTACATTGGAATGGCTATGTGATTGACTAAATGAGTATAAAATAAGTGATATGTTACCGCTAATAAATGTGATACATGATTCTGGGAAAATGCTTATATAGTTGCCTTGTGCTGAAAATTATGAAATGATGAATTTGAGATTGGTTCTACCTATTAGTAACAAGAAATGTGATATATGAACTTGCTATTTGTGATTGTTAATCACTTGTAATGTGTTTGCTTAACTTAAAATATATTGAAATTCCTTGGTTGACTAGTTGGGCTTAGGTAGAACGGCATGCCTTAGAGTCTAGAGCTCCTCTGACCTAGTAATGTATGCACTCTCTGTATTGGTGTTATTGGCACCCAACGGTTCTGATGCTTTGAGCATCATTTGTTAATATTATGACCACCTTGAGTGGGTTTATGAGACATTTGATGCATTGTGCATCCCCTGTTTGATATGTTATATTTTTAGACTTGATTACCTAGTCCCACTAATCTACCAAGGTAAAACATTTAAAAGCCCCTGAATAAAAGTTGCCGTATGTTAAATGAAATGTGTAAAATGTTATATAAATGAGTCATATGGAAATGTATTCACAAGTTAATAAAGATTTATGAACCAATCTAGTTGTTTGAAATGAGTATGATTTATATATACATACGGATAATAATCCTAATCGAATGAAATTCTTTGAACATGAGCTATGCTTGAATGCTTGGATCATTTTTGATCAATGTGATTAACGAACATCAAATTGTCTATGTGAATGTGTTACATGATTACATTTCTATGATTGATATTTGGTATGATATTATGTACATGTTTTACTAATGTTTGAGATGATAACAAAATGAGTTAAGTATGCTACTTGATTATCCATGAGACTAGCTAGGTTGTACTTAAATGATTAAAGATCTAGTTAGGTGATCCTTGATTAATGAGATAATACACTTAATGAAACAAAGGAAATCTAATAGTTCTGGGAGCTACCTCACTAAGTACTCATTGTACTTATAACTCTATTATTTCCTTCTTCCCAAACCAACAGGATAATTTGATCGAAAGCTGTCCTGATCATGTTCCAGTAGCGTCCACAAGCAAAGGAATCAAAGTATGACTTGTTTCATCTTATTGGTACTCCTAGTAGGTGGCTTAGTATCGTGTTTAGTCATTCAAGTTGAATGGATAAGGTTGATTTTGCATATGCATATAGATGTGTATAAATCGAAGTATGGATTGATATGTAAAGGGCTTTGCATGTAAATAGGTGCCATATGGATATATGATCATTTTGGTTTGTATATAAGATTTATATAGTTGGTATGAAGTAGTAAACCAATCATGTTTTGGTGTATGTAATACTCTTTGATATGTGTGTGTGTGTGTGTGGTTAATGCTTGGTTATGTTTATTGCAAATGTTATGTATGAAGGCTGATTTTTCCAAGCTAATTGAATGCTTAGAGTGAAAAAGATAACATGTATAATCACTTGGAATTGATAAATGAATGGATAGGCATGTATGAAAGGAAAATGAGTTAATCCTTAACGTGTTCAATTGATCGTAAGTTTCGTATGCTAAGATGATTCGATTGATATGTATGCATTTGGTATAAGATAGAATTGGTTGGAGAAGCATGTTTATGGTAATTGGAAGTTGTTTGTTGTATAAGTATGTTTGTACGAAATGAAAGTGAAAGCTTTTGTTGGGCTCACTATTTGTTAGAAAAGATTAAGCTAAGTAAAGTATGTTATGCTAATTTATTGAATGTCATGCGTTAAGTGTTTCCATTACATTGTTCAATGCGCGTCGTAACACTCTTCACTCCTAACTCGGGTGAAGGGTGTTACATGAAGTGGTAATCAGAGCTTTAGGTTATAGGTCCTAAAGCTTATACGAAAATGTTATGCATCATATAGGTTTAAATTAAGCCATCTGGGAGTCTTATATTGAATTGCTTGTGATTATGCTTTCCTAATCTCGATTTTGATTAAATCTTGGTAGTATGTCCTAAACAAGAATAGCTCGGGATGATGAAAGTCCTCGACGTTCATCGAATTAGGGAGGAAGTGTAAGGTTCGATCAGAACCTTCCCAGGCAAACCGAGCCCCAAGGATCGGCTCAACCCCCTGAACAAGTCCAGTCTCAGTAAGAAACCTCTGCTATCCAATCGGTTTAGAGAGAATGTCTCATGAGTATGAAGGAGATGTTCGATTTACTTCTGAAGAACATTAGACAGTACCTTCTTGTCCCTGATGTTGCCGCAACAAGGAGAGCCTCAATTGACAAACTCGCTCAACACCGAGCTTACACGTTCACGGGCGCAAACGAGGAGAAGCCTGAGGAGGCTGAATATTGGCTCGAGTGAACCAGTCAAATCCTTAAAAAGCAACTACAGTGCTCATATGAGCATAAGCTTGAGTGTATGGTCGCTCTGTTGGCGGACGAAGCAATAAGTTGGTGGAAAACCACGGCATTGACTGCCCCGGCCGAGTTAGTGACATGGAAATTCTTTGTGGAAGAATTCAACGAGAAATACATCAGTGAAAAATATCTAGCTGATAGAAGGAAGCGGTTCTTGTACCTGAAGTAGGCCAATCGTCCCATCAAAAAATTTATTGCAGATTTTTGCAAATATTGCAAGTACAGCTCTGAATATATCAAGACCGATACTGATAAGTACTGGATGTTCATAGATGGATTAAACGATGAATTGAGTTTAATATTTACCGCCTTGAACATCACAGACTTCTAAACTCTGGTGAATCGGGTCATTGCCACTGAAGCCAGGATGAAAGCCATAGAGAAAAGAAAAGGCGACTACCGAAGCGAGAAGAAACGAAAAAGTGATGATAAGTCTAGTTGGCAATCAAAGAAGGCTAAAAATCAGAATGAATGGTCTTCTACTTACACTCTTGTCCTCAGAAGTAACTTCACACCAAGACCCCAATCGGTGAATAAATTGGTTGTTCCGGTTGTATCTGTTAACAGCACAGGAAATTCTGAGAAAGCTTCGACTTGCAAACACTGCCAGAAACAACATTTTGGCTAATGCCGATTTCAATCCAATCTCTGTTTTGCATGTGGTGGTGATGATCACTACATCAAAGATTGTCCGAGAAAGTCTGACAAGCCTCCTACTAGAAATTATGCTAATCTGAGCCCTGCACCTTCCAACAGAAACATGAATCCAAGGCAAACTCAATCGGGAAATCAAGGGAGGGGAAGAGGCTTCCATTCGAAAGCCACAACTTACCAAGAATCCCGAGCCTCAACTCGTGTTTATCACATTCATGGAAAAGAAGAAGAAGAATCTCTCGATGTCATTGCGGGTAAGGTTGAACTAAAACTTGAACCTATTTATGCTTTAATAGACTCAAGATCTACCCATTCGTTTATTTGTTCTTACTTGTAGTGTCAAAACAAGCCGTGTAGTGTCAAACCCTATAGGGGAAATTTGCCCATCAATCTAATCTGTAAGGATTTCATAATAACTATTCGAAATGTACATTTTCCCTGTGATCTCTATGTATTACCTGAATCTAAATTTGACTTAGTACTAGACTTAGATTGGTTAAGTAAACACCAAGCCTGGATCGATTTCCAAAACCAAAGATTGTACCTCCAGGGTTTATGAAAGGAATTTATTATGTTAATCGATCAAAAATCGACATCTATTTTTTCTTTCATGGTGTTACAAGATGAATATGATTTCGGCATACCCTCTATTTCTATTTTTTCCGAATTCATCGATGTCTTTCCTGAGGATCTCCCTGGTCTTTCTCTGACTCGTGAAGTAGAGTTTGGGATCAACATTCAGCCTGAAACAAGCCCGGTGTCTATCACACCTTATCGGATGGCACTAGTTGAATTAAAAGAGTTGAAGAAGCAACTCCAAGAGTTGCAAGACAAGGGCTTCATATGACCGAGCACATCTCTCTGGGGTGCTCCGGTTCTATTTGTGAAAAAGAAAGATGGCTCGATGCGGTTCTGCATCAACTATAGTCAGTTGAATTGGGTAACTATCAAGAACAAATATCCCCTGCCAAAAATTGAAGATCATTTTGATCAACTCCAGGAAGCATCAGTTTTCTCTAAGATTGATCTTCGATCGGGATACTATCAGATGAAAGTGGAGGATAAAGACGTTCCTAAAACTGCTTTCTGTACTCGATACGATCACTATGAATTCCTCGTTATGCTTTTTGGGTTAACGAATGCTCCTGCCGCATTTATGGACCCGATGAACTGAGTGTTCAAGCCCTATCTCGGCAAGTTTGTTGTTGTCTTCATCGATGACATTCTTGTCTATTCCCAAAATAAGAAGGAGCATGCTGAACACATCCGAATTGTGCTACAAACTCTCCGAGAACGCCAATTGTTTGCCAAATTCTCGAAGTGTGAGTTTTGGTTATAGGAAGTTGTTTTCCTCAGTCACGTGATCTCTTCCGAAAGAATCAAAGTTGGCCCTAAAAAGATTCAAGCTATCATGGATTGGTAACCTCCGAAGAATGTTGGTGAGTTTCACACTTTCCTAGGATTAGACGGCTATTACCGAAGGTTCGTTAAAGGTTTCTCTACGATCGCTTTACTGCTAACCAAGCTCTTCCGAAAGGGTCAACCGTATGATTGGTCCGAAAGTCAGCAAAGAAGCTTCGACCAATTGATGCAAGAATTAACGCATACACAAGTTTTAATCCAACCTGAGTCGGGCAAAGATTTCACAGTCTATAGTGACACCTCCCATTCGGGATTGGGTTGTATATTGATGCAAGGTGAAAATGTTGTAGCATACGCATCCCGACAATTGAAGCCGCATGAGCTCAATTACCCAACACATGACCTCGAGTTAGCTGCCATCGTTTTTGCACTCAAAATCTAGAGACACTATCTGTACGGTGAAAAATGTCGCATGTTTACCGATCACAAAAGTCTGAAGTATCTTCTTACTCAGAATGATCTCAATTTGAGACAAAGGAGGTTGATGGAGTTGTTGAAAGATTACGATTTAGTCATCAACTATCATCCCGGAAAAGCCAACATGGTTACGGATACTCTCAGTCGAAAACCGACTCTCGATAAGCTATTCCAAATCCTTAAATACTCAAATGTATTCTTTCTTGTTCCTTAAGAAACCATTTTAACTATACCTTGCAAGAAAAGCAAGTGTTCGAATACTATCTTGTGTAATAAGTGTCTATTCGAAAATTTTCTTGTAAAATAAGTAATCTATTCGAAGCGTTTTCTCGTAGCTTCCTTGGCTATCAACGCTCATTTCCGACTCACTAAAGCTCAGAAATATCTGTGTGAACTTCAAGTTCAATCTAGTCTCATCACAATGATCAAAGAGCTTTAGCAAGTAGATCCGGAACTTCAGAAGATCACTTCTAAGCTTGAATCCAATTCTGACTTCTCCGTTAAATCAAACGGTCTCCTCTATTTCAAGGATAGAGTATGTGTTCTTGACAACAAAGAATTACAAGAAGAGATACTACAAGAAGCACATCAGAGTTCTTTCTCAATCCACCCTGGATCGGTTAAGATGTACAAGGATCTCAAACCCTTGTATTGGTGGCCCATAATGAAAGCGGCTATCAACGATTTTGTGTCAAAATGTCTGAACTGTCAGCGAGTGAAAGCCGAGTACCAAGTCCCTACTGGATTGCTCTAACCTCTTGAATTTCCTAAATGGAAGTGGGATCGAATCACAATGGATTTCGTATCCGGACTTCCTTGTTCTCTAAGAAAATGCGATGCTATTTGGGTAATTGTCGATCGATTCACCAAATCTGCTCATTTCATTCTATTTTGTATGAACTACAGTTTAGAAACCTTGGTTGATATGTATATTCAGGAAATCATCTATTTACACGGAGTTCCTACTTCAATTGTCTCCGATCAAGACTCTCGATTTATAGCTCGATTCTAGAAAACTCTACAACGAGCCCTCGGTACTAGCTAAATCTGAGCACAGCTTTCCATCCGCAAAGTGACCGCCAATCCGAGCTAGTGATTCAAGTTCTTGAAGACATGTTTCGACCTTGTATTATCGACTTTAGAAATAAATGGGAAAAGTCACTACCATTGGTAGAATTCGCATACAACAATAGCTTCCAATCTTCGATTCAAATGGCCCCTTTCGAAGCGTTGTATGGTAGAAGATGCCGAACACCCCTATGTTGGTCCGAACTTGGTGATAATAAGGTGTTAGGACCTCAATTGCTTCAGGAAACCGAAGAACAAGTCCAAGTTATCCATTCTCGGTTAAAGCAAGCTTTTGATAGACAAAAGTCCTACGATGATTAAAAACGTAGAGACATACAATACGAGATCGGTGATAAGGTTTTTCTTAAAGTCTCCCCGTAGAAGAAAGTGTTCCGGTTCGCTAAAAGAGGGAAGCTCAATCCTCGTTTCATAGGACCTTTTGAAGTGGTTGAGAGAATCGATCTGGTAGCTTATCGACTTGCACTTCCAAGCGAGTTCGATAAGATACATAACGTATTCCATGTTTCAATACTCCAACAATATCGATCCGATCTATCCCATGTTCTTGAGCCAGAAGAAATTAAACTGAATCCTGACATATCTTATGAGGAAGAACCAATCTAAATCCTTGATCGAGAAATCAAACGAATCCGAAACAAGAACATATCTCTTGGGAAACTTCTGTAGAGGAATCATAAGGTCGAAGAAGCAACCTAGGAACCCGAGGATACGATGTGAAAGCAATATCCTCACATGTTCAGTTCTGGTAAGAATTCGAGGATGAATTCTTTCTTTTAAGGTGGAGAGAGTTGTAACACCCTCAATCATACCCTAGTATTTATTTAAATTCGTTAGCTAAACAACAAATTTAATTGAACTGAATTAACCTTTAATTTGGCTAATAGGGATCTAATTAGAAGGAATGCACAAACCGAAGGATTAAATTAAGATGATTAAATTAAATTTAATGTTAAACAACAATGGTTGCATGGTAAATACAATGAACTCCCTTTATTGCCCTTAGATGAAAAGTTACTATATGAGGATATCTAGATCAAGAAATTGAAGGAAACTTGGAAGGGGCAAGGGTTGATCAACCAAAGAGGAAGAGCAAATGCATATTTATCAAGGAACAAGATTAGAGGAAAGCTTGAAGTATTGTGAGTGTATTTAACCTTAGGGTTAGGACTAGTGTCCTAACCACTATTATATATATGTTAATTTATATTGTTTTAAATTGAAGCATGAAATGAATTTAATTCTGGTTTGGTAATTAAATTAAAGGGAAGATGGAATAATTAGAAACATGAAAGCATGTTCTATGTTGATAAATATTTGTCTTGTAGAAGCATGGTTTAGTTACTTACCTTGGAATGGCTATGTGATTGACTATATGAGTATAAAATAAGTGATATGCTACCACCAATATATGTGATACATGATTCTAAGAAAATGCTTATATGGTTGCCTTGTGCTGAAAATTATGAAATGATGAATATGAGATCGGTTCTACCTATTAGTAACAAGAAGTGTGGTATATGACCTTGCTATTTGTGATTGTTAATCACTTGTAATGTGTTTGCTTAACTTAAAATACATTGAAAGTCCTTGGTTGACTAGTTGGTCTTAGGTAGAACGACATCCCTTAGAGTCTAGAGCTCTTCTAACCTAGTATTGTATGTACTCTCTATATTGGTGTTATTGGCACCCAATGGTTCTGATGCTTTGAGCATCCTCTGTTAATATTATGACCACCTTGAGTGGGTATATGAGACACTTGATGCATTGTGCATCCCCTGTTTGATATGTTATATTTTTTAGACTTGATTACCTAGTCCCACTAATCTACCAAGGTAAAACATTTAAAAGACACTGAATAAAAGTTGCCATATGTTAAATGAAATGTGTAAAATGTTATATAAATGAGTCATATGGAAATGTATTCACAAGTTACTAAAGATTTATGAACCAATCTAGTTGTTTGAAATGAGTATGATTTATATATACATACGGATAATAATCCTAATCGAATGAAATTCTTTGAACATGAGCTATGCTTGAATGCTTGGATCTTGTTTGATCAATGTGATTAACGAACATCAAATTTTCTATGTGAATGTGTTACATGATTACATTTTTGTGACTGATCTTTGGTATGATATTATTTACATATTTTACTAATGTTTGAGATGATAACAAAATGAGTTAAGTATGCTACTTGATTATGCATGAAACTAGCTAGGTTGTACTTAAATGATTGAATATCTAGTTAGGTGATCCTTTATTAATGAGAATACACTTAATGAAACAAATGAAATCTAATAGTTCTATGAGCTACCTTACTAAGTACTCATTGTACTCATAACTATTATTTCCTTCTTCCAAACCAACAAGACAATTTGATCGAAAGCTGTCCTAATCATGTTCTAGTAGCATCCACAAGCAAAGGAATCAAAGTATTCCTTGTTTCATCTTATTGGTACTCCTAGTAGGTGGCTTAGTATCGTGTTTAGTCATCCAAGTTGCATGCATAAGGTTGATTTTGTGTATGCATATAGATGTGCATAAATGAAAGTATGGATTGATATGTAAAGGGCTTGGTATGTAAATAGGTGCCCTATGGATATATGATCATTTTGGTTTGTATATAAGATTTATATAGTTGGTATGAAGTAGTAAACCAATCATGTTTTGATGTATGTAATACTCTTTGATATATATATATATGTGTGTGTGTGTGTGTGTGTGGTTAATGCTTGGTTATGTTTATTGCTAATGTTATGTATGGAGGCTGGTTTTTCCAAGCTAATCGAATGCTTAGAGTGAATAAGATAACATGTATAATCACTTGGAATTGGTAAATGAATGGATAGGCATGTATAGCTTAGAGAAGGTCATGTTCGTATGGTATAGAGACCTTAGAAAGTGTATATGTTTTTAGATATGATTGTGAGATGTAGATCGATTATGATATTCGGATGAGTTTAGACTATTTTGATAAGAATTCATGGATTTATGTGTAAGCTTATAGTAGGATAATTCAAAATGATTCTTAATATATGATGGAGTTAATACATGCTTAGTTCGAATAGTTGAGATAGGAATTGTTGGGTTTTTAGGTGCTCGATTCCTTCAACCGTTCTTGCTCGCCAAGAGGTGGAGAAGTGGAATTTTGGGTGATAAAGGTGTGGAAGCTAAAAAGATAAAGACAAGATGATTTATAGTGGTTCAACCTTCTAACCAAGGTCTACATCCACTACCTTAGCTTCCCACTAAGGATTTCCAATCAATCCACTATTGATTCGTCCCTTTTTCTAGGCTTAGGAGAAAACCCTTACAAACCGATCAAGCTTTCTACCCAAAGCCTTGATCAAACCCTCTTTACAAAGAGATAAAAATAAGCAAACTCAAATCCCTCTAATAGGTATTTGTTTGCACAATTAAGCTCTCACCCAATCCTAAAACACTTGAGCAAATCTAAAATTTTTGCTCACCAGTGTTTGTCTATACAAAGAATTGACACTTAAGCACTAAGACACATTTTGATCATATGTTATATTACAATTGAAGCATTAACCATTACTAGATGCTTGGAGGTCCCTTTTATACTCCTCTTTGAGTTTGTAGTCGTTACTAGCTGTTGGGGTTGAATTGGAGCCGTTGGAGACTTTATTTCCCACCATAAATACAGTTCTGCAGCTCCCCGTTTCGAAACACTCTTGAAATAGAAAGAGCCATTGAAGTCTGATGCAGCACCCGTATCGAAATGCCCTTGACCGTATCGAAACGACGTATTGAAACGCTTGTTCCCATATCGAAACGCTCTGCATTTAAAAGTTAGTTGGGAAATAGTCGTTTGGGGTTTTATGACCGTTGAGGCCATGCCACATAGGCGTATCAAAACGGTCATGGCCGTATCGAAATGCCAAGAAAAATACTCACCCAGATTGAAACCTGTTTCAAAACAGCTTAAGGTTGTATCGAAACGTTTTTCCACTGTAAATACCCATATCGAAACACCTGGGGGCGTTTCGAAATGCCTGAATGGTTTTGTTGGATTTGGCTTTAAAACCTTTTGAAAACCTTTTAAAATATCCCATAAATATAGTTTCAAGTTGTTTGGACTTAGAAATGGTTTTGAATTCTTTTTAACTTTGTCCAAAACATTTTTCAATTATTATATCAAAACATTAGTTCTACATGAATTGTATCTAGCCTATTCGAGTGAAAGGAAATTGATTTAATCCTTAATGTGTTCAATTGATCGTAAGTTTCGTATGCTAAGATGATTCGATTGATATGTATGCATTTGGTATAAGATAGAATTGGTTGGATAAGCATATTTATGGTAATTGGAAGTTGTTTGTTGTATAAGTATGCTTGTATGATATGAAAGTGAAAGCTTTTGTTGGGCTCACTATTTGCTAGAAAAGATTAAGCTTGTAACACCCCGAAAATCGGTCTAGTCAGAATTGGATTTCCGATGATCGGAGTATTGATATTAAATATTGAAATATTGAATCCTTGCTATAGATTATACTCTTATAGGACCTTAACTGAACCAAGTCTTTAGTTAAGATCGCCTTTAAAATGCCTAAAATGATGTTTTTGAGCTGGGTGTTTCGATACAGTCAGACTCGTACCGAAACGGCCTAGGTAAGGCATTTCGAAACGGTTATGGGGTGTTCCAATACGGTGTAACTGTATTAACTAACTTTTGGAATTTTTCTCAACCATTTCGATACGGTTTCACTCGTTTCGAAACGGGTCCCCTGTTTCGAATGAGTTTAAAGGAAATGATAAGGTGATGACTCACCTGCTTATTGCTGCCCTTTCCACGTGATTATCATCAAGAAAGATGACTAGTGTTCATCTATATGTTTGATATTGATAATTATAGAAAGGATAAATAATATTTTTAAAGCTTACCCTTGGTTGAGGGAAACCTTCTCATTGGTCCTTGGTGAGGTGGGGTAATGATTGGGGATGTAGCTAATTTTAAAATAGTAATAAGGGAGCTTTTATCTCTTGTTTGAGTTCCACCGATATTGTCATCTTCAACATTGAGCACCCAAGCATACACCTCCCTAGTTAAACTCTATGAGCTTGAGTTTTCCTTAATTTAAGAACGTTGATTCATAGCTATCGATCTGGTAAGTGGAAGCCCTAAGTTAATCATCTATTCTCTTGATTATTAGATGTCCAATTCCAAGCTTTAAGCTAAGCTTTGTCTAATAGCTAATGGCTATTCAAGTATCGGTATTTTCATATTGATTCTAATAATACATTATCATTCTTCCTAGTTCAAGAAGTGGAAAATATTAATACACCGTCGCAATCGAAAGCTAGGAATAAAGGGATGGTTATCTGAGAGCTGTAGGAGCTTCGAATTATCGAGGTGAGTGTAGTTGGAATCTCGGAATTTGGCGAAGAGCCTTTCCGAATTTATCGTCATTGATTTCGTATGATTTACTAACCATTGAATTAAATGGGTTTTGTATAAAGCATCATTGAAAACCATATTGGTAAGTTTGGTAAGTATTGCGTTGATTCATCGTCCATAGCATTGCTATTATTTTTATGGAAATCATTGAAGCATTTTCATGTAAAAATCATTGACATGTGTTTATTGCTATTGCCTATTGCTATGACCATGTGATTGATGAGATATTGCCATTGAATCATTGATATCAAACTACTGTCATTGAATCATTGATATTGAATTATTGTCATTGAATCATTGATATTGAGCTATTGTTATCGGACCTTGGGGTCGAAGTATTGGATACAATTGGCATGCCATAGAATTCATGAGCTTAGTGGTACGGAGATTATACAGTGTAGTGGAGGGATGTGATGTGTGTTGGTCAAAACGGTGTAGTGGAGGATATTGGACCATATTGTTCATTGTTGGTGTAGTGGTTGAATTCGCGTATCCAAATACGGTTGAAATCGATCTAAGGAAGAATGTTGATTATTGATATTGTCATTGATGATATGATCATTGATATTGCATTGTCATGATATTAAGATATTGTTATTAGTGAATTGATTATTGATATTATGTTTCAACATGATTAAAGAGTATGTCTTGATCATTATATAGTTGATGATATAATTGTCATCAGAGCATGATAGTACACCAAGTACATTCATTGTTATTGGCTACCTCACTTAGACTATGTAAGTCTAATCCATTCATACTCCATACATTTTAGGTTAAGGAAAGTATCGGATCAAGATCGGGATTAGCTGGAAGTTTGGCAAGTCACCACATGTTTAATGTAAAGTACTTTTGTTCCTTTGAACTCCTAGAATGGTGGCAAAGTAGTTAAAGTAGTTGATGATGATGTTTTGTTTATGTGTATAAAGGCTATGTGTTGTATGTGGATAAAGGTACTTAAATGACTTGCTAAGTTTGCTTGAAAATGGCTTAATATGCATATTTGGCTTAAAAAGGTGAAAACATAGTAAACGTATTTGAATGATGATGAAAATGGGCGTGACAGTAGTTTATATCATTGGAATATTGTGTATAAAGTTTCATTGCATTTGGACATCGTATGGTAGGTTAATTCAAATAAAAACTAGCAAGAATCCGTCATTACAGGTCAGGCCGTACCGAAACTGGTGATGGCGTTTCGATACGGGTAAGAATAAATGAATTTAAGGAAACAAGGCATACTGAAACGGATTAGGGTCATACCAAAACATTTTGTCACTGGAATCCCTCATTTCGATACGGGTTCATATCGTATCAAAATGGGTCAAAGACAAAGTCAAAGGAAGTCAACCCGTACTGAATAGGGCTTGCCCATATCGATACGGTCATAGAGGAAAAGTCAACATGGGTTGACCATCTTCCACCCCCTTCCCAGCCTGGTAGAGAATCGAGTTTATTGCAATATTAGTTGGCCTGTAAAATTTCATGCAAAATGGTGATCTTTTACTCATTCAATTTAATCATCCAAAATACAGTGACCAAATTGTAAACAATGCAAATCTCCAGATTATGCCTTTTAACCAATTTAACTAACCATGTATCGAAACACTCAAGCCATTTTCGATACGGGTGGACGATGGTCAACTCATGTTGACTTTTCCTCTTTGACCGTATCGATACGGGCAAGCCCTGTATTTGTACGAGTTGACTTCCTTTGACTTTGTCTTTGACTCGTTTCGATACGCTATGAACCCGTATCGAAACGAGGGATTCCAGTGATAAAATGTTTCGGTACGACCCTAATCCGTTTCGGTACGCCCTATTTCCTTAAATTCATTTATGCTTACCTGTATCGAAACGCCATCACCTGTTCCGATACGGCCTGACATGTAATGACAGATTCTTGTTGGTTTTTATTCGAATTAACCTACCATACGATGTCCAAATGCAATGAGACTTTATACACAATATTCCAATGATATAAACTACTATCATGCCCATGTTCATCATCATTCAAATACGTTTACTATGTTTTCACTTTTTTTAAGCCAAATATGCATATTAAGCCATTTTTAAGCAAACTTAGCAAGTCATTTAAGACACTTTATCCACATACAACACATAGCCTTTATACACATAAACAAAACATTATCTTTAACTACTTTGCCACCGTTCTAGGAGTTTAAAGGAACAAAAGTACTTTACATTAAACTCGGGGTGACTTGCCAAACTTCCAGCTAATCTCGATTTTGATCTGATACTTTCCTTAACCTGAAATGTATGGATAATGAATGCATTAGACTTACATAGTCTAAGTGAGGTAGCCAATAACAATGAATGTACTTGGTGTACTATCATGCTCTGATGACAATCATATCATCAAATATACAATGATCATAGCATACTCTTTAATCATGTTGAAACATAATATCAATAATCAATTCACCAATAACAATATCTTAATATCATGACAATGCAATATTAATGATCATATCATCAATAACAATATCAATAATTAACATTCTTCCTTGGATCGATTCAACCGTATTTGGATACACAAATTTCACCACTACACCAACAATGAACAAATATAGTCTAATATCCTCCATTACACCGTTTTTGACAATCACATATCGCATCCCTCCACTACACCGTATAAACTCCGTACCGCTAAGCTCATGAATTCTATAGCATGTCAACTGTATCCAATACTTCGATCCCAAGGTTCAAATATCAATAGCTCAACAACGATATTTCAATAGCAATATTTCCACATCAATATCAATATCAATAACAATAATTCAATAGCAATAGACATATATCAAAGTTTCAATAGCATTGTGCAATAATCAATTTCTAATGCTCGATATGCAATACTTACTCATGCTTACCAATAAGGCTTTCAATAATACTTTATGTAAATTTGAAAAGGCTCCCCGCCTAATTTCGAGACTCCGACTACACTCACCTCGATAACCTAACGCTTTTAAGGTTCTCGAACAATAACGTCCTTATCCTTGATTTTCGGTGGTTGTTCCTTATTGACTTCTTGAACCTAACGATAGCAAAAATTCGATATCGTTAAACCGTGAAAATTGAGCTACTAATCTAATACTGAACCGTTGCTTGGTTCCTTACATTTCTATGCATTCTACGTAAACCCCCCCCCCCCCCCCCTATATATGAATGGTTGGCTTGAAATGGCCTTAGCCCCCCTTTGGCCGTGGCATTTGCTTGGGGTTTAAACCCCCTTGGGTTGTTGCCACGTTGGTGGCAAATTCCACACTAAACACAAATTAGCCGAGTGGCCCTTACAAAGCACATGTGTGGCTCAGATAATAATAATAATAATAATAATAACAAAATAATAATAATAATAATAATAATAATAATAAATTGTCATAAATTAGCCTGAATAATATTTATTGCCTCAGATAAGATCAAATAAATTATACAATCGATATAAAATATTCGGTTATCGAAACTTAATTCTGACTAGACCGATTTTCGAAATGTGACAACTCTCTCCCCCTTTAAAGAAAATTCGTCCTCAAATTTTCTCCGGCAGTAATACGCTCATCTATATGATTCTTACTAAGGTTAGTCATCTATACATAAAGAGATCGGATTAGTCGGCAAGTCACAATACACAATAAATTAACTCATAGGTGGCAAAGTAACACAATAAACAATACGTATAAAGTTTCGTTTAGTCCAAAATCAGCTAAACTCTAGCTCTGATATCACTAATTGTAACACCCCATTTCGGTCTGGTAGTGAACCAGGTCGAAGAGCAATACTAAAAAACAAAATAGAGATCGATGACATAAATCTTAAATTTTTAATCAATATTTTAGTGCCAAATATGTCATTTTTAGTCACTTTTAACCAAACTCAAAAGTCATTATAGTGCTTTAAAACTTTATACAAAACATAGACAACATATACACAATAATAAGGTCACAAGCGACTAATTTAACTACTTTGTCACCATTCTAGGAGTTTGTAAGGACAAAATACATTACTCTAATCTTATAGTGACTTGTCGATCCTTCAACTTCTCCCGTCTCGAACCGAACACCTTGCTAGCCTGAAATTTTATGAAGATGAATGCATTAGACTTTTATAGTCTAAGTGAGGTAGTCATAGACAATGAATGAACTTATCATGTGATACAAAACGTCTTGATATCATCAGTAATACTACATCATGAACATAAATATCATTTTTATGCTCAATAACAACAATAACTATCATGGCATCAATAATCAATATCATAGCATTAATAATCAATAGCAACAGTCAATAATTTCTTTGGATCGATTCAACCGTATTTGTATACACAAATACCACCGCTACACCAACCGTCAATAATGACTTATGCAAATTCTTTTAATTCAATGGTTAGTAAAACAGACGAAATCAATAATGATAAATTCGAAAAGGCTCCTCGCTTAATTTCGAGATTCTGACTATACTCACTTCGATAACCTAACGCTTTTAAGATTCTCGAACAATAACGTCTTTATCCTTAATTTTCGGCGGTTGTTCCTTATCGACTTCTTAAACCTAACGATAGCAAAGATTCGATATCGCTAAACCGTAAAAATTAAGCTACTAATTTATTACTGAAATGTTGCTCGGTTCCTTAAATTTCTATGCATTCTACGTAAACCCCCTTCTATTTATATACGAATGGTTGGCTTCAAATGGCCTTAGCCTCCCTTGGCCGTGGCATTTGCTTGGGGTTTAAACCCCCTTGGGATGTTGCTACGTTGGTGGCAAATGCCACACTAAACACAAATTAGCCGAGTGTCCCTTACAAAGCACATGCGTGGCTTTCAATTGGGCAATTCCTTCAATTTGAAGGAATTGCCACGGCACCTTCCTCTTTTTAATAATAATAATAATAATAATAATAATAATAATAATAATAATAATAATAATAATATCATAAATTAACCCAAATAATATTTATTGGCTCAGATAAGATCGAATAAATTATACAATCGATATAAAATATTCAGTCATCGAAATCTAATTCTGACTATACCAATTTTCGGAATGTGACAGAGCTAAGTAAAATATGTGATGCTAATTTATTAAATGTCATGCGTTAAGTGTTCTCGTTACATTGTCTGTTGCGCGTCGTAACGTTCTTCACTCCTAACCCGGATGAAGGGTGTTACACCCTGAACCATCTCATTCGACCTTTGATCGACTCTATCCCTCTTTCCTATACTGCAGCCTCTTTCATTGTCAATCGATCCTTTTCGTTTCCAATACACATCCTGCGTCCCTCTCATCACAAACGCAACCCTCAATTTCGCTCTATAAATTCACTTACCATTAAGCCGTTGAATTGCCCGCATCGCCTCTACAAATCGAATCGCCAACCATGGCATGTACGTTTTGCTGTCACAAAAACATCAACCACCCGACCATGACAATCAAAAACCGGCCACACCCCCTTCCATTGGATTTGATCCAAAAAATTATCCACAAAGATCGTCTAACACCTACGTCGGCTGCTCTCTTCCATGGAAATACTCAAAAAGTTTTATCAGATATACGAATTGTTCGGATTTATTTTTGTCCTTTAATTTTTTTACTTGGTACACTGATCCTATTACAACCTCGTACCCTAAATTTTCTACTCCATTACCGTAAGATCTCATAAAAGTGAAATGGGTGCAAATGATTACCAAAAACGTGGAATGGAAACAACCTTGTTGCAACCAAGCGGTGCAAAGTGCTGAAACACGAGGAGCGGCAGCGCAAAAAAAATATAAGTTTTCTTCGATAGATTTTTATTAAAAAATTTAAATTTTTATGATTTTAAATATATTTTTAAATTTTCTTATGACTTCTACGATTTTATGCCGTAGCACCTTCAGGGAATGTCACATGTCATCTTAATAATTGTTTGTGAGTTAATGATAAACTTTACAGAATAATTAAATTAATCACAATTTAAATTATGAGGACTTAATTGATCGCAATTTGAATTATAACTGTTAAATTAAGTGCAAATTTAAAAAAAAAAAACTTAATTAATTTTTTTATTGAAGGCTAAGTTAATCTTTTTAATGTTTTTATATTAGAATGACCAAATTTATCAGTCTACATGAGAATTCAATTTTGTGTTTTCGAATTGGAGTATTCAAACGGAAGATTCCCAAATTGGACATGTGTATTAGAGCAAAACTCAAATCAACTCGTGGGTGGGTTGGATCATGATAATAACATTAGCCAATCAAATATTGAGGCTTTGACAATTTTGACTTTTTAGAATCCTTCACATGATATTTGTTTATATATATATTCTTTCATGTATAGTTTTTGAATTTATTTTTAATACACAAGGGTTAAAAATAAAATAAAAATTCACCAGCACCTTAATTATATGTTTTAAGTTTAAAATTCAGAGATTATGAATTTTGGTTTAGAGTTTAGGGATTTAATGTTTAGAGTTTAAGGATTTTGGTTTAGGGTTTAGAATTTAGGGATTGTTATTAGAATTTAAGGCTTAGAGTTTGGGGTAATATAATTAGAGATTTAAGTTTTAATCTGTAAACCCTAAATTATAACCACAATACATCGATTCTAAATCATTAAATTTAAACCTCTAATCTCAAAACCCTAAAATTTAACCCTAATCCTAAATCAAAAATCCTTGCAAAAAAAAATTATTTTCACCGCAGCGTACGAAATAATTACACATATTTTTTTCTCCACAACCTTTTGACAATATTAACATTAATAGGCGAGCCACACAACAAATAAATAATTTAGTTCTTATACTTTTTTCAATTTAATGTATCCCATTATTATTTTTTGTTATGGTTGAGTTTAAATACATATCCTACCACAGATTTTAATTTTATTATTTTAATATTCTCATTGTGCTAACAAAATTATTACTCTTGTATCGTAAACTTGTCAACTTTCAAAAGGATAGACTTATCATTAAATTTATTTTACGTTATACATTTTATATAAAAATTTCGTCTAAAACTAAGTGAAAAGTCAACAGATGACAATAATTAATTTTACCTCTAAAGCTATTAAGATTTTCATATCTAGCATTATTTTTAATCTTACTGAATTTAGTTTCAAGAAGATTAATTTCTATTTATATAAGGGTTTGTTTGATTAATGGTTTGATTGATTTACTGAAATATATTTTGAAAATGATTCTTTTGGAATATATATTTTTCGAAAAATAGTTTTCGGTGTTTGAATGATAGCGTGGAAACCATTGTTCGCTATTTGGTAATTTTTCATAAATTATTCGTTGTAAATGTCAAATATAATAAATAGTATTATTCATTAAATAATAATTTTATTACAAATAATAAATAATATTAATTATATTAATAAATTATTAATTTATTATACATTACTTAAATAAGAATAAAATATTACACATTATTATAATATAACTGATGTTGTGAATAAAATAATAAAGAACAATAATAAAAACAAAGAACAAGAATAGAAGAACAAAGAGATGAGAGAAAGAGGAAGATTTGTATTATTCTCAAAAATAGAATTGTCTACAATCTCTTCAATGAATCATCTATTTATAGGCATAAGAAGTACATAATACATCAAACTCTAACTAATAGAGATAATATTCCTAATGATAAATAAATCAAACTCTTTAGATAAAGTTCTAATCATGATAGACATCCACATAAATAAATATTCATAACACTCCCCCTTGGATGTCTATGAAGATAATGTGTCTCGTTAAAACCTTACTAAGATAAAAACCCAGTGGGAAAAAAATCATTAGTGAATGAAAAGAGTACACACATCTTTAATACGCATAACATGTTGCCTCATTAAAAATCTTACCAGGAAAACCCATTGGGGCAAAACCTCGGTTAAGGAAAAAAGAGTGCAACACGTATTTACTCCCCCTCATAAAAATATCACATAAGATCTTTGAATCTTCATAATTCAATCTTGAATATAATCTTCAAATGTTGAAATAGAGTATGCACTAGTGTATAAATCTTCCAAATTATTGCTTGAAATGATCTATCAAATAATATTCTTCTGAAGATCATGAGGGACGAAACTTTAAAGAGATATGTTTCGTTTTATCACATTTGATGTATCCACCTTGAGATATAAATTCTGCATTATCTCTACATAAAATAGCTTTGCATCTTATCTTGTGAAAGCAATTCACATATCTTCTGGATATGTTTAGCCAAACACATATTTCGGCTTTGCCTCATGCATAGCAATTATTTAAAGGCAATGGTCTCGTAGCACTTAGATAGTATTTCTGTACCAACCAAGATACGATGCTTCCAGATCAATTAATGTATATATGGTGCTTTTAGACCAAGAATATCATCACCTTTTTCTCGAGGGCGGAATGGATCTTTATTTACATTAAGAGACCTAGCAACCAAATAGTGGTCAACAAATATGCATTATGCATGTAAAGTCTCTTTAAACATTTTTCTGTGTTTGTCGATTGCTGCACAAGGATTCCATTATTAAGGAGATCTCTTCATGAGTCTCAATGAATCGCCAACATACATAATAAAAACAAAGACAAATCCAGAGCTAAACCTCTTAATAAAATGCTCTGGAAATTAAATCATTCTTATAGCCTTCCGCTAATAAGTATTCAATGGGGCAATTATACCAAATGTGCCTAAAATATTTTAATCCATAAAAAGATATATTTAATATAATTGAATAATGTTCTCGAGAACTTGAATTAACTGCTTATGGCAGTCTAAATCCTTCTAGAAACTTCATCTAAATGTTGTTATCAAGAGGCTCGTACAAATAAGATGTAACAACATCCATTAGGCGGAAACTGAGTTATTGCATTTATTGTCAGACTATCTAAAAGTAACTGCATCCACCACCAAGAATATATTTTCCTCATAATCAATTTCATGTCTTTGTGAGAATCTTTGCAACCAAACGAGCTTATATCTCGTGATTTCTCATTTTGATTTTTCTTTCTCACAAAGGCTCATTAATATCCACGAGCTTTACACATTTCAATATACGGGCTATAGACCCAAATACTTTTCTTTTCGAAAGAGATCTTAGTTTCGCCTCAATTGCCTCTTTCCATATTGGCCAATCATTTCTTTGTTTACATTGTCCAATTGACAATGATTCATGATCCACATCATCAAATAAAATCTTTAGTGCTATATTGCATGCAAATGTATTATCGACGTCGATTTGATTTCAGTTCCATTTATTACCAGACATGACATAATCTATTGAGATCTCTTTATTATCAGGTACCTGAGTCATGTTAATGCCTCTATTGGAGACCTTTTAATCTCTTCTTGAGATTTTCATAATTCATTGATTCCTCGATCAGACCATCATAACTATAGCTCCCTTCTTTTTTTTTGAGGATTTTTATCTTTGGAACCTACTTGTCTACCACGCTACAGGCGTAAGTTAGACTCATTAGAAACTAGAATTTGTCCTTCCGGGACATTAAATTTAAGGGTAATCTTCACTAGTGGTCCTTTTCATTTATGGTGTGTTCTATTTTGGTCACCAGAATTCAAAAAAGATTATTCTGGTCACTTACGTTTAAAATCGTTTCTATTTTGGTCCCTTGGTCGTTAGTCTCCGTTACTTAAAAAAATTAGTTTCTAATTTAACCCCCAAACTTTCAAAATTTTAATTTTCACCAACTTCCTCAAAAATTATAAAACTAAACCCCCAAAGGTTGCCCTTGTTGGAATAAAGCTTACCGGTATGAATGATCTTGAGGAACAGTCTCTTTACTCTTCGAAATATTTTTCGAGTTCGTGCAGCTGGAGACATGCCTGATGAAATGAAGTTGAATAGAATATACATGTAAAGATCAATGCAGCTAATTGTGGGACAGAAATAGAATGTAAGATGATGTTGTAAAAGGAGGAAACATGATACAACCTGGTCAGAATCCTTGATGCCATAATTTACAATAAGGTCAGTGTCTTGGATCAACTTCTGATCATCATAAGACAAGCAAAAGTGTCCCCAGACATGTACCCTCCGCAATGCACAATGCAGATTCATATCACAAACAAGCAATTCAATGCCAATACTTTATTAAGAATCCGACCTAAAATCGATTGTAGAAAAGAGAAGGGGTTTCAGACAATGATATAAGTGGAAAAGTTACCATGAAATCTTGTTGGGACCGTTTGGCAAATGAATAAAAACATTTTGCACTCTTACCTTGAGATCTGCAACGGTATCCGACTTTAAAACTTCAACATCTGTAATGATAAAAATAGATGTTAATGGAACTCAGAAACAAGTGAAATGCAATAATGCCATTTGGGACGAGAAAAGTACTGAAGGAAGAGTCATCCAATTTACGAATGGAGAGACTGAGGGTCTCTTCGAGAAGCTTAGAATAATGGAAAGTTTTTCGAGAGGAATCATTGTCAACCGCCAGGGTTTGCAATGTCGTTGGTGTCTTCTCCGAAGTAAAATTTTTCCCCACTTTGACCCCCGACATGTTGTCAATATGTCAAGAAAATCCCAGAAGAAAAACAAAAGAAAAAAAGTAATGGGAAAGACATACAAAAAAGAACTAGATTTAGAGAATACCCTATTTTGTCTCTAAAAAGACCAGATGTCACACAGGCTGACTCAACCGGTTTTAGAGAGAGAAAATCTTGATTACTTAGAAATATTGACGACTTTTGGGGTTTTAGTTTTATAATTTTGGGGAAGATGGTGAAAAATAAAATTTTGAAAGTTTGGGGGTTAAATTAGAAACTAATTTTTTTAAGTAACGGAGGCTAACGGCCAAGGGACCAAAATAGAAACGATTCTAAACGTAAGTGACCAAAATAATCTTTTTTGAATTCTGGTGACCAAAATAGAACACACCCTAAACGAAAAGGACCAATGGTGAAGATTACCCTAAATTTAAACGAAGCATTCATAGCTGGTATATGTGACTTAGTCACTCTATTAGGGTTAGCAAAATCATCTGACAATTGATTTGCTAAATGAATTATCCTTTGAACTTATAGTTCACATTGTTGAGTACGTGGATCAAAATAAGATAATGATAATTCATTCTAATTTATTTCTTTTCCCAGCTATTTTATTTTTCCCCTAACGTTGGGAAAACTGACACGTTAAAATGATAGTCAGTAAATCGAGTTGTAAATAAATTTCCTATGAGAAGCTTAAGATATTTAATTATCAAGGGAAATTTGAATCTAACATATATTCCCAACCTCCTTTAAGAACTCATCTTTGTGCGTTGTGGTGGAGCAATCAAAACATATACCGCACACTAAAAAAATCTAAGATGAGAAATATTTGGTTCCTGACCAAAAACCATTTATAATAGGGAGAACTTATAATAATTTGTTGGCTTGATGTGAATTAGTGGTAATACATATAAAATGACATGTCATCAGCATTATCAAGACCAATTGTCTTTATAAGGTAATCTGAAAATGTGCTCATAGTTTTATCAACTGAGCAAGTAGCCTCGCAAATACCAAGTTGTGGATTAGTAACAATGATACATATGACCATCTAGTCGATGCATCAATTAAAATCGTAAAATATCTAGATGGACTGTAAGAAAGGTGTATGGGCCCACATATATCACCTTTGTATCCGTTCTAGAAAAAAATTTAATAGATTCGCAATCTATCATAGCTGATGATGATTGAATAATCGGTTTGCTTTGATAGCAAGTATCACATGAAAACATTACTTTGAAGAAAATTTCAATTCTTCAATAAATTACCACATGAAAGTGTCAAAAAAATTTCGCATCATAATTGAACCGGGATGGTCGAACCGGTCAATGCCAAATAATAAAGTTATTAGTAAACTTCTGATTCACAATAGCATGAGCTTCAATTTGTGCTAATTCTATTGTAGTACACTATGGATGACAGTGCATATAACTTTTTCAAGTTTTTATTATTGCCTTGATTTATACTCATAATATTGAGATAGTCAATATGCCATCGACTAATGGTCTCAATATGATATCCATTACTATGAATATCTTTAAAATTAAATAAGTGACTTTGACGAGTATAACGCATTGTGAATATGGAATAAAGTTCCATTTGACAATAACATATTTGCTCAACTAGAGCCTTTTGTGATATTAGTACTTTCGGATATAGTACTCACATCATTCCCTTGCATTTTAATCGAGAAATGCATAACTATGCACCTTTCAAAATGTGCTTTGTTTCATTTACTTCGGGTAATGAAAATATGTACTTTGTATCATTCACTTCGAGGAATGGAAAATATAAAATATAGCACATCATATCAAGTCGATTATCTATCAGAGATAAACTTTCAAGTGCTCTTCTGAAGAATTGATATTTTAGTACTTTGAGAAATATTACTCATATTTCCCCTTACATTTAAATGAGAAAAATATTTCTTATGCTTAAGTACAATATGAGTACTTGCATTATCTGCTAGGCATAAATAACCACAACTCTAGGCATAAATAACCACAATTCATTGTATATTTTATTCTGAAAGTAATCATATTCTTCAAATAATAAATTAACATAAAGCGTAAAAAAATAATATGTGAAATAAATAAACATAAAGCAAACTAACATAAATAAATAATAAATAAAACGAATTAACATAAAAAAATAAAAAATAATAAAAAAATCAATTATTCCTGTTAGAGGTTATAAGAGAAATAAAATAAATGGTAAATTATTCCCTTCAAGGGTTATGAGAAAATTAACAATATCCAATTGAGTTGGACCAATAACGCCATAATTATTTTCGCCATAAACAAATTTTGTTTATATTTTATTTCATTTATCATTCATGATTATGGATAAAGTTCATAATACTTTGGTGTTTGACAAGTACGAAACCAATGGTTTATAACATCACATTGGTAAAAGAATTTCACTTCCTTAGAATGATCTTTATCACTCTTGTCATCCTTATAACTTCGCTACTAGCGGGTAGAAGTATTCTTAAAACGACTATATTTTTCATGTGTATATTTATAGCCTCGACCACGACCACAACTTTTAATGTGGTTTTTTATTCCTTCCATAATATAATCTCACATTCACTTCAGGGAATGGAGTAGAGCCAGTGGGCCTTTGAAACCTTTTTCACATATCCTTATCATAGAGAACAAAGATTTAATCCTCGTACGCGGCATTGTTAAACATGTTCACAAGGTCCTTTAAAAACCTCCTTTGAGACCAGTAGCCTCGCAGAACGGGATGTCCAGCCAATATACTTGGATTATATCTAAATTATGTCTCTAATTGAATAATGATTTACCATGTTTGCATTCACTTCAGGGAATGAAACAGTTCCAATAATAGCATGGAATAAACATCATGCTTGCATTCACTTCAGGGAATGCCCCATCATTGATAATCGCATGGAATAAACATCATGCTTGCATTCACTTCAGGGAATGCCCCATCATTGATAATCACATGGAATAAACATCATGCTTTGCACTCACTTCAGGGAGTGCCTCCCATAAAACTTTTTGGATTAAGACGAATTTTCGTAACTTGAAATTGGGAGAAGTCTATGGTCAAGTTTTTCGACGAAGAAGAAATATTACTTTCGAGTAAATATAGACTTTATACTAATCTTCTTGTAAATTTAAAATCATCATGATTTATCGCACTTTAAAAAAATAATATAAAGAAAAAAAATTAAAATTTACCGATATTGATTTTTCTCTCGTGGACAATGGAGACATAGCATATGACCGAGATAGCTTCTCATAGTCCCTTTATATCACATCTTTTTCCAAGTCATTTAAGCATATCATGTAAAACTCAAAACACGGTTAAAAATAGTAACTTTTACCAAATAAAATAACATAAATAATAATATGAAAAATATCAAATATAATCATATAAGTAAAAGTATGAATAAGCATACCGCTAATTAACCCTTTTAGGAACAAGAGAAAACACGCGTAATTTACACCAAACGCAACCTCTTCGTCTCTTTCGATCCGTCTTTTGGTTTGTGAGAAGCCACAAATTTGTCTCTTTCCAATGTTCGAATAAAATCAAACATACTTCCAAACTTTTCAAAAAAAGTTAAAATATAAAGAAAAAGACAATCGGTAATTTAAGAAAATGAAGAGAGAAAAAAAACTTATCTTTGGTTTATCCTAGAATCGAATTCTTTCCAATAACTTCTTTTGGATTCAAACAATGAATACCTCAGTTGATTAGAGTCGTGCTGATAACGTGTTGTGAATAAAATAATAAAAAACAATAATAAGAACAAAGAACAAGAATAGAAGAACAAAGAGATGAGAGAAAGATGAAGATTTGTATTATTCTCAAAAATAGAATTGTCTACAATGCCTTTAATGAATCATCTATTTATAGGCATAAGAAGTACATAATACATTAAACTCTAATTAATAGAGATAATATTCCTAATAATAAATAAATCAAACTCTTTAGATAAAGTTCTAATCATGATAGACATCCACATAGATAAATATTCATAACAACTGAGAATTTTATTATAATAGTGAAAATATAATATTAAAATAAGAATATCATATATATTGTTAAATCTTATTAGTAAATATGATTTTATTAAGGGCCTGTTTGTTTGAAGGAAAATATTTTACGGAAAACATTTTCATTGTTTTCCTATGTTTGGTTCAAGGTAAAAGACAAAGTCAATGGAAAATAAATTACAAGTCAAAGGAAAAAGTACTCCTTTTCCCGTAAAACAACTTACCAGCAGAAAAAAGGGTAAGTTAATTTACAACCTAAAAGCATCACTTTCTTCTAAACTCTTAACACCCAAAGGCATTTAGCAAAATACCATCACCTTCATCTTTACCTTGCCGTCGATAACAACTCAGGCGGTCGTTCATCTTCTCAGGTGACCTTAATATCTCAAAATTTTCTTATTTCTTTTTCTATTGTCTATATTTTTTTTTTGCGCTTCTTAAATTTTTCCTCCACTTTCAAATACAAAAATCTTTATTTTTCTCTTCAGATCTGCTTTATTTTCTTCATTTCTATGTGGGTTCAGTTTCTTTTACTATTATTTATTTCTTGATTGAAAAAATAATGTATGTTTTTTCTCTTCAGGTCTGCCAAATTCATTCAAAATCTAAGGAGCTTTTCATCTTTCATTGAAGAAACGAGGTATGTTTTTCAAACATTTGAACTTTTTCTTCTTCATTTATAGAAATGTGGATTAAAATTTTTGTATATATTTAGCATTACAATACTAAGGAGATGCTTCAATGTCTAACTATCTTATAAATATTAGTTTGTAATCTTTGTAAGTGATACGCTCACACACAAATTTGATGATTTCTAGTTTGCTGATTTGCTCTTGGTGTGTTTTGGGTTGATTCCACTGTGCTAAACACTTAACTTGTTACACAAATTTGGCATGCTCGGTCAAATAAGTGTAAAGTTTTTGATGATTAATCGATTGCCATTAAATGCTAGGTATTGGCAATTTTGTTATGGCAATTTGAGAAGTTTGATTATTCAAACTAAAACTGCTTTCTACTGGTTTGATTAAATAATTAAATGTATGATCGTATTTGCAGTTATGTTATTTTCTTCTATCAGTATATCCACATGTGACTACTCAAACTTATTTTTCTCTTGGAGAGAAATTATGATTAAATCAATATGTTTTTCTTCTTTTTTGCATCAAGAGTTAAAAAGCCCTGGCTGAAAATTTTTAAAACTAATTAAGCTCTTAACACTATAGTAAAAAATTAATTAAACTCTAATAAGTTGGAAGGTATTTTATTAAGCCCTTAACACTATAGTAAAAAAATTAAAAACTAATTAAGCCCTTAACACTTTAGTTGCTGATTTTACGAAATTTTTAGCTATTGTTTTCAAGTAACATTTAGTTGGAAGGTATCTTATTTGTGAAGTTTTATATATTTTGCTACATAAGAAAGTCTAATAAGTTTGGGTTGCATTTTCTGTTATGGTTGTGGCATCTAAATTTCTCTTCATTTTGAAGTTAACCAAGGTATTAGCTTTTTCAAAAGAGTGAGCTAAAATCTCATAACAAAGTAAAATATGCTTGCTCTTAATTATTCCCATAAAACAAGAATTATTTATATTTGAAAGTGTAAAATGCACTTCTTTTATTGATACAAATGTTTAGCTTTTAATATTATTTTCTCTATTTATCTACTTATCAACATCTTTATTGAACACCTCCTTGGTTGGTCTTAACTTCCAACAATTTATCAACATTCGGTAACTTCTTTTGAGCTAATAATATTATTATTATTATTATTATTATTACTATTATTTCTTTGTAGATGGATCGTAATTCTATTCAAAATGCAATAGCGGGAGTCGCTGCTTCAGCTTTAGCTTTTGGGGCTATTTTGATTCAAAGATTAAGATCTAGAAAACGAATAACTCGTGAATGTCATGTGAACCGAGATTACGAAAGAGAAAAATATATCAATAGTATTCTATGTAAAGGTGACCAAAATTGTATTAGTATAATAAGGATGCGACTAATTTCTTTCTTTAATTTGTGTGATATCCTTACTAGGAGTAACTTGTTACAATCAACAAGAGCGGTGAGTGTTAGGGAGCAAGTTATCATATTTTTACATATAATTGGTCATAATGTAAGGTTTAGAGTGATTGGATCAAGATATTATAGATCAACTGAGACAATTCACCGTTACTTTAAGATTGTGTTAAGAGCTATTTCAAAATTATATAAACTAGTCATTAGATTACCCGATGAGTCAACTCCTCTTGAAATAAGAAACAATCCAAGATTTTACCCATACTTTAAAGATTGTGTGGGAGCAGTAGATGGCACCCATGTCCGCGCATCCGTCTCACTTAGCATTCAAAGAAGATTTTGTAGTCGTAAAGGGGAACTGACTATATGGTTAGAAACATCAATTTGTTTTAGAACTTTTTGTCAAGTATTTCTATGTTATGTACGTTAGACATTGAAATTGTAATGTTTTAAGTTTGTTGGACATTAGAATTGTTATGTTTTAAGTTTGTCGGATATTAAAATTGCTATATTGGGATTGTAATGTTATGTACGTTAAACATCAATTTGTTTAGAACTTTTTGTCAAGTGTTTTGTTTTAAGTTTGTTGGTTATGAAAATTATTACATTATGTAAGTTTGGTCTTTTCAATATTACAAATTATTATAGAATTCTAATTTTATGTTTTAAGTTTGTTGGAAACTCTTTCTTTCTTTATAGTAATTATTGTTGCGGTGAATTTTGAATTTTTATTACATATATGACTGCTTTGTTTTTACATATTTTGTTAATGTAGCAAACAACAATGAGTAACCCTAAATCAAGTAAAGAAGGGGGTACATCAAAACATTTCAGATGGACAAAACCAATAGAGTATATTTTCTTAGAAATACTTGCAGAGGAGGCTCAAAAAGGAAATAAGCCATCTAATACTTTCCGTATGAATTCTATAAAATGAGTTGCTGTAGTCATTTCTGACAAATTTCAAGTCCAGTGTGATACTGAACATGTGAAAAATCATTTGAGGACTGTCAAAAATACATGGAAAATTATATGCAAAATTCGTGAAGAAAGTGGATTCGGGTGGGATGACAACATAAAAATGATAACATGCGATAGAGTGACGCATGATGCTGCAATAACGGTAATCTTTACATATTCTTATTTTAGTATATTAAACTTATATTTTACTAGTTATTCTAATTGTGTATAATTTTTTACAGGCACACCCAAAATGTGCGCTATTTTTGAACAAAAAAAATTGATTTCCATAATGAGATGGCTTTGGTTGTTGGTCAAGATATAGCAACGGGTAGTTTTGCCAAAACATTTGCGGATATAGATTTGGATGATGATAATGAAAATTCAATCCCGTTAAACTTCAACATTGAAGATGTTAATGAGGAAGGAACAAAAGTATCTTCATCCGGCACATCAAAGCGTAAAAGGAAAAACATCAAAAAAAGTGATGAGGATGATCGCCTTCAATTTGTAGATGAGAAACTCGGTGAGATTACTGAAGCATTAAAAAAATTTAATGAGGACAAGATACCACATCTTTACGAAGAAGTGATGTCTATGGAATCCGAGGGGTTTGATGATGAGTTTTTTTTGCAATATGTTTGATTTTCTTGGAAAGAATGAGTCTGGGGCCAAAATTTTCTTGGCTAAAAAATCGAAGCATAGAAAAATTTGGCTTCAAAAGTTTACTCAAGAGTAAAAATGTGTAGTTTTAATGTGGCGTTTAATTATAACTATACACTTAACTAATGTTGTTGTTTTAATGTGTTGTAGTATTAGTTGTGCACTTCAACAATATGATGTTATTTTAATGTATTGTAGTATTAATTATGCACTCTAACAATATGGTTTGTTTAACGTGTTGTAGCACTAATTATGTAATTGAACAATAGTGTGTTATAATTATTATATACAACTAATTTTTTATTTCGATAATATTATTGTTTTAAAGTTGTGTAATATTAATTATACACTTGGACAATATTATTGTTTTAATATAGTGTAGTACTAATTATACATTACAAAATTGTTTAATATGATATGATACTAATTTTTTTTGTCGCATTCAATCATATTATGTTGATAAAAGTAAATTTGTAGCCGTATTTTGCACGTTGTAGAGTAAAGCATATTTATAGTAAATTTGTAGTTGTGTTTAATATGATATGATATGACCTTGTTGAGCATTCTAATTATAGTTGTCTTCATTAATTTGTTGGGTAATATATTTGTGATTTTGTAATATCTTAAATTTCTCTTTTAATTCCAAATATATATATATATATATTGTAAAATTATTCTTAAATTATTTGATGCACTTAAAAAATATATAATATTGTACTATATGTTTAAAATTTTACAAAATATAATTTTTAGATAAAATCAACTTAAAAATCAAATAAAGTTGTGTGTTTGTTCTACTAAAAACAGATTTCTTAAAATATTTTCAGAAAAATTTACCAAACAGCATAAATTGAATTACACATCAACATCCAAACACTAGAAAATACTTTCCGTAATCCGTTTTCTTAAAATGTAATTTACTTTTCAGAATTAATTTTTTGAAAAACTAATTACAGTGAAATAAACAGACCCTAAGTACGAGGTATTAAACAAATTTTCCCTTTGCATTCTCGATTTACCCCCCCCCCCCCAAAAAAAAAAATCAACTAATTCGTTGTTAAACCTCGAAACGTGCTGAATGCTAAATTAAATCGAAAGACACCGCCACATCCAAGTAAATTTGATTTCTCTGCTAACTGAATATTTATTATTGCTCTACTATACCAAAAAAAAAGATATGTAGGGCTTGACTCCAAAATAAAATGGTAAAAATGAAATTTCATCTATTAAAAAATTAATTTTTTTTCAACACATAAAATTTAACTTTAATCTCTAAAAAAATTTTATTAATTAATCCCGACATAAAAATATAATACATATATTTAATGTGAACCCATATAAATTTATATACGCCAAAGCCAGTTAACATTAGTACATATTGGTGCAAGATTCTATGTTTTCAAACCAACTTTTACATCATTTATATCATGAAAATATTTTTTGAAAGATATTAAATTAAGTTATCCAACCTAATTAATTTTATATATAATGTTTAAAAATTATAGATATTAATTATATTTTTAATTTGAACTTTATATTTAGGCATAAACATATTATTAGATGTGTAATTGAAAATTATATACAATATATATTTTTTAAGAAAATTAAAAATAAAGTATAAACTATATCAACAACCTCTAGAGCAAGTGGTTAAAAAGCTCACAGTTACGCCTCCCCATTTTCTAGGTTGTGGCTTCTAGACCTAGTAAGAATAAATTTCCCCTTAAAGATAGAGTATAAATATATAGAAAAGATATTTTAAAAATAATATAAGCTCTAAACGGTACACTAAAAAAGATATTTATATTTGAGTGTAATGATAAGACGCATTGTATTATTAAGGAGAGAACTCACGTTTGAACCTTGGTGACGTTCAGACATGAACCATAACCTTGGTGACAATCATACATGGACCATATAATAGACATGAACTATACCACAAAATATGTATGAACAATGGAAAAACGAATGATATTTATCCTAGGAGATACAAGTTCAAATCGCTTTTATCTACAAGGTGTATGCGCATTGTCAAATAGTTATGTATATGTATGAATATATACTACCTTATAATCATTTTATGGTTTTATAGATTTAATTTAAGATTTAAAGTTCATGAGTTTAAGTTTTAGAGTTTAGAATGTAAGGTTAATATTTAAATTTTAGGGTATATAATTTAGGATTTATTTTTTAGGGGTTAGAGTTAAGTATTTAGGATTTAAATTTTATAAAGTAAATATTCAAAATTGTATAAAATAAATTTTACAAAACATATGTATCAAAATTTTACTCAAAAATTAAATATTTAAAATGAGAAAATAAAAATAATTCAAGAGTCAAATTGTAAATTAATGAAATACTAAAATATATCAATATCAGTATGTGTGATTAGGATAAAATATATATTAAAAAAATTAAAATAAATGATAAGATAAATTAGTTTCATCTTGGGTCATATTCTTTTTTTTAACAATTTAACCCTCAATGTTTTATTTTGGGTCAAAATAACCCTTCTACAGATTAAAATTGTTAGTCAACTAACGATAAATCACTTGAAATGACTTGACAGAATAACACGTTAAAAGAAAAAAATATTTTATATTTTATACAATTTTTAAAAATTATTTTTTAACTCACGTGTCATTTTGTGAAGTCAACTTAGTGTACACTATCAAGTAGGTTTGTCATGTCATTTCAAGTCATTTATGTTCATAGAAAGGTCATTTGATCCAAAATGAATAGTTAAAAATTAAATTGCTTAAAGAAAAGGTAAAAGTGAATATTTAGTAATACGTTAAGAATATTTTTTTGATGTTATGCCTAAAAGATGCTATAAACGTACCGGTTCACTGCATATAAATACAAACAGGAATAGAAATAGGATTAAACATAATTTTGATTAACGCCAACGATTTCAAACATCTAAGAATAGGGGTAAAAAAGAAATTTAACAGTCTGAAAATAGAAGCTTCTTTCTTCCTACTTCTCATCTGAGTGTAAACTGGTCGTTGCTTTGTTTGGTTTTTTTGACTTTCCAATGTGACGACCACTCTCTTTTCTATGAAATTACAAAGCTTTGATCTTTACGTGTAATATAAAAACAAAATTACTTCCTTCCTTTCTTTCTTTCTCAAGCAATTGAATTTTGGGTTGAAGATTCTTTGCCGATCATTTCTCTAATTTTGGGTAAGTTTTGTTTCTTTCCGGTTTCTAGTTTTTGTTTTTTATATATAATTTTGATGTGGGTTAGTTTTAATCTTCTTAAATTTTCATCTTTTTGGCAAGTTTTGGACTTTTGGTCATTTTAGGTTGAATTTCGTTGGAATGCTGTAATATTTCATTTTTAATATGTTAAGTCATTGAGTTTGACTCTGTTGATGGAAATTAAGATTTGAATTCATCTTGGTTCTCTTTAGTTCTTCATAATATTAGCCTTTTCTGAATTTTGTGTGAACTTTCCTTATGGTTTTAATTTCTTGAAGTTAAACATTCGGGTTTGTTTTGTACCTGAAGAGTTGCCTTTAACATTAATGTTCCATATTGTCCATAAAAGAACCAAAAAAGGAGATTTGGTCTTTACTGAAGAATAATTTTATCGTAATCAGTGTTGAAAGTATAGGCATTTTTAGTGCAATTTTTCGTTGAATTTGTTTTCTGGTGTAGCTATACCATTTAGAAATTTAGATGCTCCCATGTATATGAATTGTCGCCTTGGGTAGCATTCTTACCAATTTAAATAAAAAATGAAATCCAAGTTCCCAAAGGAGCATTATGGAATTTTGTGTAGGGTTGAGCATATATGTCTTTTTTCCCTTATGAATTCGATAATGTGATTGTGATCTATTTTTAGAAGTGTTCTTATTTCTTGTAGTGATTATTTCTTAAGGGATGATCTGCATATTAATGGAAAATGTTGATGTTTTCAGGTTTTTCTTTCTTAATAACAGTTCCTATTATCAGACAGCGATGCGTGCACCATCACTAATTGCACAATGTTTGCCAGGCTTGGTACCTCACGACCGAGGAAGCCAAAGCATGTCCACTGTATCAGATAGAGATGTCCATCTCCCTTCACCGGCTGTGGAGATTCTCCCATCAAAGGTGTATTTCATCTCCCTATTAAGAACTTGTGAACTACTTGCGAAATTTAAATTTGTTAATTGAGATACAAATTGTTATTGGTTGACCTCCATACGAATGAGATGGCTTATTATGCTAGTGATTGCAAGCAGTTGAATTTTCTTTCAAAATTAAGACATTCTGTTATTGTGCAGACAGCCCATCCCTGTAAATATGCTGGGGACAATGTAGATTTGCAAGGGCTCGATGTATTCAAGGTATGTCGATTCTTTTTTTCATTTCTATATCGGGGACATGCATATGTTGTGTTTATACGTTTGGTCGTCCCTTCGATAGCAGCCCATCTTGAGAAACAAAGGTTGTGATATGCATGCTGATAATGCTTTGTCAACCCTTTACAGGGAAGAGTCAGTGTTGCCGATATTATTGGTTTCACCGGTTCCGAAATGTTATCCTCAAAAGCTGATGGTAAGCCTTGTGATATGCATGCTGATAATGGCATTTTTATTTAATAATGTACGTTTGTCATTACAATGTATCGATGTCAGTTCAAGTGTTGACTGTTCTTATTAAGTAGCTGCAACTGACAGCTACAAAATAATTTTATTTTGCAGGGTTTATAAAATCATGGAACAGCTCTATCGATCTTGTTAACGTCCTTAAGCATGAGATCCGTGATGGACAGTTGAGCTTTAGAGGGAAAAGGGTGCTTGAGGTAATTTAATCGTAGAAAAATTTAAAAACATTAGCCATCACCTCATGCAGCATTTGTTTTCATTGATTTTTAATTATTAACATGATAAATTAGCATTTTCATTTTCTTTATTAAAAAAGGGTTTTGGGTCCATTTGATGATATTATTGAATAGGGGGAAAGTGAAATGGTTCACCGATCGATAAATGTATTCATAGGGCTGAATGAATTTTGGCTAGTATGTTCATTTTGACTAATCAAACGAAATTCACACATGAATCAATGTCTTTGTCCTTCCATATTTTTTAGGCAACTTCAAACTTGAGTGACTAATTTTAGAATAGTTCGAGATGATGGTAAGCTTTCTTGGTTGTGTTTCTCAGCAATTCTCGTTTCATGCATGGAATAAATCTTAAGAGTTAATGAACTAATTTGTCTGTTTTGTAGTTATTTGTAGAATGTACACTAATCATCCTATTCGATAATTCTTGCAGTTGGGTTGCGGCTATGGTGTTCCAGGAATATTTGCTTGTCTGAAGGTATACTCCGTTTATTGATATTTGATTGTTCCCCCTATGTGTGTGTTTTACACTTACCTTCCATTTCATTCATCGTACAGGGTGCTTGTACAGTGCACTTTCAGGACCTCAGTGCAGAAACTATTCGATGCACTACCATTCCAAATGTTCTTGCAAACCTCGAACAAGCTCGGGACAGGCAGAGCCGACAGCCTGAGGGTCCTTTGACCCCATCCAGACAAACTCTTGCCCCAACTGTGCACTTTTATGCCGGGGACTGGGAAGAACTACCCACTGTATTATCTGTTGTTCGGAATGATGTGTCCGAGGTGGCTACAGGGATGAACTTGAGCTTTTTCGAGGAGGATTTCATGGACGGGTGCAGTAGCCAAGATGGTAGCATCATAACACAAGAAACTTCCTCAAGGAGGTCGAGAAAGCTTTCGGGAAGCCGGGCATGGGAGAGAGCTAGTGAGACAGATCAGGGAGACGGTGGCTATGATGTTATTTTGATGACTGAAATTCCATACTCAGTTTCCTCTTTGAAGAAGTTATATCCACTGATAAAGAAGGTTAATTTTTTACTTTTGCTTTCCATATACATACATACATAACCTGAATGATTGGTTACACATACCTACCTATATAAATAAATGTAGATTAGGGTTTTCTCTGCATTCCAACTTATTATTGTTATTTTCGGTCATCCAGTGTGTGAGGCCTCCGTATGGAGTAGTATACTTGTCGACGAAGAAAAACTATGTTGGCTTCAACAACGCAGCTCGACACCTGAGAAGTCTGGTTGATGAAGAAGGCATTTTTGGAGCTCATTTAATTAAAGAGGTGGCTGATGTAGACATTTGGAAGTTCTTTCTCAAGTGAAACAAAAATGGCTGCTAAACTGATTACAGATATGATCTAGTGGTTTATTTATGAGCATCTTTTTGGTTCAATTCTTTTGGTAGTAATAATGGGATTGGGATATCAAAGAAGAATTTAGTGGAAGATAAATGTTGCTTGTATTCCTTTTCTTACCAGATTCTTTTATACACATTTTTTTTATGTAAAACAAAACAGTTGAACTCAAGAAAATAGAAGCCCTTCCATGTCAATTAGCCATTTTACTTTTTCCATTTGTTTCCAAATCAGCGGGATGTGGGGTGGGGAAAATTAAATTGGCTGCAGAGAGCCATTCCCTATTGTCCTCTAAATGCCCAAGTTTTCTTCAGCAGTAGGTTTTCACTTGAATTTTGTTACATTTAAATTCTCTACCCCCCTGCATTATTCCAGAGATATCTTTCAACATCTTTATATTTGGCAAACTTCGGAAGTAGCTCACGACAACAACTGCTCCAAAGATAGGTCCATTCGGAGAGTAATGTTATCAAAGCCCCCAAGTTATTGTGGGAGTAGACATTGTCGGGAGCTACAGTTATTTCACCCACGTGACCGACATGTAAAGCTTAACACTCAGAGATAGGGATGTAAAAACAGGTAATCGGACAGGTTTCAGGTCGGGTTCTGTCAGGTCGGGTAAAATCGGATATATGTCATTTCAGGTAAAAAATAATTTTGACTCGACTCAGGTCGGGTGCGGGTCCATTGCAGTCGGGTAATTTGCAGGTCGGGTCCATTTTAGGTCGGGTCAATTTTCAGGTCGGGTCCATTTCAGGTCAAACTCGTTGTAGATCGGGTAAAAACAAGTCGGGTAAAATCAGTTAATTGGCAGGTAAATTGTAGGTCGGGTAAATTTCAGGTCGGGTTCATTTCAGTTCGGGTTCATTTCAGGTCGGTTTCATTTCACGTCAGGTAATTTCAGGTCGTCGGATTCATTTCAGTTCGGGTTAATTCAGGTTCACCAGAAATGAACAATTTTGAATAAAAACAAAGTTTTATGGACTATAGTGAAAATAATAATAATAAATAAGAGCTAATTTGGACTAAAATAAAGTTTTATGGACTATAATAGGCTCAATTTTGAATAAAAACAAAGTTTTATGGACTATAGTGAAAAAAATAATAAATAAGAGTTAATTTGAAGTAAAAATAAAGTTTTAAGGACTTAATTGAATTGAATTAAAACTTAAAGGACTTGAATAAAAAACTTATATAATATAAAGGGCTTTATTTATAATTTACCCCAAATTGAAATTTAATTTAGAAATTGGGCGGTTTCAAAATAAATTTTCCCGCCCATATATATTATAATTTAATATTATTTATTAATTATTATAATATAATATAACTTATTAATTATTATAATAACTTTATAAGTATAAGTATATGTGATTATGTGTATATATATATATATATATTTATGTATTCACATGTATATAAATTACAATATATAATTATATATTATACAAACATGTATGTAATGTATTATACATAAATACATGTATATGTATATACATAATACATACTATGATACTAACAACATACATGTATATATACATGTGTATATATATATATATATATTTTATACAAACATATGTATATATTAAATTATTAATACATTATACATATAACATATCATACATAATAATTAATACATATTATACAATATATGTATGTTAATATATAATATATAATGTACATGTATATACATATATGTATATATGTGTGTATATATGTATATAAATACATAAATATACATATAAAATATATGTATATATATATAAATATATGTATTTATAAAATTATAAAATATATGTATTTATATATGTATTTAAATACATAAATTGAATTGAACTCAATTGAATTGAACTAAAACTTAAAGGACTTAAATGAAAAACATCTAAAATTTAAAGGGCCACAAAATATTTAGCCCATCTAAAATTCAAAGGGCTACAAAATATTTAGCCCATCTAAAATTTTTAGCTCAAAGCCCAACAATTAATAATTATTAATAATTATTATATTTAGCAAATCTAAAATATTTAGTCCAAAGCCCAACAATTAATAATTATTATTTATTATTGATATTATTAATTATTATAAATGGGTGGTGGGATATGAGCCCAAAGGCCCAAGACTCAAACTATTACTAATTATTATTTATTATTAATTATTATATTATAAATACATTATATAACTTATAAGTTATAAGTTTATATATATATATATATATATATATATATATATATATATATATATATATATATATATATATATATATATATATATTAGGTTTTAGGGCCCATCTAAAATAAATGGGTGGTGGGATATGAGCCCAAAGGCCCAAGGCCCAAACTATTACTAATTATTATTTATTATTAATTATTATATTATAAATACATTATATAACTTATAAGTTATAAGTTTATATATATATATATATATATATATATATATATATATATATATATATATATATATATATATTTATACATTATAGGTTTTAGGGGCCCATATCAAATAAATGGGTGGTGGGATATGAGCCCAAAGGCCCAAACTATTACTAATTATTATTTATTATTAATTATTAAATTATAAAAAAATTATATAACTTATAAGCTATAAGTTTATATATATATATATATATATATATATATATATATATTATTTATACATTATAGGTTTTAGGGGCCCATCTAAAATAAATGGGTGGTGGGATATGAGCCTAAAGGCCCAAGGCCCAAACGATTACTAATTATTATTTATTATATTATAAATACATTATATAAATTATAAGTTATAAGTTTATATATATATATATATATTATATTTATACATTATAGGTTTTAGGGGCCATCTAAAATAAATGAGTGGTGGGATAAGAGCCCAAAGGCCCAAGGCCCAAACTATTACTAATTAATATTTATTATTAATTATTATATAAATTATAAGTTATAAGTTTATATATATATATATAGGTTTTAGGGGCCCATGTAAAATAAATGGGTGGTGGGATATGAGCCCAAAGGCCCAAGGCCCAAACTATTACTAATTATTATTTATTATTATATTATAAATACATTATATAACTTATAAGTTATAAGTTTATATACATATATATATATATTATATTTATACATTATAGGTTTTAAGGGCCCATCTCAAATAAATGGGTGGTGGGATATGAGCCCAAAGGCCCAAGGCCCAAACTATTACTAATTATTATTTATTATTAATTATTATATTATAAATACATTATATAACTTATAAGTTATAAGTTTATAACTTTATATATATATATATATATATATATATATATATTATATTTATACATTATAGGTTTTAGGGGCTCATCTCAAATAAATGGGTGGTGGGATATGCGCCCAAAGGCCAAAGGCCCACTATTACTAATTATTATTTATTATTAATTATTATATTATAAATACATTATATAACTTATAAGTTATATATATATTATTTATACATTATAGGTTTTAGGGGCCCATCTAAAATAAATGGGTGGTGGGATATGAGCCCAAAGGGCCAAGGCCCAAGACCCAAACTATTACTAATTATTATTTATTATTAATTATTATATATAAATATATTATATAAATTATAAGTTATAAGTTTATATATATATATATATTTATACATTATAGGTTTTAGGGTTTAGGGTGTTGCATTAGGGTTTATGAGTTACATTAGGGTTTACGAGTTACCATCATTGTTTATGGTTTAGGGTGATGTGTTAGGGTTTATGAGTTATCATCATTGATGTGGGTTAGGATTTATTGTTTAAGGTTTAGGGTTTGAGAGTTAGTGTTTATATTCGATGGTTTAGGGTTTAGGGTGTTGCATTAAGATCACGAGCTATCATTATTGTTTATGGTTTAGAGTTGAAGGGTTCAGGGTGTAAGGTTTATGATTTAAGAGATATGGTTTATATTCGAGGGTTTATGATTCATATTAGAGTGTTTAGGGTGTTGCATTATGGTTTATGAGTTATCAATTCATCATTGTTTATGGTTTAGGGTGTTGCATTAGGGTTTATGAGTTATCATCATTATTTATGGTTTAGGATGTAATGTTTAAGGTTTAGAGTTTGAGAGTTAGTGTTTATATTCGATGGTTTAGGGTTTAGGGTGTTGTGTTAGGATTACGAGTTATCATTATTTACCTACATACATATATATGTGTATATATATTTTTTTCTTTTTTCCATTTTCTTTTTTTAATTACTTAATAAGCCCAAGGTAAACACAAATTAAAGGGGGTTCAAGGTTCGGATAAAATTAGTGATTACATGTTCGATGTGATTAATAATTTTATCTTTTTTAACTGAATCACAAATAATGAAGCTAACAAAATATATAAGTTAACATATTGAATTAAACAAAATATAAGTTAACAAAATAAAGAAGTTAACCAGATTAATTCAAGTCAGTTATCCAGATTAAGTTAACAAAATAAAGAAGTTAACTAGATTAAGTTAACAAAATAAAGTAGTTAACCAGATTAAATAACAAATTATATGTTACATAAATTTTATGATTTTACTAATTATATATATTGACAAATATTATTTACTAATATAAGCATAATAAAATCAATTTTTTTTGAATAACGAATAAAATTAATTTTATGTTAAACATAATACTAATGTATATTATGTATTTATGTTAATTTTATTATACTTATTAAAGCATAATAAGTTTATAATGAACATAATAAAATTAACATAATATATATTACATAATAAAGCATAATAAGTTTAATATATTATATTAACTATATAATACTAATATATTATATACTAAGTAAAAATTAAGACAAACTTTTAAGTATATAATATTTATTTAATATAATGAAGTTAACAAATTTCTAAGTATATAATTTTATTATACATAATGAAGTTTACAAATTAAGACAAATTTCTAAGTATAATGTATGATAAAAATTTTCTAAGTATAATGAAATTAACATAATCTATTAAAAAAATTATTAAGTTTATAATGAACAGTTTACACTTTAAATTATTTAACATTTTTAGCAAGGTCTACATTAGTTCAGGTCAACAACAGTTCAGGTTCAAAACAGGTCGGGTCCATTAACAGGTCGGGTAAAATCGGATCTCGGGTCGATTCAGTCGGATAATATCAGGTAATTTGCCAGGTCGGTCTCGAGTTCAGGTTCGTTTCAGTCGGATGCAGGTCGGGTTTCAGGTCAAAATTAACAGGTCAGATTCGGGTTCGGGTTGTTTTCAGTCGGACGCAGATCGGGTTCGGTTGCTACAGTAATAGGTTCAACTCGGGTTCGGGTCAGCAACAGTCAGTTACAGTTCGGGTTCGGGTCATCGAATTTTCGGGTCAAATCAGGTTCTGACTCGAGCAAGTTTCAGGCAGGTTTTCAGGTTCTGACTTGTTTTTACAACCCTACTCAGAGATTTAACCTATCTCTGCCAACCCGTCCATAGGCTGTCATAAGGTCTGACACCGTCCAATCATCAACAGTACCGAGGGGCTATAAATACTCACGCTCTCAATAAGAGAAGCAAGTCTGAGAACAAACATGATACGCTTTGGCAGAGCCGAATTAAGAGGGTTGTATCCCTCTCTTCCTCCTTTTATCTTCTCTACACCAACTACTGTCTTGTTTGTAGCTCTCCCCTCCAAATCTATATAAGGTGAAACACTTAAAATTACTGTAACCTCATTGGTCCACTGTCTCCACCCCTTGTTTGTTGCCTCATCATTTTGACATCAACAACTGGTGTAATGAGCGTGGAGACATTTCTAACCCGACAAAATCAGTCGAGATACATCCTCATAAATAGCCATCCCAAAATGACTAACTCATCTCTAAATCCATCCCGCATACATGTTTTTTTTGGGTGGTAACGACGAGAGAAAAGCTTGTAACTCCTCTGAGTTGATTCGAGGCTTCCTTAGGCGTGAGAAGGAGGTACAGTTGGCTCTGAAATTCCCAGCAACGACACCATCCTCTGAAAAAGTGATGTAAGTTTGTGACTATTAGAAGTATTTGACACGTCTATTTGAGTGTTTCATGAAGAAAAATTATGAACTCCGTACCTCTAAAAAATTTACCTTCCTCAAAATATGTGCACATCCTCCACAAAGTACTGTAAGTCCGGATAGTTGTGAGGTGGCGTAGAAACGAAAACTTTTAAGCTAAGCTACTTGAGCCGCCACTATGAACAATGGTGTTGAGACCCTCCTCCATACTTCTAAGCTTAGAAATAATCACTCCTTAGCTAGAACTTCTAAAAATACTTTTACGAGGTTTTCTACTCTAAATAGACATTAAGACGAACTAGCTTAAACATCATACTTCACCCATAGAGGTGTAAAGATAAGTTAGTTCATGGATTTTCCTCCTTCCCTATAGACATCGAAACAAAATATTCTTTAATGTTTTCTGCTATACTTATATGTAAGGGTGTTCATTCCTGGGTACCTGGTTATTCCGTGTATTATATATGTCGGCCCATGTCCCGTCTCTCTTAAGTCGGGTACTCACTATTCGGGTACCCATGAAACTCAGATACTCGGTTCACATTATTTATTTATTTATTTTTAAATTTAAAATTTTTAAAAAATCACATAGCAAACATATAAAATTTAAAAGTTCATAATACATAATCCAAACACAAAAAATAGTGATATATATATATATATATATATATATATATATATATATATATTAAAGTTTATCACCAAAAAGACATTAAAAGTATTAATCTCATTTTTTCTTTCGAATCTTGTATTAAAAAATTAATAAAAATATATTTAAAAATTTTATAACTTAAAAGTACATAATACAAACGTAGAAATAATTTAGAGATTTAAATTAATTTTAGTGTAAAAATATTAAGGAACCTAAAATAAAAATATAATTTAAAACTAAAAAAATAAATATATTAAAAGTATCGGGTCGGGTACCCGCTCACCAAAAAATTTCGGCCCAAACTCGACCCATCTACGTGGAAAAAATCTCGGGTCGGGTACCTAGCCTGATCGAGTATTTTTTAATAAAATAACATGTTTTTTTCATTCGAGTCGTCAGGTAGTTGGGTCGGGTAGTTTTGATCACCCCTACTTATATAGATTTTTGTGCATGCTTCTAAGAAGGTGTCGAGATGCTTTCGCCCAATATTCACAAATGTTTTATAATTTGCTTCATAGATGAACGAATGTACAGAATTTGTAAATGTTTGTGTCTCTCCAGGATTCCAATGCATTCTTACGCTTATATTATTCAATGAATATTGTTAGATGCCTCCTTCCATTCAATGAATTTGACATTGCATTTTCTCCAAGAGAGCGAAGATGCTTACACTTTTGTGTCATAAGTAACACCTGATCTGCAAAAGTGCAAATGCCTACGTACATTTGTGTCTTGGATGACACCGACTCTACAAGGACCTAGAGATCGCCTCCGCCCATTCAAAGCTTTGGCATTGTTTTGTTTATCTAAGAGTGTTGGGATGCATGCACTTATATGTCTCGAACGACACTTAATCTGCAAAAGTTCGGATCATTATGCACCATTTATGTCACGAGCGACGTTGACTTTGCAAAGTATAGATGAACTGAATGCATGCGCCCATTCAATGATCCGACATTGTGTTTTTCTTTAAGGACGTTGAGATGCTCGTACTTCTGTCTCGAAGGAACCTGATATGCAAAAGTGCAAATAATTATGTACCACCCATGTCCTAAGCGATGTCGGATTTACAAAGTACATATGAACTGAATGTGTATGCCTATTCAATGCTTCGACATTATGCTTTTCTCTTAGGTGTCAAGATGATTACAATCTTGTATCTTGAGCGACACTTGATCAGCTAGAGTGCACATGCCTACCCTGCTAAAAGATTGGCCTTTACCCATTCAATGCTCTGGCATTGTGTTTTTCTCCAACGATGTTGAGATGCCCAAACTTTCGTGTCAATAAAGACACCTGATTTGCAAAAGTGTGAATGCTTGCTCTGACAGACATTGCCTCCGATGATCTGACGTTGAATGCCTCGGTGATCAAACAAATGTAGATGCCTGTACAAAGATATATTGTAAAACCATCGACCCGGATGTCACATTAGGGCCTCAAGCACAACCCAAAACCATACAATAGCGTAACTAGATTTATCCCAAATCACAACCATTCATTAAATTCATTAAGTTTGATACATTTCAAAATAGAAATATAGTTAAAACATTACACGAGGAGCTCCATTTAAAAACACATAGTTAAAGCATTTGAAACTTAATTTGAAATCCAAAATAAGAGTTACAATACAACATAGGGTCCTACAAATACACAACCCACTAATCTAAGTATTGTACTCGAACAACATGTCGATACCAAATTCCTACTCCGATGGAGCTCCGACGTTGCATGCTAATCTACAAACCTATGAACGAAAACAACAATTCTGAACGTTGAGCTAACGAAGCTCAATGGATACACTTCCACTCAACCATGCTTCATGCAAATCATAAATAAGAACATGCAGTTAAGGATGATAACATGGCAATGGCATCATATCAATAGAGCGCTACCTCTAGCCACCTAAACACATATATCAACAAAAAGATTGTAAAAAGTCTCACTTAGCAACCATACATATAATACCAGCACACTCTGAGTGAGGCCCGGTCCCACTAAGTATTGGGTTCATACATTCAGAAATCTTTAATCATGGTGTTGCAACACTCTCTTTTCACATGGATATCCAAAATCCCATCAAACAAAGTTACTCAATCATAATAATACCCTTACGTGGCATACATTCATCATTCGATCCACCAAGGATCCTTATTAAGACAACATAACAAGTCACCCAAGGTTTTAATTAAGTTATTACCCATTAAGCTCGTATATGAGGTTTAAAACTCAGTTTCTCGATTTTTACTATTTATTTTACCACCTTAGAAACCCATTAGGCCTTAGTCCTCGAGTTATAGGTCCCTCGAACTCAGAACATATTTTTTGGGCAGATTGCCCAATGAGTATCGATACTCCCTATCGTATACTGATACGCTCTGGGTACTGATACCCCCATGCGCGTATCAATACTTGATTTGCCTTCTGAGGAGTTTTATATTAAACACCATACCAATACACGATAAGGTGTTATGATACGCCACCGGTACTGATACACTCCCAAGCGTACCGATAACAAATTTCGCCATTGGAATTTGGATGAAATAGGGGTACCAATACTCCCCTTGGCGTATCGATACACCCTTTAAGAAAATCTTGGTTTCACTAGTTTTAAAATGGGGTACCAATACACGTTCAACTCATATCGGTACTCGAACCCATAACTTGCTTTTTGGAGTTCGTAAATCACCTCTTTAGACCATAAAACCCAAGGTTAAGACTCTAAAACGAATCTACAAATTATAGGAAGTGGTTTAAGTGGTTTCCTACCATTTTTAAGCTATATTAACATCAATCTTGGGATTTACCATTTTAGAGGTCTAAAGCATTCAAGCAACCAAAATATCAACTAGACCACAAAGAAATCAAATAAATGATTTCCAAGAATACAACGGAGTTAGTAGTGTATTAACCTTGATGTTAAGCTGCAAACGAAACCCTAAGCCAACACCTCAAGCCCTTCTCTTCTCTTGAGCCTTGGAAGCTCCCCAACCTATTTCATTATAAGAGATGTTGTAAAACAAGTTACAACATTGTTAAAAACTTAAGATATGTAAAAGGAAGGCCTTTACAACAAGAAATGGCATCAAATCATCCATTCTCGTTCTTTTACCTTAACCCCACCAAAAACTCATCCTCCACCAAACTTAATGAATCTTACCTCAAAATGTATATCCTTGCAAGCCAATAACACTTCCTTTATAGCAAAAATCCGAAAATACACTTGAAAAGATAAAGATCCAACCTTTCTTTGTGGGTGGGAAGTTAGGAGATAAGGATGGTTTGAAGAGAAGACAAGGGGACAAGTGGTGATCTCATTCCTCTTGCTTTTCTGCAGAGGAATTAAAGAGACTCTTCTTTTCCTCTTCAAAAAATTATGAAATTACTCCATTACCCCTCCATTGTCTTCCTAACACACCCTTATACTAACAACCCATGCCCAACAACCAAAACAAGCCCACTAAGGCTCCCAAAGGCCCAAACGCGAAGCCTACGTTTCAGGTTAAACTCACCTCAAATTCCAAAATCCGAGTTGTTACAACTCTCCCTCTCCTTAAAGAAAATTTCGTCCTCGAAATTAACCTTTTGGAAACAAATGCAGATAAAGCAACTTCATGTCCTTCTCGACTTCCCACGTAGCTTCTTCGACTCCATGGTTCCTTCACAACATTGTGACAAGGGGTATACACTTATTGTGAAGGTCTTTAACTCCTTTGTCCAAAACTCTTATCAGTTTTTCCTCATAGGTCAAGTCGGTATTGATCTCAATTTCCTTAAGCGGGATAACATGCGATGGATCAGAACGGTAGCTTCTCAACATAGACACATGAAACACATTATGGATGCGCGCCATCTCCGGAGGCAAGGCTAACCGATAAGCCACGAGTTCAATCCTTGAGGAATACCTTGTCACCAACCTCATACTTAATGTGCTTACGCTTTCGGTCTGCATAAGCTTTTTGACGATCAAAGGCCGCTTGTAATCTTTCCTTGATTATCTGAACCTTCTCTTCGGTTTGTCTAATCCAATTTGATCCCACAATTCTTCTCTCATTGAGCTCGGTCCAACAAAGGGTGACCTACATTTACGTCCATACAAGGCCTCAAAATGAGCCATCTTCGTGCTCGCTTGGAAACTATTGTTGTAAGCAAACTCAACAAGCAGTAAATGTTCTTCCTAACTTCTCTTGAAATCAATGATGCAACGCCGAAGTATATCCTCCAAAATATGGATAACTCACTCAAACTGAGCACCGGTCTGAGGGTGGAAAGTTGTGCTGAAATGCAACTTGGTATCCAAAGCATCATGTATTTTCTTCCACAACCTTACCGTGAAACACGAATCTCTATCCGATATGATCGATGATGGCACTCTATGCAACCTCATTATCTCTTTGATGTACAACCATGCCAACTTCTCAAACGTAAAATCCATACGCACATGTAAGAAATGAGCAGACTTGGTCAAACGATCCACTATCACCTAAATGTCATCATGCTTCCTTTGCGTCAGTGGCAAACCTGTCACAAAATCCATGGTCACACAATCCCACTTCCACTATGGAAACTGGATGGGCTGAAGCAAGCCTGAAGGAACTTGGTGTTCGTTCTTAACTTGCTGACAAGCTAAGCATCTGGCCACAAACTCAACACATCCATTTTCATACTAGGCCACCAATAAAAAGGACGAAGGTCTTGATACATTTTGTTGCTGCCCGGATGCATGGTAAACGGACACTGATGGGCCTCCCACAGGATACTGTCTCGCACATCCTCCAAAGCTAGGACACATAACTAATCTTTGAAGTACAAGATTCGACCGTCTCGCACTTCAAAATCGGATATCTCGCCCTTCTAAACTATTTCAACCTTTGCCACTAACTCTTCGTCTAACACTTGCGTCATCTTGATCTCTTGCACTAAGGTAGGCTTTACATGAAGCTTGGTTAACAACCCGCCGTCCTCGGTCATCCTCAAACATGCAAACATCAACTTCAAATCTGACATGGACTTCTAGCTCAAAACATAAGCCACCGCGTTAGCTTTATCGAGATGATACTCTAAGATGCAATCATAGTCCTTTAACAACTCAATCCATCACTTTTTGCTGCAAATTCAACTCTTTTAGGGTAAAGAGGTACTTTAAACTCTTATGATCGGTTAGATGTAACACTTTTCCCCATACAGATAATGTCTCCAAATCTTCAAAGCGAAGATAACTGCAGCGAGCTCCAAATCATGCGTAGGGTAATTCCATTCATGAGGCTTAAATTGTCTTGAGGCGTAAGCCACCACCTTACCTTCTTGCATGAGTATACAACCAAGTTCATTCAATGAAGCATCACTGAACACAACATAATCCTTTCCCGGTTCGGCTTGCGTCAAAACCAGAACCTTCATAAGACAGGCCTTCAACTGCTCGAAGCTTTGTTGTCTTCTCTCGTTCCAATCAAATGGAACTCATTTCTGTAACAACTTGGTCATAGGTGCAGCTATGATGGAAAAGCCCTTGAAAAAATGGCGGTATTATCCGGCAAGCCCAAGAAAACTACGGACTTTCACAATATTTCTAGGTGGTTTCCACTCTACCACTGCTTGAATCTTTCATGGATCAACTCGGATCCCATCCACTGCAACAATGTGGCCCAAAAATGCCAATTATGAAAGCCAAAACTCACACTCACTAAACTTGGCAAAAAGTTGCCATTCCCTCAAGGTCTGAAGAACAATACGAAGATGACAATCATGCTCCTCCTCCGAGCTCGAATAGACCAACATGTCATCAATGAAAACCACCACGAACTGATCAGGTTAGGCTGAAAGATTTGGTTCAACAAATCCATAAAAGCTACAGGTGCACTGGTAAGCCCAAAAGGCATTGCCAAGAACTCGTAATGTCCATACAGTGTCCTAAAAGCAGTTTTCTACACATCCTCTTCCACTACCTTCACCTGGTAGTAAGCTGACCTCAAGTCGATCTTTAAGAACACACGAGCACCTTTCAACTGGTCAAAAAAGTCCTCAATCCGGGGGAAAGGATGACGGTTCTGCACTGTCACCTTATTGAGTTTGTGATAGTCGATGCACATCTTCATTGACCCATCATTCTTCTTAACAAATAAGGCCGGTGCACCTGAAGGTGAGATGCTTGGTCGGATGAAACCTCTTTCTAACAACTCTTGAATATGATTCTTTAACTCCCTCAATTATGTCGATGTCATGCGATACAGAACGGTGGACACTAATGCCGTGTCAAGCATCAAATCTATACAAAACTCGAACTCATGATCTGGAGTAAGCCCGAGTAACTCTTCCAAAAACATACCGACAAACTTTCTAACAGTTCAAAGACTTTCAAGCGTCAGACTCTCAACACTTGTTTTAACCACGCGAGCCAAGAAGGCCTCGCAACCTTGTTTGATCATCCATTGTTCGCCAAAGCCGACACTACATTGGGAAGACAAAGATTTCTCTCATTCTTCACTACCAAGTTCGCCCCATCCAAACCATGAAGCTTAAAGCTCTTCGCCCTACAATCCAAACGCGTGTCATGCTCAAACAACCAATCGATCCCTAAGATAACATCAAACTCTTAGAATGGTAACACCATCAGATCGGCCGAGAATATCAAACCTTGGACCTCAATCGGACACTTCCAATACACCTTATCTACTAACACATCATACCCCAAAGGACTAGTCACACGAACCCCTATCTCAAGATCATCGATAGCAATACCCTACTGTTGAGATATCCCACTACGGATATAGGAATGAGTAGACTCCGAATCCACAAGAGCAACTATAGAAACTGAAAACAAGGTAAACGTGACTCAAATAACATCGGTAGCCTCATAGTTCTCTTGAGTCTTGACTGCGTACTGTCTCACTGGTGCCCTAGCGGTAGATTGGATCGTACCTCCACTTTGATGTCCAGACATGTGGCTCGCTCCTCCTCTAGCAAAACCCCAACCCCTCTGAGCTAGATAAGAGGTTCTCCGAGTCTAAACTGGGGTGGTGTCAGCAACTGCTGGACAATCTCTCAAAATATGATCCAGTGACCCACAACTATAGCAAACTCTTGATGTCCCCCAACACTCGCCCCTATGCTTATGCCCAAGCTGATCACAAACTGATGCGTTCTTTTGTGATCCCTCTAAGATCATCATGGACGAAGACGAAGGCCTTCTACATCCAACTGATTTTGACCTACGGTCTGATCTCGAATTCTGGTTCAAAGCTTCTCTACCTTGGTTCCAACAGTTCCTACTCCTACCGGAGTAAGACTGCTAGTTGTTGGAGAAGTTCTGAGTCCTCCCACTCAAGCTCCCTTGCCCACTAGACGAATCAAAGGTCAAACTTTGCACTTGCTCAAGCGACTTAGCACTAGCAGTCAACTCTGAAAACACTTTCGATGAGACAACAGTCAAATAGGTCTGAATCTTCTTTCTCAAACCCTTTAGAAACCTCTTGTATCTCATTTTCTTGGTAACAACCAACTCAAGAGCATACCTACTTAACTGTAGGAACTCTTGCTCATATTACAAGATCGATCGGTTTCCTTGGAACAAGTGGTTGAACTAATCCCTCAAGCTATTAATGTGGGCCTCTCCCATATACTTCTTCTCAAACTCATCCAAGAAGTCATCCCATGAAGGTTGGTTGGGATACCACCCAACTCTATGGTCTCCCACAACTTTCGAGCATTCTCCTTCAACATGGAGAGAACACATGTCAACTTGTCCTTGGGCTTTAACCTCATTAATTGCATGATCCAATGAGTGTCCCTCAACCACTGATCCACCTTAACATGATTATCTTATCCTGATCCAAGAAAGTTTGTAGCACCATGGCGACACACCCTCTCAATAGGTGCCTTGCGAGGGGTAGCCAAAGGCCTCGGTATAGCCCTTACAATTCGGTGAAGGGCCTGGTGCAAATGAGAGAAATAATTGGCCCCTCGACCCTTATCATCCTCCGACATCTCCTCCGCACCAAGGATATAATCCTCATCATATCTCACTTACCAGGAGCCCCAACTCTCCTCTCGCGCCCTACTTGGCGTAATTTCTTTCTGCAGAAGCAAACAAATAAGGTTACACCATCAAATATTCAACTTAAACAAGTACAACTTAGACTTATGGGCAACGTATTCGCTAGACACATATACAACATTCTCTAGACAACCTCTGGGCTTTCTAGAACCAGCTAAACCTAGGCTCTAATACCACTAAATGTAACACCCTCGACCTGGATATCACATTAAAGCCTCAAGCACAACCCAAAACATACAATATCACAACTAGATTTATCTCAAATCATATCCATTCATTAAATCCATTAAGTTTGAAACATTTCAAAAAAGAAATATAGTTAAAACATTACATGAGGAACTCTAGTTGAAAATACATAGTTAAAGCATTCAAAACATAATTTGAAATCTAAAATAAGAGTTGCAATACAACATAGGGTCCTACGAATACATAGCCCACTAATCTAAGTAATGTACTCGAATAACAAGTCGGTGCCAAAGTCCTACTCCGATGGTGCTTCGACGATGTACGTCAATCTACAAACCTACGAACAAAAACAAAAATTATAAACGTTGAGCTAACGAATCTCAGTGGATACACTTCCACTCAATCATGCTTCATAAAAATCATAAATAAGAGCATGCGGTTATGGATGATAACATGTCAATAATATCATATCAATAGGGCGCTACCTCTAGCCGCCTAAACACATATATCAACAATAAGATTGTAAATAGTCTCACTTAGAACCATAGATATAATACCAACACACTCTGAGTGAGGCCTAGTCCCACTAATCATCGGGTTCATATGCTCATGCTCGGAATCTCTCACCGAACACCTTCAAATGAGTTCCGGTCCCACTAAGCATCAGATTCATACATTTGGAAATCTTTAACCATGGTGTTGCATCATTCTCTTTTCATACGGGTATTCGAAATCTCATCAAACAAGGTGACTCAATCATAATAATGCCTTTACGTGGAATACATTCATCATTTGATCCACCAAGGATCCTTATTAAGACAACATAACAAGTCACCCAAGGTTTTAATTAAGTTATTACCCATTAAGTTTGTATATGAGGTTTAAAACTCAGTTTCTCGATTTTACTATTTATTTTACCAACTTAGAAACCCATCGGGCCTTAGTCTTGGAATTATAGGTCCATCGAACTCAAAACGTGCTTAGGCATATTGCCCAGTGAGTACTGATACTCCTTATCGCGTACCGATACCCCCATGCACGTATCGATTCTCGATTTTCTTTCTGAAGGGATTTTATCCAAAACACTATATTGATACGCAATCAGTACTGATATGCTCCCAACCGTACAATTACCCAAATTCGCTTCTAGAATTTGGTTGGAATATGGGGTACCGACACACCCCTTGTTGCATCAATACTCCAATTGAGAAAAGCCTAGTTTCATGAGTTTTAACACGGGGTACAGATATGCATTCAACCTGTATCAGTACTCTAACCCAGAACTTGCTTTTTGGCGTTCGTAAATCACCTTCCCAACTCCCAAAACCCAAGGTTAAGACTTTGAAACAAACCTACAAATTATAGGAAGTGGTTTAAGTGGTTTTCTACAATTTTTAAGCTATATTAACACCAATCTTAGGATTTACCACTTTAGAGGTCTCAAGCATTCAAGCAACCAAAATATCAATCCAACCACAAATCAATCAAATTAATGATTTCCAAGAATACAAGGGAATTAATAGTGTACTAACCTTGATGTTAAGATGCAAACAAAGTCTCAAATCAACACCTCAATCCCTCCTCTTCTCTTAAGCCTTAGAAGCATCCCCAACCTCTTTCACTACAAGAGATGTTGTAAAACAAGTTAGAACGTTGCTGGAAACTCATGATATAAAAAGGAAAGACTTTACAACAAGAAATGGGATCAAATCCTCCATTCTCATTCTTCGACCTCAACCCCAACCAAAAACTCATCCTCCACCAAACTTAATGAATCTTACCTTGAAATGTAGTCCTTGCAAGCCGATAACACTTCCTTTATGGCAAAAATCTGAAAATACACTTGAAAAGATAAAGATCTAACATTTCCTTCCGGGTAGGAAGTCAGGAGGTGAGGATGGTTTGAAGATAAGACAAGGGGACAAGGGGTGATCTCATTCCTCATGCTTTTCTGTAAAGGAATTAAAGAGTCTCTTCTTTTCCTCTTCAAACAATTATGAAATTACTCTATTACCCCTCCATTGTCTTCTTAACACATCCCCATACTAACAACCCATGCCCAACAACCAAAACAAGCCCACTAAGGCTACCAAAGGCCCAAACTCTCGGCCCAAACGTGAAGCCCACTTGTAAAGTGTCCACACGTCCTATATTCATACACATTCCATCTCTTATTATGACTATTTTTAAGCTCATTTTTGGCATAAGTAGGTTTGTGCATAGCATTTTACGGTATTTCTTTGTTCTGCCTTGCTTTTATAAATTAACATTTATTTGGTAAACAAGAGATATTGTTTTAGTGTATTTTTGTATTTAGGTACTAAAGGAAGAAAGAGGGAACCGAGAAGATGAGGAGTCAGGGCTAAAGGAACAAACCTAGAAGTTGTACTGATGCAGTTCCAGCAAAATATAATTGCTGTCGAGTAATAGCCAAGTAGAGTTGCCGCCGACCTTGCTGCCCACGGCAGCTGACTATGGGAGTTGGAGAACTGAAGTCCGATCTGTAGAGCTAAAAATCCTGAATTTATCACCGACATCCATTTGATTTTCCGACGTCTGTAGCAGCAGCCAGAGCCGCCGAAGCAAAATCTCAAGGTTACTTGCGGGCTAAGGCAAACGAGATAAAGTCCATATTCCACATAAAGAAGCTAGAGTTTAAAGTCATATTAAAGATGGAAAGCTATTTTCGAGGACTTCTACTTTAAGGAGGACTTAACCTAGTCATTAGGCTATAAATACTCATTGTACTCCTAATTCAAATCATCTTAGGTTTTCTGTAGACTTTGCTAGTGTTCTTTGCCGCAGCCATGTTCTAAACTCCACTTGGGTTAGGGTTATGTTGTAAATTAGTTGTGAAACGATTGTTTTAGGATTTGAGTTGTTTCTTTAATAAAATATTCCAAGTTTGCTTAATCTTTGCACTTCATTCTTTCAATTAGTCTACACCAGTCAGTTGAGAGAAACCATTTGTTGGGCACGAAGGTGTAAGGCTCACGAAAGGGTTAAGTACGGTCACAACGTGCTGAGGCGTGACTAACCTGGTTCCTAACCGGTTCACAAGTTTCAGCGGCTAAAAGGGATCACCAACCGAGCTGACTAGCCTATGTTAGGTTTACTTTGAGATTGCTAGGTATTGCTTACATCACGCTAGCTTTCGAGCATCCTTGCCTAGAAATAGGAAGGATCTCTGTCAACTATCCCGCCGAACTTGGAGTATCTAGCAGATCTGCCGCCGAGACTTATTTCTTTCTGTTCCACCTGTCGAGACAACGAAAGTTACAGGGGTAGTGACCTGTTGCGGCCGCGTGACAGGGTCGTAGCCTGCCGCTCGCCATACCCGCCGAGGCAGCATATCGTGGCAGCACGAAACAACTTAGACCTTTTACAACGCAGTTTTCACACTAAGGAGCAACATAACTCTGCCTGCTCTATCAACCTGATTCACCTTCTTTATTTGTGTTTTCAATTATTTTTCATGTCAACAAAGAATTCACTTGTGTTTTTATTTTACCTTGTGCAGGGACTACAAAACAAACTGAGTTGTCCAATCCTCGTGGGATTTGACATCTTTATATTATACCTTGGAAGGAGTGTACACTTGCGCTCTCACAAAAAGGGAACACCTACACGCCCTACAAGTTTTTGGCACCGTTGCCGGGGATTGGTAACAACGAATTTCATTTTTCAATTTCTGCACTTTTCACTTAGTTTTTATGTTATCTTTATTTTTAATATATATATATATATATATATATATATATATATATATTACCTCCCTTTGCTAGTGCATGACCAGGGCAAACCCTAAAGGAAATCTTATCATTTATGACGATCTCGAGCGTGAAATAAGAAGGATTAAGAGGGAGCTTAGGGAAGTCCTAAAGAGAAACAAAGAAGACAAAGGAAAAGCAAAGAAAGGAACAATGGTAAACGAGGACCCATCAAATGATACCGTAAATGGAAGAGGTGGGCAGCAAGACTTGCCGCTCAGAGGTCCACAAGATCTACCACGAAAAGACCCCCTATCTGCCCAGGCAACCCAAACCAGCTCGAACTACTAGAGAATACCTCGAGCATGACTTTTGAGGGTTCAACCCAATAGTGACGGAACCTGACATAGGGGCGGACCATTTTGATCTAAAGCCCGTCATGTTCAACATGATAAATACATTAGGGCACTTCGGAGGGACTGCCACAGAAGATTCTCAACATCATTTACGAGAATTCCTGGACATTTGCCGAGCATTCAAGATACACGGGGTCCACCAGGATGTATTAAGGCTGAGACTATTTCCCTATTCACTTAGGGATAGGGCTAAACAGTGGTTGAATAACCAGCCAGTCGGATCTTTCAACACATGGACGAAGCTCTACAAAGATTTTCTAGACCGTTTCAGCCCGTCCAACGTCACTGATAGGCTGCAGAATGAGATCACAACCTTTAGACAATGGGATGACGAGCCGATGTATGAGGCATGGGAGCGGTACCAAAAGATGCTGAATAACTGTCTGCTACATGGTCTACCGGCTTGGACTCAGGTATCTATATTCTATAACGAGGTTAACTACCCAACTCGGATGATGATAGATGCCTCAGTCAATGGGATCATTCTAGATAGACCTCTAGAGGAAGCACTGCGGCTGCTGAACATAGCCGTTAAAAATGACTACAAGTACTCGACAGCCTGCCGAGGCGGCACAAGGCGGCCAGCCACTGCAAATGAGGTAGAAGCCTTAGAATCTGTTAACGTCCGCCTCGACACACTGACGGAGCCGGTAATGAAGATTGTGAAACCCCTCTGGGAAGGTTTATGAAGTAAAAGCTATGGAACCGTTCTGTGACGAATGTGAAGGCAACCATGATTCCTCTATCTGCACTGCATCTGCAAATTACATGGGAGGATACGAGAGGAATAGTATTCCCGCATAGAACACCTACAATCCTAGAAGGAAGAACCATCCCAACTTCTCCTGGAGCAACCCAAAGTCAGCTGCAAACCCACAACAGCTACAGGGAGGCTACCAGCAGAATCAGTCCCGGCAGCAGACTCAGCAACCATAAAACAATAACTCACTAGAAGCAACCCTTCAAACTTTTATGACTAGAACTAGTGAATTTATTGTTCATACAAATAAATTTATTGAAAAAACTGAGTCTTTTATGGACATCACAGAGATGAAGATGAACAACCAAGAGGCTGCCATTAAGAACCTGGAGACCCAATTTGGGTTGTTCACTGAAATCTATAACAGTCGGACAATGGGTGCTTCATCCAGCAGCAGCCAAACCCACTTATGAACATTGCAAGGCTATATCTACAAGAAGTGGGAAGTAGTTGGATGAACCCAGGATGGTGGAACAACCGGAAGTTCAGCCGGACCAGAAAAGTAAGCCTGCCACAGCATAACCAACACTAGCCACCCCAACGCCAACACCAGTCGTCCCAGCGGCAGAGCACGACAGCATCCTTGAAACGGATGATCCTCCCCAGACTAAGCCCCCAAGCAATGAGCACATAGGGGACATTCGTCTGCTATCACCAGTCCCCCAAAAGCTCAAGCAACAGCAACAAGTGCACCAATTCAAAAAGTTCATGTATATTCTGAAGCAGGTGCATATCAATATACCTTTGATAGAAGCCATTCAAAGCATGCCAAACTATGCCAAACATCTTAGGGACATGGTTTCTAAGAAGAAGAGGATTGGGGAATTTGAGACGGTGGCTGTCACTGAAGAGTGCATGGTTATGTTGCATAACAAGCTGCTGCCCAAGCAGACAGATCCAAGCAGCTTTGTTATCTCATGCAGGATAGGCAGCAAACATGAGACCAGAGCCCTGTGTGACTTGGGAGCCAGTATCAACCTGATGCCCAAAGTTGTCTTCGATAAACTAGGTATTGGGCCTGTCAAACATACTTCTGTCATGCTTAAACTTGCTGACCACTCATTTATACAACCGGAGGGAAAGATCGAAGACATCCTGGTAAAAGTGAGAAACCTGATTCTCCCCTCCGAGTTCCTCATCTTAGATTGTGAGGCCAACGAAAAAGCCCATATCATCATTGGGCGACCATTCTTAGCCACGGGCAGAACGCTTATAGATGTGGAACTCGTGGAGCTAACAATGAGGGTTGAGGACTAGAGCATCAAGATGAACGTGCTACAACCCTCAGAGGAAGGAAAAGGAAGCCCGGATGCAAGAGCTACCAAAATTAGCGTGAAACAGGCCAGTGCAGCAGCTGCCGCGACAGGCATAGGGGCAGACTTAAGGACCCAGTAACGCAACATCTGAAGGAACAGAAGGACCCCCGGGAGGGAAGAAAAAGTCAAACCACCTCAGGAAGTGGTTGTGTCTGGGAGATGCACCCAAATGCACTCCTAACATAACTTAAATTTTACTTTATTTTTAATTTTAATTTTATGCATTAGGATTAGAATTTATTTTATTTTAGTATTAGACTAGCTTTCATAATTTAATTTTTAGAAATTATTTAATTATTTTTATTGCTATTTCAATTTATTTTATTTTAGGTTTAGGAACACAAGAGTAGGATTAAGAAGGAGGCCCAGCAAGAAGCCCGCCCACCATCCTACTGAGACAACAGCTACCGCAGTAACGCATAACGACTAGTTGGCCGTCAACAGCTCCAAAAATAACGGGCAGAAAAATCCGTAACGTGCACAAGAAAATCAGACCGTTGGGCATTTAATGTTGCCCGGCACCTCTCGGCAGCTCCTATATATACCCCACTCACTCACTTCATTTTACTTTACTTTCACCTTTTTGCTATCTTTTTTCTGATTCCCCTGCTCTCTCATTATTTCCCTTTCTAGTTTCAGCTACATACAACCGTTCACATGGCATCATCATCGAACCAAAAACCCATCTACAAGAGATTTTGCTACAAGGAGGACGAGGAGAGATACAGAAACAAGTTCTCCAAGCAGGCATTATGGGAGGAGCAAGGCTTCCATAACACATGGCAAACGGGAGACCGTCGTCTAGAGCCTGCCCTATTCCGAACCATTCACAACAAGGGATGAGAGATGTTCGCTCAACAGCCAGAGATAGCGAACATCACCATAGTCATGGAATTCTACTCCCATCAGCTCTACCCATAGAAGCCATTCATCTATGTCCGCGGGGAGCGGATCAAACTAAATGTTGCTGTCATCAACAGGTACTATGGCCTTGATATGGACGACAACCCTCACGAGGAGTGGAGGCAGTCACTAACGGCTGCCGATTATGAGAAAATCAAGACCAAACTCTGCAAGCTCAACACGCCATGGATGGGAGGCAAACATGTGGGATTTGTCCAGCGCCGCCATCTGCTGCCTGAAGCCATGTTATGGAACACGTTTGTAAAAAGGCGTATGCTGCCCACATCCCACAACTCAACCGTTGATCGGCATCGCCTCGCCCTAATTCACAGTATCCTGATGAACCGGTCGTTAAACGTAGGGGAAATTATCTGCACAGAAATCCACAACTGCTTCAAAAAGAAGAAAGGCAAGATGTACTTCCCGTCCATCATCATAGGTCTCTGCACCAACTTCGGTGTCCCGGTAGAGCCCACAGATGACCTAACGACTACTAAAGAGGGATGGACCAAAAAAGTCCGCATTCAGATGATGCATGATGCAGAGAAAGAGCCAACAACGCCCAGCTAGCCTTCAGCCACACAGCCTGAAACTCCAGCCGCCCCCGGTAGTACTTAAGCTGCCCTAGACAAAGAAGTCCTCCCACTACTGCACACACTTCTAGACAGCACAAAGCGCATCGAGCAGTAGCAGTTGGCCTTCATGAACTATGTAGGGGAGGCCCAAGAAGCCATTGTGGCTTATTTTCTGCATAAATTCCCCGGTGATGTGCCCACCATGCCGATATACCCTGCGGAGCTTGCAACAGCAGTCCAAGCACAAAGAACTCCACCAGCCGCCGCTGCCCGCCAGACTGACCGCCAGGTGCCCTCTCCTATGCATTATCTGACTTACTCAGCCACCATCCCATCCAACACAGCGGCAGACTCGTCTGAGAGGCACCACCAGCATCTGTCCCCTGCCTGCACAGTAAACACAGTGGCAGAGACCTCCTCATCATAGGAGATTGAGCAGCCACCGTCGAAGCCGGAAACATCAGTGGTAGCAGCAACAACAGCCATCCCAATGGCCTTCATCCCACCGGCAGCACCCACGAAGAAAGGAACCAGGAAGAGGAAGCAGCACATAATAGTCGAAGAACCTGTGGACTTCAAGACAGAGTCAGAAGAGAGCGATGCATCTCTAGCCGTTTCTCATGCCAAACCGCAAGAAGAGCCACATCATACGCCAAAAAGAGTCTAGCCGTCACGGAAAGCAAAAACCTCACCTGCCAAGACCACGGCCAAGGCATCTGTCGGCCGCCGCTTCGTCATCCAAACATCTTCCTCCTCAGCTGACAAGAATCCAGCCTTCTCTCAACCCTCAGCAAACTTTTAGTTTAGTTTATTTTCTTTTCTTTTATTTTTCTTTTTATGTTTTTTCCTTTTTTTATCTTGTATGTTTTTTCTTTTATCTATTTATCTTTTTTGTTTTGTGCATTGAGGGCAATGCCCATCTCGAGTTTGGGGGGGGGGGGGAGATAGCTCTCGCATCACTTATCTAGGTATCTTTAGTTGCATTGTACTTGTCTTAGTAATAATCGGAAAAGAAAAATTTGTTATGACTTGTGCCTATGATAGAATAGCCGATCAATTTATTTTTGCACCTAACTAAAAATGAACCTAATCTTTGGAAAAGCATGAAATATGACTTAGAATTTTTTTTCCTTTTGCCTAAAAATGTTAAACACCTTTGTTACTTGCTGATTGTGTTAGAATATTTGATGAGCATTGGCTGTTTGTTTTTAGAATTCTTTGCAAAATTCTAACGATAATTATAGGTAGCCGCCGAGGCAGGCAAAAGAAACAGAAAAATGCAGTACTGCCATGGCGGCAAAATCAAAAACAAGGAACAATGTTGTCTTGCCCTAGAGGTGCCCGCAACAGGCTCTAGGAAGAATCATGTGCGAGGACACTCCACTACTATCAAAGTCCATGAATCTGAAAGCCTTAAAGAGACGGACAAATTAGCATGAGTGAATGAAAGTCTTCACGGGATGACTCTACTCCAAGGGTTCGGGGTTTTGTAGTTTGCTCCTATCTTAACTTCAGATCTAAAAGAGCAGTTGTGATAAGCTTAAGCCCTCATTGCCATGATTGAAAATATTGTGCTTAACTGCGCTGCCTTGGCAGCAACCTTTAAATCACAGCAAAATCTTTGTTTAATTATTCATTCTGCATAATCTGCCTGTTTACATATATGCACACACCACACTGGCATGAGAAATTTAATTCTGAGTTATTTTCTCGCTTATTTCCCTTCACTAATTTAATATAGGTGCCACGACCTTGAGGCATAAAATCAAGTTAAAAACAAGTTTTTCCTTCAGATTATTATTAGAGCAAGTATTTTAGGTTGCATTGCTTGAGGACAAGCAATAGTTCGAGTTTGAGGGTGATATGAACCCGGTAATGTGACTCGAGTCATATAGATGTGCCCGATCGTGATTCTAGTAAGAAATATTCTTTGCTACGCTTTGAACTCTGAGATATCACAAACCATACATGTGAGGTGAATAGCAATATAATAAAAAAATAATGAAGAAAGGAATTGGATAGGTAATTTGGATAGTATGGTGGCTAAGGATGGAGGATGATAATCATGGAAAGGTATAAATCAAAGAAGGAGTGATGTGAGATGCTAAAGGCGGCGTGGATTTGTATGGTTGCAGGGATAGCGAATTGTGACCCGCTAGCTATAACGAGCTAGGAACCAACAATATACTTTGATGGAGTCGAGGTGGAGGAGTGTGGAACATGACCCACAAGCTATAAGAGAGCTTGGAACCAACATTATAATAAAATGAAATGGATAGAAGACGACAAGCACAACTTGAAGCCGATAGAGTTCTCGCAAGAACAAGATGAAAGCAATCTTTCAAAGGTTTATATTCTCTAAAAAAAGTCCTTACAAATGAACCTAAGGTGCCTATTTATAGTGTGGCTAGGCACCATATGAAAAGTCACACAAAAGAGAGATGAATGCTCATCTAAATGCTATTGAATACAAATAAATGAAATGTTTCTTTCTTATCCTTTTGATGGATGAATTTTGCTTTAAATTGAGATGAATTTAGCCTTAAATTCGTCCAAAAGGAGTGGTGACTCTTGGGCTGCTTCATTTTGCTTGCAAATGGATAAAAGGGAATGAATGTGGACATAGGATGAATGTAGACATCCCACACGTCCAAATCAGCTTGTCTCTTTGAATTCCTTGCTGATTTTATCACTTAATTTGATGATTAAATGACATTAAACCAGCCTTCATTGCTTGCCCATTTGTGGAATATGACCAGCCTTCAAAATATGATAAATAAAGGCCTTGAATGCATAATTTGAGTGATGATTATTGCATGTCCCTTCTCTTGAAAGTGAATGGCCTTCATTGGGTCATAATTTCAACCTTGAATAGGTGAATTATGAAGCTTAAATGCTTTGTTACTTTAAGAAGATGAACAACCTTGAAAAGATGAAAAGAATTCAGCCTTGAATTGCCTTCAATTGCCTTGTTTGCATGAGTAAAGATGGTCATCAATGACTTGTTTCCAAGCTGAAGTTGAAAAGTCTCTTCTTTAATCCACACGTCATATGAACCTAGACACACACAAAGGATTTATTCAAACTTAAAATATTAGATGTATGAAAAAATTAAAGAGTTAGTTAATTGAGTGAACTAGTTAAATGAATGAACTAGTTTAATTAAAGAACTAACTTTATTGAATTTAACTAAATGCATGAATGAAGTAGTTTAACGAATGATTTAAGATATATAATTAAACTACTTCCCTAAATGAACTAAAACTATAAATGAAGTGCATGCTTTAATGACAACCACACTTTATCAATGCAAAGGAAGTTTGAAATACTTAAATTCTCATGCAAATGCATGCATGATCAAGGTAAGGCATTCCTCCCTTATTATTTCTTCTTTCTCACGTTCATGGCTTGTTGTAAACAAGCTTTCCATGGCTGATTGAAACTCCTTGGCCCGTGCACGTGTAATGGGGCCACTTGGGTACTTCTCCGGGTCCTTGTTCTTGATGGTCATATCAGGGGGTGTGTAAAGTGTCCACAAGTCCTATATTTCATACACATTCCACCTCTTATTATTACTGTTTTAAGCTAATTTTAGGCATAAGTAGGTTCGTGCATAGCATTTTACGGTATTTCTTTGTTCTGCCTTGCTTTTATAAATGAACATTTATTTGGTAAACAAGAGATATTGTTTTAGTGTATTTTTGTATTTAGGTACTAAAGGCTGAAAGAGGGAACCGAAGAGCTGAGGAGTCAAGGCTAAAGGAACAAACTTAGGAGCTGTACTAATGCAGTTCCAACATAAAATAGTTGATGCCGAGTAGCTGCCGAGTAGAGTTGCCGCCGACCTTGCTGCCCACGGCAGCTGACTATGGAAGTTGGAGAACTGGAGTGCGATCTGTAGAGCTAAAAACCCTGAATCTATTGCCGGCAAACATTTGATTTTCTAACGTCTGTAGCAGCAGCCAGAGTCGTCGAAGCAAAACATCAAGGTTACTTGCGGGCTAAGGCAAATGAGATAAAGTCCATATTCCACGCAAAGAAGTCACAGTTTAAAGTCATATTAAAGATGGAAAGCTACTTTCGAGGACTTCTACTTTAAGGAGGACTTAACCTAGCCATTAGGCTATAAATACTCATTGTACTCCTAGTTCAAATCATCTTAAGTTTTCTATAGACTTTGCTAGTGTTCTTTGCCGCTGCCATGTTCTAAACTCCACTTGTGTAACACCTGTGTTTTGGGGTTAGGAGTTAGTCGTGTGAGTTGGTTCGAGTCATCAAAACCCATTTCATTTAATTTGACCTTGGCTTTGATTTAATTGAAATTTTAAATAAAAAGGAGTGGCCATTTTGGCAATTTAGTAAAAATAAAAAGGTAGACAACCTTTTTTAAATCAAAAAGGAGAAGAAAGCTATCATCTTTTTTCTCCCCCTTCTCTTCCAACGTTGAAAAGCTCCTAAACCCTCACAAACCCCAAATTTACTATTCCATTTGATTCCTTCTTCTACTCAAGGTCATTTTCAAAGGTAATTACATATTTACACTCTCCTCATCATCCTCTACATTTACATAGTCTTAGATTTCGAAACTACCCATTTTTGTGATTTTCAAGTTTAGGGAAAAGTTTGGATTTTTAAGGGGTTTTTCAATTGATTCTGAGATGTTGAGTTGGGTTTTGTTTTAACCTTATCAAAATACATATTATATCTTGAAATGGTTGATTTTGGGTGAAAACCCGAAATGGGTCTTTGGGGCCAGTTTTGAGATGTCTAAAATTTAGTTTTTGGGGAGTTTTAGTGTGGGGTTGAAGGGCTGATGGTTTAGGGATGTTAGGAAAGTGTTTTGAGACCATTTAGATGTCATTTGGGTGTTTGAAAACATGGTTTTCTGCTGGGTAACAAGGGAGCACGAAAATTGGAAGTTTGATGAGAAAATGGGTTTGAATTTGGGTGAAGTTTGGCTTGTGTTGTAGGTGGGGTTGTGACTGAATTTTTAGCATTGATTTGGTGAGTAATGGTTGTGTTTTGATTGGCTAGAAACAAGAGGAGACATCGGAGAGGCATCATGATCGAATCTAGGCATTTAGGAGGCTTGCTTGCTTGCTTGGGTTGCTAAGGAAGGGTGGTGAGTAAAACTTTAATTTGTTTTAAAGTTGGTTCAAGTGTGTGTAGTGAATGTGTTGGGATGAGCTTGGTAGGCCATTCCTAGGTGGGAGTTAAGTTGGCAGTTTAACTCCTCGATTTCTATTGATGCTTATTATGTCATTGCCTATTTGTCCTTGTGAAATGTGGATTGAATTGTATGTGTATACCTTGATATGTGTATCTGATGAGTATGTGTTATAAATGGTGTATGTGTGATGCGGTTAAAGAAATTGGCACTAATTAACTTACCGGGTGTAAATAATCGATCATTAGGATTAGTGTGCACACAATTGAGTCAAAACGAACGTAGCCTTGATGGCGTTGAGTCATCAAGGAGGAGTACGGTGATGTAATATTCCATCGAAAATTTATTTATATTCTACGTGATAATGAGTGGAATCCCCTCCGTAGGGCATGTGGTGATGAGTAGAATCCCGCCCATGCAAGGTCCGGTGATGAGTGTAATCCCATCGAGGTAATGTTGTTGTTGAGAGTAAATTCGCACATCCGGGTAACCTAATAGTGGCCAATGAACTTGTTCTTATAATTATGGTGTTGTGATGTTGGTTTATATTATTGAGCTTAGTATGATGTGAGATGCCATATTATGACTCTTGAAAGACTAGCTAGGTTGACTTGTTGATATCTATGTATGTTGTATGTGAGGTTGAGGGTTGGCATGCTTGGACCCTGCATTGTTGTTGTTTTCGGATTTTAGAGTATCCTCACTAAGCTTCTAGCTTACGCTCTCATTTTCAACAATGCAAATCATTAGAGTGGTGTTAGCAAGGAGCAAGGCGAAGTGGCTTTCCAAGTGTAGTCGCTCAAGTATGATTTAGTAATTAATGTGGTAGTCTAGCAATGGGGCAATTATGTATTTTGTATGAGCATTGTTTGACTCATAAGTGTTGTTGGATGTTTATGCTTGGCTTGATTTTGTAAACCAAGATATGCCTTGATGAATGCTTGTGATGATGAAGCCATGCTTGGATGTTTAGGTTGCCTTAGTTGTATATGCAAACCTCATATGTGATAACTTGTGCCTTTGGCCTTTTTGAAACTCTTAAGTATGCCCATATATGCTAAACTTACCCCTTTGTGTGAATGCCATATGTGGATGCCTTGTAATCATCTCGGTTTCTTTATATGCTAGCCTTTGTTCATACCATATTGAATGGGTGTTTGTATGAGCTTAGGGGAGTCCAAAAATGCATTTAGAGTCGTGTTTGATGTTGTTTTGCTAAAAATTGTGGACTTGCAGTGCAGGGCGTATCGGTACGCTTAAGGGATGTATCGATACGGCCTTGCCTAAAGAACACAGTTTTGGCTGGAAAATCGATACACGGGGGTATATCGATACGGTATTTGCTCACTGGAATTCAGTGTTGGCTGGGCGTATCGATACTCTCTTGACTCACTGGAATCCTGTAGGTTTGGTGAGCTGAAAACGTATCGGTACGGTGTTGAAGCGTATCAGTACGGTTGAATCTCGTTGACTATGTGATATTGACCGAGAAGGCGTATCGATACCCTTGACTGGTGTATCGATACGGCCTGCCCTAAAAGCTTAAAATGGACTGTTTAACGTGTGGTTGAGGATCGAATGTGTTTCTTTATTGATGTTTTCCGCTGTCGTGAATCACTTAGAAATTAATATGCCTTTAGACAAGATTAAAATGAAAGAAAAATTTTAGGGTTGCTAACCGAGGGGGAACCTTAACGGGTTTCGCTTCGGTTTTCCCCATGTGGCCTACTCGGACCGGTCATCCGGCCTGACCGGGACGAGGGGGTTACATTTGTTGGTATCAGAGCCTGAGGTTACCGAGACCTCGGGCAGGTAAGTGAGGTAAGCTTGATGTGTTTAGTAATTGTATTACTTGGTGTATGCTTGCCATGAAATCCCGTTGTTTGAATATTCATATGATGATTTGAAGCATGATTTGTTGCGCTTGGTGTTGAGTCGAGTGCCCATTGCTACTATTACTTAATTTAAAAAGGTTTTTGTAAAGGAAGTACTTGAGCACTGTTGGACCCTTGCTTTTGCTAACTTAATCCTTATCTATTTGTTGTTGTAGTTACTATCTTGCTAGCTGTATCATGAGACCACGTGGGAGGCCTAGGATGGTTCGACTAGAACCACGGGCAGCGGCTCTGGGAGTTGAGCCGGTAGTTAGAGTTGAGGCTCAAGTGGGAGAGCCTGTGGTTGGAGTTGGAGCTCCTCCACCACCACCACCTCCTCCGCCAGGAGTAGGAGGCGAGGTCGGGGCCGAAGGAGAGGGACCTTAGGGAGGCCAAGGTGGCCAAGGTCCGGCCGGAATAGACTTAGCTCCTTTAGTACAGGCGATAGCCGGGGCTTTTCAGGCTGCAGTAGCTGGAGGCCAGGCAGCGGCACATCATCAGAGAGAGGGCACTGGTTTGCCGTTAGAAAGGCTCCGTGGTCTAGGGGCTGAAGAGTTCAGAGGGTCTACCTCGGAGAGATCCGAGTTGTGGTTTGAGAAGACCGTCTGTATCCTCGTTCAGATGGGATGTACCGGAGAGCGCAAGCTAGGGTGTGTTGAGTCCTTGCTTCAGAGTGATGCCTACACTTGGTGGGTCACCATCAATACGGGTATGGATGAGGCCGAGATTACTTGGGAGTTCTTTGAGTCAGCATTCCGTAAGAAGTACTTGGGTCCTCGATATCTCGATGAGAGGAAGAGGGAATTTATGGCTTTTCTTCAGGGGAGTATGTCTGTGACCGACTATGAGATTCAATTTGTTAGGCTGAGTCAGTATGCATCTGAGCTTGTTCCTACTGAGGTGGAACGTTGTAACCGTTTCCGTTATGGGCTAAATGAAGAAATCAAGAGGTATACTCTAGCTTCAGACTACACTGATTTTGATGTATTGGTCGCGAGGGCCAAGGACTTAGAGCACAGTTTGGGCTTGACCAAACGATCTGGTGGCTCTAGTTCCAGCAAGAGGTCTAGTGACTTTGATAGAGGTGATGCGAAGAGGCATCGGGACAACAGGCATCACTATGATCATAGGCGTGGAGGCGGTAACCACGGTAGAGGCCAACAGGGCCAGAGGGCTGGTGGGAAGTTGCCCACATGTGCTACTTGCGGGAGGAACCACACCGGTGAGTGTTGGGGGAATTTCCACTCGTGTTGGAGTTGTGGGGCTAGAGATCATATTAGACGTGACTGTCCACATCAGGTGGGGCAGGCATCAGCTCAGGCTCCAGCTAGAGCCAATGACTTTCAGAGAGGTCGCGGGCGCGGTAGAGGTAACTTCCAGCCGAGAAATGATGGTCAGAGGAACATAGCACATGTAGTTGCAGTCCAGCCGGAGGGCGGAGGTCAGGCCAGAGTTTACGCTCAGCGTGGGGATCAGCATGACACAAATGTGATCGCAGGTAACTTCTCGATACAGTCTTTGGGTTTGCTTTCTTTGATTGACTTCGAGTCTACGCATTCTTATATTCTGAGTGAGCATGCACAGTCGTTGAATTTGCCTTGTGAAATGTTAGAGGTAGGAGTTAGTGTTACTAGTTCCTTTGGGGACACGGTAGTAGTTAGAAAGATGTACAGAAGATGTCCGTTGATGGTTCAGGGACATGTGTTTCCAGTGGATATGATGGAACTACCTTTTTATGGCTTTCATGTGATTCTGGGTATGGATTGGCTCACTGAGCATAGAGCTAGGTTAGACTTTGAAACTAAGAGGATTTCTTTGAAGCTCACAGATTATTATGAGATCCGTAGTGGTGGGTGAGAACGTGAAGTTCTTGTCCAATGTAGTTTCAGTTCTAGAAGATAAGAGGTTAGTTGAGTTGGGATGTGAAACATACTTGGCCTATGTGATGAACCCTAACATGAGTGAGGTTAGACCTCAAGACATCCGAACAGTGTGTGACTTTCCTAGTGTGTTTCCGGAAGAGTTGCCAAGGTTACCACCGGATAGAGAGGTAGAGTTTACTATTGAGACTTATTCTGATTCAGCTCCTGTTTCGATTGCTCCGTATCACATGGCACCGAAAGAACTGAAAGAGTTGAAGACTCAGTTGTAAGAGTTAACAGATAGAGGCTTTATCCGACCTAGTTCTTCACCTTGGGGTGCACCAGTTTTGTTTGTGAAGAAGAAGGATGGAAGCATGAGAATGTGTATAGACTATAGACAGTTGAATCAGTTAACAATGAAGAATAAGTATCCTTTGCCTAGAATTGATGATTTGTTTGACCAGTTGAGAGGGGCATCAGTCTTTTCAAAGATTGACTTGAGATCGGGTTACTACCAGCTAAAGGTAAGAGAGGTTGATGTACCGAAGACGACCTTTAGAACTAGATATGGTCACTATGAGTTTTTAGTCATGCCTTTTGGGTTGACTAACGCACCGACTGCCTTCATGGATATGATGAATAGGATTTTTCATCAGTACCTAGATGAGTTTGTAGTTGTTTTTATAGATGACATCTTGGTGTATTCGCGAACTGAAGAAGACCATGACCGACACTTGAGACTAGTTTTGAAGACCTTGCTAGATCATCAGTTGTATGCGAAGTTGAGCAAGTGTGAATTCTGGATCTGAGAGGTAGTCTTCTTAGGACATGTAGTGTCAGCCGATGGGATTAGAGTTGATCCGAAGAAAATAGAGGCCATTGTTGAATGGAAGCAACCGAAGTCTGTAACTGAGGTACGTAGCTTTCTAGGCTTAGCTGGATATTATAGAAGATTCGTAGAAGGTTTCTCGAAGTTAGCCGCTCCATTGACACAGTTACTTCAGAAGAGTGTTCAGTTTGAGTGGACAGATGCAAGACAAAGAGCCTTTGAGAAATTGAAAGAAGCTTTGACCCAAGCACCGATCTTGATTCAGCCAGAGTCTGGGAAAGACTATGTAGTTTACAGTTATGCTTCCTATGTAGGCCTAGGTTGTGTTCTCATGCAAGACAAGAGAGTGGTGGCTTATGCCTCAAGACAGTTGAAGACTCACGAGCGTAACTATCCGACCCATGACATAGAGTTAGTTGTAGTTGTGTTTGCTTTGAAGATTTGGAGGCATTATTTGTACGGTGAGAAGTGCACGGTGTACACAGATCACAAGAGTTTGAAGTATATCATGACTCAGCGAGATTTGAATCTTAGACAACGTAGGTGGTTAGAGTTGCTAAAAGACTATAATCTTACCATTGAGTACCATCTGGGTAAGGCCAACGTGGTGGCCGATGCTTTGAGTAGAAAGATAGTCGTAGACTTGAGAGTCATGTTTGCTAGATTGAGCTTGTCCGTAGATGGTGGCTTGGTAGCCGAGCTTCAAGTTAAACCTACCCTAGGTCAGTTGATTAGGGAGAAGCAGCTCTTAGATAGATCTTTGGAACCTCACGTGCAAGATATAGCCGAAGGTAGATCCTCAGACTACAGTTTCAGTACCGATGGGGTTTCATGTTTCAAAAATAAGATAGTTGTGCCAGAGGACAGTGACTTGAGACGTACGATTTTGACTGAAGCACACAGTAGTCCGTTTGCTATGCATCCTGGAAGTACGAAGATGTACCATGATTTGAAGAATGAGTACTTTTGGGTTGGTTTGAAGAGAGATGTGGCTGACTTCGTGAGTAAGTGCTTGGTGTGTTAGAGAGTGAAGGCGGAACATCAGGTTCCCTCAGGTTTGTTGCAACCGTTGAGAATTCCAGAATGGAAATGAGAGAATATCACCATGGATTTTGTTTCGAGTTTACCTTTTACTCCTACGAAGAAGAACTCAGTTTGGGTTATAGTATACCGTTTTACGAAGTGTGCTCACTTCTTAGCAGTCAATACGACTTATACTCTAGATAGGTTGGCCGATTTGTACATTGGTGAGATTGTTAGACTGCATGGTGTGCCGAAGTCTATTGTGTCCGATAGATATCCGAGGTTTACCTCTCGATTTTGGGAGTGTCTGCATACAGCTTTGGGTACCCGTTTGAATTTCAGCGCGTCTTATCATCCTCAGTCAGATGGTCAGTCGGAGAGAGTTATACAGATTCTAGAGGATATGTTGCGTTGTTGCATCATTGATTTTCAGGGTACTTGGGAGAAGCACTTGACTCTAGTTGAGTTTGCTTACAATAATAGCTTCCAGTCGAGTATTCAGATGGCTCCGTATAAGGCCTTGTATGGCCAGAAGTGTAGAACTCCAGTTTGTTGGGCCGAAGTGGGACAGAAGTTGTTACCTATGCCGGATTTGCTCAAGGGGACCACTGACAAGGTGAAATTGATTTGCGAACGATTGAAGGCTGCTTCGGATAGGCAGAAGTCCTATGCCGACTTGAAGAGGAAGGAAGTTGAGTTCTCAGTGGGTGAGAAGGTATTATTGAAAGTGTCTCCGTGGAAGAAAGTAATGAGATTTGGCCGAAAATGGAAGTTGAGTCCGAGGTACATAGGACCGTATGAGATTGTGAAGAGGGTTGGTCCGGTTGCTTATCAGTTGCGGTTGCCATCCGAGCTCGAGAAGATACACGATGTATTTCATGTTTCGATGCTCCATAAGTATAGGTCCGATTCATCACATGTTTTGCCTGTAGAGGAGATTGAACTGAATCCGGATTTGACTTATGAGGAAGAACCAGTTGAGATCCTAGCTTCTGACAGTAAGGTGTTGCGGGGTAGATCGATTGAGTTAGTAAAAGTGCGATGGAAATGTCGAGGTGTGGACGAGGCCACTTGGGAGAGGAAGGAGGATATGGAAAGGTAGTTTTCGTATCTCTTTCAGTCAGGTAATTTCGGGGACAAAATTCCTTAAGTGGGAGAGAGTTGTAACACCCGTGTTTTGGGGTTAGGAGTTAGTCGTGTGAGTTGGTTCAAGTCATCAAAACCCATTTAATTTAATTTGACCTTGGCTTTGATTTAATTGAAATTTTAAATAAAAAGGAGTGGCCATTTTGGCAATTTAGTCAAAATAAAAAGGTAGACAACCTTTTTGAAATCAAAAGGGTGAAGAAAGCTATCATCTTTTGTCTCCCCCTTCTCTTCCAACGTTGAAAAGCTCCTAAACCCTCTCAAACCCCAAATTTACTATTCCATTTGATTCCTTCTTCTACTCAAGGGCATTTTCAAAGGTAATTACATATTTACACTCTCCTCATCATCCTCTACTTTTACATAGTCTTAGATTTCGAAACTACCCATTTTTGTGATTTTCAAGTTTAGGGAAAAGTTTGGATTTTTAAGGGGTTTTTCAATTGATTCTGAGATGTTGAGTTGGGTTTTGTTTTAACCTCATCAAAATACATATTATATCTTGAAATGGTTGATTTTGGGTGAAAACCCGAGATGGGTCTTTGGGGCCATTTTTTAGATGTCTAAAATTTAGTTTTTTGGGAGTTTTAGTGTGGGGTTGAAGGGCTGATGGTTTAGGGATGTTAGGAAAGTGTTTTGAGACCATTTAGATGTCATTTAGGTGTTTGAAAACATGGTTTTCTGCTGGGTAACAAGGGAGCACGAAAATTGGAAGTTTAGTGAGAAAATGGGTTTGAATTTGGGTGAAATTTGGCTTGTGTTGTAGGTGGGGTTGTAACTGAATTTTTAGCATTGATTTGGTGAGTAATGGTTGTGTTTTGATTGGCTAGAAACAAGAGGAGACATCAGAGAGGAATCGGGATCGAATTCGGGCATTTAGGAGGCTTGCTTGCTTGCTTGGGTTGCTAAGGAAGGGTGGTGAGTAAAACTTTAATTTGTTTTAAAGTTGGTTCAAGTGTGTGTAGTGGATGTGTTGGGATGAGCTTGGTAGGCCATTCCTAGGTGGGAGTTAAGTTAGTAGTTTAACTCCTCGATTTCTATTGATGCTTATTATGCCATTGCCTATTTGTCCTTGTGAAATGTGGATTGAATTGTATGTGTATACCTTGATATGTGTATGTGATGAGTATATGTTATAAATGGTGGATGTGTGATGTGGTTATACAAATTGGCACTAATTAACTTACCGAGTGTAAATGATCGATCATTAGGATTAGTGTGCACACAATTGAGTCAAAACGTACGTGGCCTTGATGGCGTTGAGTCATCAAGGAGGAGTACGGTGATGTAATATTCCACCAGAAATTTATTTATATTCTACGTGATGATGAGTGGAATCCCATCCGTAGGGCATGTGGTGATGAGTGGAATCCCGCCCATGCAAGGTTCGGTGATGAGTGTAATCCCGCCGAGGTAATGTTGTTATTGAGAGTAAATCCGCACATCCGGGTAAACTAATAGTGGCCAATGAACTTGTTCTTATAATTATGGTGTTGTGATGTTGGTTTATATTATTGAGCTTAGTATGATGTGAGATGTCATATTATGACTCTTGAAAGACTAGCTAGGTTGACTTGTTGATATCTATGTATGTTGTATGTGAGGTTGAGGGTTGGCATGCTTGGACCCTGCATTGTTGTTGTTTTCGGATTTTAGAGCATCCTCACTAAGCTTCTAGCATACGCTCTCATTTTCAACAATGCAGATCATTAGCGTGGTGTTAGCAAGGAGCAAGGTGAAGAGGCTTTCCAAGTGTAGTTTCTCAAGTATGATTTAGTAATTAATGTGGTAGTCTAGCAATGGGGCAATTATGTATTTTGTATGAGCATTGTTTAACTCGTAAGTGTTGTTGGATGTTTATGCTTGGCTTGATTTTGTAAACCATGCTATGCCTTGATGAATGCTTGTGAATGATGAAGCCATGCTTGGATGTTTAGGTTGCCTTAGTTGTATATGCAAACCTCATATGTGATAACTTGTGCTTTTGGCCTTTTTGAAACTCTTAAGTATGCCTATATATGCTAAATTTACCCCTTTGTGTGAATGCCATGTGTGGATGCCTTGTAATCATCTCGGTTGCTTTATATGCTAGTCTTTGGTCATAGCATGTTGAATGGGTGTTTGTATGAGCTTAGGGGAGTCCAAAAATGCATTTAGAGTCGTGTTTGATGTTGTTTTGCTGATAATTGTGGACTTGTAGTGCAGGGCGTATCGGTACGCTTAAGGGCAGTATCGATACGGCCTTGCCTAAAGAACACAGTTTTGGCTGGGCAAATCGATACACGAGGGTGTATCGATACGGTCTTTGCTCACTGGAATTCAGTGGTTGCTGGGCGTACCGATACATGGGGGTGTATCGATACGGTCCTTGCTCACTGGACTTCAGTGTTGGCTGGGCGTATCGGTACACTGGGGTGTATCGATACTCTCTTGACTCACTGGAATCCTGTGGGTTTGGTGAGCTGAAAGTGTATCGGTACGGTGTTGAAGCTTATCGGTACGGTTGAATCTCGTTGACTATGTGATATTGACCGAGAAGGCGTATCGATACCCTTGACTGGTGTATCGATACGGCCTGCCCTGAAAGCTTAAAATGGACTGTTTGACGTGTGGTTGAGGATTGAATGTGTTTATTTATTGATGTTTTCCGTTGTCGTGAATCACTTAGAAATTAATATGCCTTTAGACAAGATTAAAATGAAAGAAAATTTTTAGGGTTGCTAACTGAGGGGGAACCTTAACGGGTTTCGCTTCGGTTTTCCCCGTGTGGCCTACTCGGACCGGTCATTCGGCCAGACCGAGACGAGGGGGTTACAACTTGGGTTAGGGTTATGTTGTAAATTAGTTGTGAAACGGTTTATTTAGGATTTGATTTGTTTCTTTAATAAAATATTCCATGTTTTCTTAATCTTTGCACGTCATTCTTTCAATCAGTCTACACCAGTCAGTTGAAAGAATCCATTTGTCGGGCACGAAAGTGTAAGGCTCACGAAAGGGTTAAGTACGGTCACAACGTGCTGAGGCGTGACTAACTTGGTTCCTAACCAGTTCACAAGTTTCAGCGGCTAAAAAGGATCACCAACCGAGTTGACTAGCCTGTGTTAGGTTTACGCTGAGATTGCTAGGTATTGCCTACGTTACACTAGCTTTCGAGCATCATTGCCTAGAAATAGGAAGGATCACTGTCAACTATCCCGCCGAACTTGGAGTATCTGGCAGATCTGCCGCCGAGACTTATTTCTGTTCCACATGCCGAGACAGCGAAAGTTACAGGGGTAGTGACCTGTTGCGGCCGTGTGACAAGGTTGTAGCCTGCCGCCCGCCATACCCGCTGAGGCAGCATATCATGGCAGCACGAAACAACTTAGACATTTTACAACGCAGTTTTCACACTAAGGAGCAGCATAACCATGCCTGCTCTATCAACCTGATTCACCTCCTTTATTTGTGTTTTCAATTACTTTTCATCTCAACAAATAATTCACTTGTGTTTTTATTTTACCTTGTGCAGGGACTACAAAATGAACTGAGCTGTCCAATCCTCGTGGGATTCGACATCTTTTATACTATAACTTGGCAGGAGTGTGCACTTGCGCTCTCACAAAAAGGGAGCACCTACACGCCCTACACCACTCTTTGCGTTAAACCGAACCTCAGATTCTAAAATCCGATTTGTTACATATACTTAAACATATAATGTCTCTGCACATCCAACAATGTGAACATTATCGATATACATAAGCACATAATGCCTCCTCACGTCCAAAGCCTAGCGCATTGTTGACTTAAAATAAAATCGGAGATGTCCATTAATACGTTGACAACATTAGCTCAATAAAAAGTATAAATGGCTATATTAACACACCTCTATTAATCTGATGTTGAATACATCGTCGATCATAATGAGCCAAAGATGCATGTGCAGAATCATATATGATATGGATTCATATACCTTTGATAAGTCATTAATTTGCATGTTTTTCATGTATTAAATCCTATGTTTTAGCACATTAATCTATCTTAAAGCCCTTAATTCGGTTCCTATATGGTTTTGCATGTGTTTTTGGGCCTTAACGACGTTTTATACGTAAAGGCCAAGTTTTAGCACCATTTTGGCATCATTGGGAAACCTTTTGCACAAAACCAGTAACAGTCACGAAATAAAGCGTGACCACGAGGCAATACAGACTTTTTGACTTAGAGTACAAGCAATCCTACTACAAGTGAACTTCTACTTTTACCATAATTAGAATTGTTTAGGGTTGTTGTGTTTAATGTAAAATCTTCCCCTTATTTTCACCTATAAATAGTGATCAAAGGGTGAAAGGAAAATAATCCTAAGTAGTCGAAACCTATCCCTCTTCTTGTTCTGCCTACTCCATGAGTAGCTAAACCCCTCTTTCTATTCAAGTGTAGTTACAAGGATATTATTTCAATTTTTTAGTGAGATTTCTTGTTCCCAAATTATCTTTGCTACAACCAATTCAATGGTATTTGAATACAAGTGGTAAGGAAATTCGGCTTAGATTTCCAAAAGTATGAATTCATGTTCTTAATAAGTTAACGGGTTAGTGCTTAGTAAGAATATGTTATTAAGTTACTTTCTATCAAAGAAAATATTTAAGTTACTTGTGGGATTAGGATAAACTATGTTTGCCTTTATATCATGCGGAGAGGGGGAATTGCATCAAGAGTCCTCCAAACTTCTCATCATATTCAACTTGGTCACTATGTAGAATTTGAACTATAAAACCCTTATTTAATACTAATAATTATATATTGTAATTATTATTGAATTCGAGTTGCTCGCGAGCTTTTCGAGTCGAGTATCAAGTAACTCGGCTCGGCTCATTAAGAACTCAAGTTGAGTTCGAGCCTGAGTCGAGCTTTGACCAAGCTTTGACCGAGTCGAGCTTGAGTAGCTCGCGATCTGTCTCATCTCAAATACAGCCTTACCTGAACCTGCGAAGAGTCTAGCCAACGAACAAAAGGACATCCGCCCCATCATGGTTCAACCTTTATTCCTTCAAGGGTTATCAAAGACAAAGCCTCTAACGCACCAACCATGGAAAGCAGAAGTGTTCAAGTCCATCAAGGATAAACCTCTTAACGAACATCTTCTCGCCACAATATGAAAAATAGAAGGAGTCACGTATAGCCAAAGACGTTAAAGAAATGCGCTTCTTTGGAGGTAACCCGTGATTTTATTCCTAGTTTATTTTAGTTTATTTGTCTTATTTTATTTCATCAATATTTTTTTTATGAGTTTTTATGTTTTTTTTTATTTTTAGGTACAAGGGTAACACTCTAGAAATAAGGCGTGCTCACACCCTAAGTAAAAGCTCCAAGCAGAAACACTCTGAAAATAAGGCGTGCTCACGCTGTGAAAATTTCATGAAAATTTTTTGAGGGAATTTTTACCACTGGTGAAAAAGCAAAAATTGGTGAAAATTTTCAGTTTCTCCTCCAACAAGATAGGTGCCGAAAATTTGGAAAGAATGAGGGAAAGGTTTGCTTTAATTTAAAAGTCTATCATCTTTAAGTCTTTGAATCCAATCAAAACTTTCCATCTTTAACCTTTCTTATTTTCCAAGAATTTGAGATTCTTTATAAAGAGATATCACCTATTCACTTTTCATCTACTATCTTCTTTCATAAATTCCCCCTTTTCTTGTTCTACAAGAAAAAAGATTTATCTTTCTCTTTTCTTAAGGATCTTTAAAACACCAAAAGAAATCTCTCCAAGAAATCATTCAAGCATGCCAAGAACGAAGATTCGAGAAAAGAGGGATGGAGGACGAGTCCTCGAACAGCTGTCGTCGCTAGTCGAAGAGCAACCCGAGCAGCGCAAGCTCGACCCTCCACACCCATACACCCCCTAAACCACCACATGTCGCATGGGGGAGAACTCTTCTCCCTTCACTTTTTATTTGTTTTTTATTTTCTGCATGTAGGTTAGGGAACATTGAGGACAATGTTAGGATTAAGTGGGGGGGTTAATATGATGTGATGAATTTGTGCTAGAACCATGGGATTTAATTGTGTGAAATTGCATGCCTCTTGATGAATTTGAGTATTACTTTCACATGAATTTTTTTCTTGAGCTTAACTTGTTGAATTTTTTTGAGAAAATTGGATCCCTAGGTAAAGATGAGATTGATATAGGAAGTAAAATAAGATTGATAAGATCTTGTTAGACTTGCAAATCGTTTATCATATTAATTGTTTTGATAGTCGGATGGAAAAAAAATTGGACACAACAAACCACTTTGTGAGACTTGAGCCTTAATAAGCATATTTCTTTTGTGCTTTATCTTTTTCTTTATTGTGTGATTGTCAAGCATGATTAGATTACTTCTAGAACTTGCGATGTTATGCACGTTGAGACCACATAGGATCAAATTGCTTGAGATGATTAAGGCACCTAGGTATGAACCTTGAGCCAAAAAGCCTACCTTGGTAAATATGACCATTAGAGAACCACTTTTGAGCCTAAGCCTTTTGTTTGAAAATTAACCACATTATAAGTCTAATTCATTTTTGCTGATTTCTCCAATTTGCACCCAAAATTGAGAACTACACACTTTCCTCACAAAGAGAAAATCAAACAAAAGAAAAAGGAAAGAGAGAAAATCTTGAAAACAAGGAAAAGAAAAAAATGATATCAAAGATAAAATTGACTTGTTTGTTCAAAAACAAAATTCAAAGAAAAGAAAAGACAAAAAAATGTGAAAAAGATTGAATCCTTGTTGTTGCGTGTAAAATAGTCTATCGCAATTGTAGTGCAAGTATACACGACGCAAGTAGTAAAGTGATACAAAGTATCGGATATCGTCTCCACAGGGATTGGGCTAATAGCTTCACCTAAATTCACTGCACGAAAGTAAAGGAAATAATTAAGAATTGTCACGAGAATAATAAAGTGAAAACGTAATTAAAAGGAATTGAGATATCAAGGTAGAGAGAATGGGCTGGTGTTGAGTTGCTCAGTAGTGTAGGTATTGAATTGCTTAGGATCTCTAGTTCTGTCGTCGCACCCGTCGCCGACAGCACCTGTCGCGGCGTCTGTCCGTTAGCTGTCGCGGCAGCGAACACTAACTCCGTACTTCAAGCTTGGCAAGAATCCCAGATCTGCCTTGCCCTATCCCTAGGCACAAGTCTGTCGATGATCACGTCTTTGATGATACCTCCCGGCGTGAATCGAAGGATGAACACCGATGTGTATGAATTCTTCCTTAGCCACTTAACCTCGCCTTATCCCTAAGCACGAGATGGTTCAACTATAAACTAGAGAACACGCTTTTATCTCTTTCGTATACTTAACTCTCCCGATGCTAAGTAAATGGATAACCTCACAATGCTCTCCCGATGCTCTTGCAAGATATTAAAACCAAGATAAAAGAACTTGAAGTTTATTTTATTGAACTTGAAAAATCCTAAAACAAAGCAACCCTTGCAACTACTTTACAAAACAACCCGTAGCCCTAGGGGGAATTTAGAACATATCGGTGACAGGTAGACGGCAGGGTTTAGGTTTCGGTTATGGGGTAGTCAGCTATGCCCTAGGTTTAATCTATGCCCTTTATATAAGCTTTGGGCTCAAGTTATCTAAGGTAACAAGGATTACAACTTTAATTAAAAGTAAGATTCTAATAAAGACTAAATCTCTAAGGATTCCTACTTTTCAGCCGCCTCCTTGTTTACATGGGAATTCTTCTCTTTGAGCTTTGGCTTGACATATCTTTTGATCCGGGGCTTGGAAAAATATTCGGCTTCCACACGACAGACGAGCAGATTTTTCTCTATCTATCGAGGTCCACTTCACTTTTCCTCTTCATGAATCTGCTGTCATCATGCTGTCACGACAGGTTCGCGACAGGTTCGTCTTCTTCAGCTGCTTGTCCAGTTCAGCTTTCCTGCTTGTCTGCCCTGCACCTGCCTTCAACATCTACTGTGACAGATACCTGCAAAAATAACCATCTTTCAGTAGAATCCGTGCCTTTTATATAATTGTGATGTTTTATTGAAAACTAACCTAAATGCAATGAAATGATGCTTGAATGCAGCAGAAATATGGGTTTAAAAAGGTGTAAATGATAGAACTTTTACACACTCAACACACCCCCAAACTCAAGTTTTTGCTTGCCCTCAAGCAATGAAGACTTAAAAGAAAACTGAAAATTTTTGTGTTGGCCTTCAAACAGTGAACTGTCCCTCACCTGTCGCTCATTCTCTATGGCGGCAGCAACCTGTCGGAAGGGTTAGGATCTGTCCGGAATCTCCCTATAGCTCTCGTGCAGTGTGTGCATGCTTGTGAACGGTTATAAGCTAAGACTCTCTTAGTTTCACTAGAATATTCAACTCCTTAACTTGAATTTTATGCCAAAGTTTACTTTCTTTTAGAAGGCACATTTTCATGCTTCTTCTTCTATTTTCAAGCTAAATTTTTCTAGAGCCAGTTTTGGGCACCTCTAGTTAGCTTCCTAGAGCCGGTTTCGGGCACCTCTAGGTTTTTGATTTTCTTTTGCTAAACTTCTTTCCTAGAGCCAGTGTTAGGCACCTCTAGGTGCTATCCAAGTTCTAAGCTTCCTATTCTAGTTTGGCTAAAAGAAGTCTAAGCATTATAACAGTCACAAAAGTGTTTAAGTTTTCAGAACTATAGAAAGGCTCTAAACTTTTCCTTAACCTGTCCTAAAGATGCTGCCACGACAGAGCTTTCATGACAGGTAAGTTAACTTCACAGTTTTAAGCCAACAGTTTAAATTTTCTGATTTTTCTGATTTTTTTTTTAAAAAAAAGAAACTTAACTAATAAAAAAAACAATACTTAAACAAAATATGTGCTAAAGACTCCATTAACTATGGAGGGTTGCCACCCCCAAACTCAAGGGTTGCATTGCCCTCAATGCAAAATGACACGAAAACAAATAAAGAAAAACATGAAAAATAAAAGTACATCACAAATATATAAGGGCAGGCAGCAATAAGAGAAGAAAAAGAAATAAAAACTTAAACTTTATGCGCTGTCCTCATCACTGCTGCTGACGCGGATCTGATGGTAGCGTCTGCGTTGTGGAGGTGGCTGGGCAGGTTCCTGGGCAGGTTGAATGGCAGGTGGCTCCACTAGTCGGACATCAGAACTGCTGCTGCTGTCCCAGCTGGTACTCGTGATGGCCTTGGACAGCATCCTCTTGTTGGCCACATGTTTGATTCTTTTCACCCGAGTGAAGGCGCTGTCCAAATTTCTCCGGACGAGAGGGCTGTCGTCAGTGGCAGCTCGCTTGGTGCCTCGAGGGGAAGTGTCCGCCGGTGGGCTGCCGGCTGCTGTCGGGGAAGGTGTGGAGGAGGCAGAATCTCCATGGGGAGAGACAGGTGGTGTGGGAGTGGGGGAGGGTATATTAAAGTAATGGGCGGGGAAGGTGGGGAAAATGACATCCGAAAAATTTAAAGTGTTGGTAATAAAGTTTACCGTTGCGTTGGAGAAATCGCGGATGAATGTCATTAAACCCATCTGCCGCTCCTCTATCCTCAAGATGGCAGCTAAGATGTCGGCGTTCTGACCTGCCGGAGCGGTGTTGGTCGCAGCTTCTGGGGCAGGCTCGGTGACAGGTTCATCATCAGATTCAGCAGGTGGGGCGTTTGGATCGAAGACGTTGAGGGGCGTTACGACGATGATCTCCATCAGGCTGGAGATGTTGCTGTCGGTCCAGCCGCTGCCCTTCTTGATTTTGTCTGAAGGGTCCTCCGGTACGGCAGCGCAGCGGCAGAGGGCCGTAATGGTGAAGGGCAGGCATAGTCGTGAATCTGTTCTGAAGGCACAATCGAGAATGCTCTCTCGCATGTACCTGCCCACGTTGATCGGCCTGTCATGCATGATAGAGTGGATGAGGGCAAGCCGCTGCCTGTTGACTGTTGTGTGGTGGGATGAGGGCAGGATACGCTTTTTAATAAAAGCGTTCCATAATTTAGCCTCGGGGAGCAGCTCTGCCCGGTTGACGGAATTGGGGTTCTTCTTGCTGGTGCTCCAAGTTGTGCCCTTTTCTGTCAATTCCCTCATGACAGCATCGTGGCCGGCAGCGTCGAGGGAGTCCCAAAACTGTTGATGAGCGTCGTCATTGGGGCCAAAGAAGAGGCCGAAGACATGATTGATGCTGCTGGCGGTGAAAGGAACTGTCACTCCTCGGACGACGACAGATGTCGCCGACTTACTCTCGATCGCCTCATAGAATTCCCTAACCAGGGTGTCATTAAGCTCTCCCGGCTGCTCGGCAAAGTCTTCCCAAAGTTGCGCCGTAATGGCCTTCATAATGAACGGCCGGAGTCCAAAAAGAGGAGCATCTCTGTTATAGATGAAGCTTCGTTCCTCCCAAAGTTCCTTGTTGGCGAACGGGGATGCTGCTGCGGAAGAAGAGGCGGCAGCAGCATTTTGGCGAGTCTGTCGTGAAGACATTTTTGGTTGCAAGGGCTGAAAAATGAGAGAAAATAGATAAAACTAGAAGAGAATACAAGAGAGAAAAATCAGAAGTGAGGAAAAAAATGAAAGGGAGAAGGGGTTTATATAGCTGTCGAGTAGCTGCCCATTTAATGCCGCAACGGCAGGCGGGAATAACGGAGCGGCAGATTGGATATGGCGTGTCTGACGCGTCTGACACGCATTAATGCGTCTGCGGAGCGTCTGCTGCACGCTTCTTCGTCTGCCGTGCGTCTGTTGACAGCCTGTCAAATCCGTCTGCACCGGCAGCCGAAACGACAGGTTACCATAGATGGGCTTAGTTGGGCTGATGGATGGGCGGTGGTCTTGGGCCACTTCTTCTTTCTCACTTGTCTCTTTTATTTCCTAAAAACTGAAATTAAAAACAAAACATTATTAAAATAAATCTAATTCCTAATAAATAATAAAATAAAATAAAAATAAAACTAGGTTAAATTAGGGATGCCTTGTGGGGCATCACCTATGGTAACCACTTCCTGAATTCCTGGGGCTTCAGTCCCCTGATAATGCTTGAGGCGTTGTCCATTGACTTTGAATTGGTGCCCGTCTTTTAATGATTGAATTGTAATGGCACCATGGGGGAAAACTTGAATTACTTGGAATGGACCAGACCATCTAGATTTGAGCTTCCCTGGAAAGAGTTTCAACCTCGAATTGAACAACAACACAAGCTGCCCTGGGCAGAACTGTCGCGGCAGCAACTTCTTGTCATGCCACTTCTTTGTTTTCTCCTTGTATATTCTTGCGTTGTCGTAGGCCATTGTCCGTATTTCCTCGATTTCATTCAAATCTAACAGCCTTTTCTGACCTGCCTTGTCCAAGTCCATGTTTACTGCCTTGATTGCCCAATATGCCTTGTGCTCTATCTCGACAGGCAGGTGACAGGTTTTCCCATAGATCAATCGGAATGGAGACATGCCCAATGGAGTCTTGAAAGCTGTCCTGTATGCCCATAATGCATCATTCAGAAGTAAAGACCAATCTTTCCTAGTTGGTTTGACCATTTTTTCAAGAATGTTCTTCACTTCCCTGTTGGAAATCTCAGCCTGTCCATTGGTCTGTGGGTGGTATGCTGTCGCTATCTTGTGCTTGACACCATATTTTCTCAAGGCGGCAGCAATTACCCTGTTGTCAAAATGTCTCCCTTCATCACTGATAATCGCCTTAGGGATGCCAAATCTAGAAAAGATGTTTTTATGCAAAAACTTTTGGACCGTTTTGGCATCATTCTTTTGAGTTGCGATTGCTTCTACCCACTTGGAGACATAATCTACTGCTAGGAGGATGTAAAGATTTCCACATGAAGATGGAAAAGGTCCCATAAAATCAATCCCCCATACGTCGAAGATCTCAACTTCTAGGATATTCTGCAGTGGCATCTCGTTTCTCCTTGAGATGTTACCTGTCCGCTGGCACCTGTCACAGTTTTTGTAAAATTCCTGTGCGTCCTTATACAGTGTCGGCCAGTAGAAACCTGACTGCAGCACCTTGGCAGCAGTTTTGTTGCCTCCTAAGTGTCCTCCATATTGTGAGGCATGACAGTGATGGAGAATGTCTTCTTGTTCTTCTTGTGGTACACATCTCCTTATAACCTGATCTGCGCATAATTTGAAAAGAAGAGGTTCGTCCCAATAATAATGTTTAACATCATTTTGAAACTTCTTCCTGGCTTGATAAGTAAGATCAGAAGGTAATATTCCGCTAACTATAAAATTAACGAAATCAGCATACCAGGGAAGGTTAGAAGACTTACCTGCCGCCATGGCTGTCGCGACAGCTATTGCGGCAGCAAAGAGCTGCTCATCGGGGAAGGTCTCTAGTATGTGTGTCTCATCTACAGGTAGACTCTGTCCCAATTCCAACCTAGACAAGTGATCTGCCACCTGATTTTTTGTCCCCTTTTTGTCTTTGATTTCAAGGTCGAACTCTTGTAATAGCAAGATCCATCTTATCAACCTAGGCTTTGCATCCTTCTTTGCGAACAAGTATTTAAGGGCAGAATGATCGGTATGTACTATTACCTTCGTTCCAAGTATGTAAGAACGAAACTTGTCGATGGAGAACACCACAGCTAACAGCTCCTTTTCTGTGGTGGTATAATTCACTTGGGCATCATTCAATGTTTTGCTGGCATAATATATGACATGAAATAGCATGTCCTTGCGCTGCCCAAGTGCTGCCCCGACAGCATAGTCACTAGCATCACACATAATTTCAAACGGTTGCGTCCAGTCTGGTGGCTGTACTATGGGGGCTGTCACTAGTTTTTCCTTCAGAACCTTGAATGCTTCAGTACATTCTTCATTAAAGTCAAAGGGTCGGTTCTGCTCTAAGAGATGACATAAGGGCTTCGTGATTTTTGAGAAATTTGCGATAAATCTCCTATAGAAACCAGCATGCCCTAGGAAACTCCTAATGCCCTTGACTGTGGTTGGCGGCGGCAGCTTCTCTATGACTTCAATCTTTGCCCTGTCGACTTCTATCCCACGGCAGCTAATCTTATGGCCTAAAACTATCCCCTCATCTACCATAAAATGGCATTTTTCCCAATTAAGAACAAGATTAGCTTTTTCACATCTTTCAAGTACCTTTTGAAGGTTGCCAAGGCAGCTCTCAAAATCGTCTCCAAAGACAGAAAAATCATCCATGAAGATCTCAAGGAAGTCCTCTACCATGTCGGAGAATATTGCCATCATGCACCTTTGGAAGGTGGCAGGTGCGTTACAGAGTCCAAACGGCATCCTCCTAAATGCGTATGTTCCGTAGGGGCAGGTGAAGGTCGTTTTCTCTTGGTCCTCCGGTGCAATAGCAATTTGATTATATCCTGAATAACCATCAAGAAAACAATAGTAAGGTTTACCCGCTAATCTATCAAGCATTTGATCAATAAAGGGTAAAGGAAAGTGGTCTTTTCGGGTAGCTTTGTTAAGCTTCCGATAGTCCATACAAACCCTCCAACCGGTCACAGTCCTGGTTGGGATTAGCTCATTGTTTTCGTTGGTTATCACAGTCATGCCTCCTTTCTTGGGAACACATTGCACCGGGCTTACCCATTTGCTATCGGAGATGGCGTAAATGATACCAGCGTCTAACCATTTAATTATTTCCTTACGCACTACCTCCTTCATCGCAAGGTTCAACCGCCTTTGGGCATCAATAGTCGGCTTATGATCTTCCTCTAGGAGGATTTTGTGCATACAGATTGCCGGTCTAATGCCCTGAATGTCTGCTATGGTCCATCCTATTGCCCTTTTGTGCTGCCTCAACATGTCGATCAGCTGTCGTTCCTGTTCCTGCAGCAGCTTAGCAGAGATGATTACGGGTAGTGTTTTATCACTACCAAGATAAGCATATTTAAGCTGCCCTGGCAGGGGCTTAAGTTCTAAGACAGGTGGTTCAACAGTAGATGGCTTTTGGATTAAATGGTTATCCGAAGTGTAATTCAAGGGTTCGAATAACTTACCTGGGCGATGGTCTAACCAGTCTACCTCCTCATGACCTTCAGTATCAGATGAATTGGATTCAGAGGAGTCGCTGTCGTCGGTGTTGTCGTCGTTGCTGTCGTGACAGGCTTGTAAATGGCTGTCGCAGCAGTGACCAAATTTTATATCCTGGCAGCCCGACCTGATGCAGGGTTGATCAAAGGTCACCTCAATGATGGCCTTGCATTCTTCATCCACATCAGCATGTTTCATTGCTTGGAGAACATTCAACTTAATTTCTTGATCGTTTACGCGCATGGTGAGTTCTCCTTTCTCCACATCAATCAATGATCTTCCCGTGGCTAAGAAGGGTCGCCCTAGGATGACTGGTGCGTTCTCATCTGCCTCACAATCTAAAATAAGAAAGTCAGCAGGAAAAATAAGTTTATCCACTCTTACCAAGATGTCTTCAATTTTTCCCTCGGGGTGAACGTAAGAGCGGTCGGCTAGCTGTAGGGTAACTGTCGTGGGCCGCGCCTTGCCAATACCTAATTTCTGAAAAACAGATTTGGGCATTAGATTAACACTAGCACCAAGATCACATAATGCCTTACCCACAAATTTATCGCCGATTACGCAAGGTATGAGGAAGCTCCCCGGATCCTTCTTTTTCTGGGGTGGTTGTCGATGAAGAATACTCATGCAACCTTCTTGCATCCTTACCGTTTCAAATTCCCCAAGTTTAGATTTTTTAGACATGACATCCTTGAGAAATTTAGCATAACCGGGCATTTCCCTAACAGCATCTAACAACGGAATGTTAATATGAGCCTGCTTAAAAATATCATAAATTTTCTTAAGTTGAGATTCATGCTTAGCTTGTTGTATCCGTTGAGGAAAAGGTGGTGGAGGGCGATAATCAGCAATGCGCCCTTCCCACTGCATGCGAATCTGAGGTCGATACTCATCTTTTTTCTCCTCTGTCGCTTCTGCTGTCGTGACAGGCTCATCGGCAGCAGTCTGTTCATTACCTGTCGGGGCAGCTTCCTCGGCAGGCTCATCCAAGGCAGGTTTCTTTTCTGTTTCAGCTTCTTTTTCCGGCCCTGGTAACTTTTTCCCACTCCTAGTAGTAATCGCCTTACATTGCTCATGAGGGGGCGTTCTAGCATTTTCAGTATTGCTAGGGAATCCTCCATTCTGCCGTGGCTTAATATGCTGCGACACCTGACCCATTTGTGTCTCTAGAGATTTCAAGGTGGCCTCATGGTTTGTCATTCTCATCTTAGTTTCATCCATAAAGTCTTCCGTTTTCTTGACAAACTTATTGATGTTATCCATATACGTGCCGGTCTGAGACATAAAGGTGGCCAGAGTCTGCTCCAATATACTACTCGTGGCAGGTGGTGGCTGCTGTTGTTGCTGAGGCGGCAGGTTCTGCGGCAGGTTTTGCGGCTGTGGCTGCTGTCGCGTCAACAATCTAGGACCCCCCTGATTCTGATTATATGCTTGCGGATTTAGAGCATTGTTGGGGTTACTCCAGGAAAATTTGGGGTCTTTCCTCCAATTAGGGTTGTAATTGTTGGAATTGTAGTTTGGCTTGTAATTTCCAACATATTTTCCTTCTTCTATATTTATAGGGCACTCATCCCTGCTATGATTTCCCTCACATGTAGCACAAACTTCCTCGACAGCAAACCCTCGTACTTCCTCTTCACTCAATAAGTGTTTCATGGCTTTAGTGAGGAATGCTACCTGTGATTTCATAGTGCTGTCGGCCTCATAATCCTTGACAGCAAGGACCCGTTTACCCCCTCTTCTAGCGGTTGGAAACTGCTCCTCATTCTTAGCCAGATGTTTCAGAACTTGCAGGGCTTCGTCTGGATCTTTGTCCAATAGTAGTCCATTTGCTGCAGAATCAATTCGAATGCGAGTTTGTAAGTTAGCAGCATTATAAAACTTAGTTACCTGATTCCAGACGGGGAATCCATGCATTGGGCAGTTTCGTAGAAGAGTTGTGAATCTGTCCCAGGCCTCGTGCATTGGCTCGTCATCTTCCTGTTGAAAAGTAGCAATTTCATTACGTAATCGCTCAGCTAAATGTGAAGGATTAAAACGAGACAAAAATTCACGAGTTAAATCTGCCCAAGTCATGATAGAACCCGGTGTAAGTTTATTCCACCAAGTTTTAGCTCTGTCCCTCAATGAATGGGGGAATAACCGAAGCCTCAGTATCTCCGGACTAACTCCTGGTAGTCTAAACGAACCACAGATCTCCTGGAACGTTTTGAGATGCTCCCTGGCATCTTCTGTCGCAGAACCACCAAACTGCCCGGCATTGTTGATCATACTAAACATGACAGGTTTAAGCTCGAAGTTGTCAACGTCAATATCCGGCAGCGTGGTCTCCAGCTCTACATGATCGTTCAGCATGTAGTCACGACATGACCGTCGTCTATCTGCCCCAGGCGGGTCGCCGACAGGTGGGTTATTATTGCCAAGGGGTGGTATGAAACCACCAGCAGGTTGGTTATGGCCCATCTGCTCTAGCTGTTCTTCAAGGTATTCGTTTCGGTCTAAGAGGTGGCGAATCTGTTTCTTGAGATTGAAGGAACGTTCGATTTCCGGATCTAATTTATACTCAGGATCTTCACCTCTTTTCGATCTGCGCATAAACAGGAAAACCTTGTAAAAAGCAAGAGTTTAAAAAACACAAAAGAAAAATTAAAGAAAAATAAAAACAAAAATAAAAACGAAAATAAAAACAAAAAGTGCAAGGAAAGAAAGGTGTAGTTATGTTGCCAATCCCCGGCAACGGCGCCAAAAACTTGTTGCGTGTAAAATAGTCTATCGCAATTGTAGTGCAAGTATACACGACGCAAGTAGTAAAGTGATACAAAGTATCGGATATCGTCTCCACAGGGATTGGGCTAATAGCTTCACCTAAATTCACTGCACGAAAGTAAAGGAAATAATTAAGAATTGTCACGAGAATAATAAAGTGAAAACGTAATTAAAAGGAATTGAGATATCAAGGTAGAGAGAATGGGCTGGTGTTGAGTTGCTCAGTAGTGTAGGTATTGAATTGCTTAGGATCTCCAGTTCTGTCGTCGCACCCGTCGCCGACAGCACCTGTCGCGGCGTCTGTCAGTTAGCTGTCGCGGCAGCGAACACTAACTCCGTACTTCAAGCTTGGCAAGAATCCCAGATCTGCCTTGCCCTATCCCTAGGCACAAGTCTGTCGATGATCACGTCTTTGATGATACCTCCCGGCGTGAATCGAAGGATGAACACCGATGTGTATGAATTCTTCCTTAGCCACTTAACCTCGCCTTATCCCTAAGCACGAGATGGTTCAACTATAAACTAGAGAACACGCTTTTATCTCTTTCGTATACTTAACTCTCCCGATGCTAAGTAAATGGATAACCTCACAATGCTCTCCCGATGCTCTTGCAAGATATTAAAACCAAGATAAAAGAACTTGAAGTTTATTTTATTGAACTTGAAAAATCCTAAAACAAAGCAACCCTTGCAACTACTTTACAAAACAACCCGTAGCCCTAGGGGGAATTTAGAACATATCGGTGACAGGTAGACGGCAGGGTTTAGGTTTCGGTTATGGGGTAGTCAGCTATGCCCTAGGTTTAATCTATGCCCTTTATATAAGCTTTGGGCTCAAGTTATCTAAGGTAACAAGGATTACAACTTTAATTAAAAGTAAGATTCTAATAAAGACTAAATCTCTAAGGATTCCTACTTTTCAGCCGCCTCCTTGTTTACATGGGAATTCTTCTCTTTGAGCTTTGGCTTGACATATCTTTTGATCCGGGGCTTGGAAAAATATTCGGCTTCCACACGACAGACGAGCAGATTTTTCTCTATCTATCGAGGTCCACTTCACTTTTCCTCTTCATGAATCTGCTGTCATCATGCTGTCACGACAGGTTCGCGACAGGTTCGTCTTCTTCAGCTGCTTGTCCAGTTCAGCTTTCCTGCTTGTCTGCCCTGCACCTGCCTTCAACATCTACTGTGACAGATACCTGCAAAAATAACCATCTTTCAGTAGAATCCGTGCCTTTTATATAATTGTGATGTTTTATTGAAAACTAACCTAAATGCAATGAAATGATGCTTGAATGCAGCAGAAATATGGGTTTAAAAAGGTGTAAATGATAGAACTTTTACACACTCAACACTTGTTCCTCTCGAAATTAAATTTGTGCAAAAGCTTGATACAAAAGAGAAAAAAAGAGTGTGAAGTTCTTCGGTTCAAAAAGCCTAAAAGTCATTCTCATCATACCTTGTCCTGAGCCTCGTTACAACCAAATTCAAGGACCTTTTGATCTTGTAATTTGATCCAACTAGTGGTGGAGATGTGATATATTTGCAAGCTTATGGTAAGTATCTTTTCATGCTTTGACTTGAGTGTTGTTGTCCCATAAACACTTTGAGCGATATTAAGTGAATCCTTTGCAAGGGTGTTTAATTTTATCCCATCTTTGACTTCATGATGCTTAATTGAGATATTATTTGCTTGTGCTAATTTGCAATCATGATTTATAACTTCTTCTATCCTTTCTTCGTTACCAAAGGGACCTTAGATCTTGAATTCAATATGCTTGAGGACAAGCATAATCTAAGTGTGAGGGTATATGATAAGCCATTAATTTGCATGTTTTTCATGTATTAAATTTTATGTTTTAGCACATTAATCTATCTTAAACTCCTTAATTCGGTTCCTATTTGGTTTTGCAGGTGTTTTTGGGCTTTAACGATGTTTTATACATAAAAGCTAATTTTTAGCACCATTTTGGCATCATTGGGAAACCCCTTTCGCAAAACTAGTAACAGTCGCGAAATAAGGCGTGACCACGGCGCAAGACAAATTTTTTGACTTGGAGGACAAGCAAACCTACTACAACTGGACTTTTGCTTTTACCATAATTATAATTGTTTAGGGTTGGTATGTTTAATGTAAAATCTTCCCCTTATTTTCACCTATAAATAGTGATCAAAGGGTAAAAGGAAAATAATCCTAAGTAGTTGAAACTCTATCCCTCTTCTTGTTCCGCCTACTCCATGAGTAGCTAAACCCTTCTTTCTATTCAAGTGTAGTTACAAGGATATTATTTCAAGTTTTTAGTGAGATTTTTTGTTCCCAAATTATCTTCATCTTTGTTCAAGTATTTTCATATCTTTTGTGCTTCATCTTCATGTGTATGTTGGGTTAAATATATGCTACAACTAATTCAATGGTATTTGAATACAAGTGGTAAGGAAATTTGGGTTAGATTTCCTAAAGTATGAATTCATGTTCTTAATAAGTTAACGGGTTAGTGCTTAGTAAGAATATGTGCTTTGGGTCTCTATGGTTCTTAAAGCTATTTGATACGTTTTAATTCTTAGTGTGTTATCTAAGAAATTTTAACCTTGATAATAAGAGTTGGTAATTTATGGGTTATTAAGTTACTTTCTATCAAAGAAAAGATTTAAGTTACTTGTGTGTTATCATCTAACTTAAAAACAAGCTATTTGAAATTGATGTTGATTTAATTTTTGTGGGTCAATTATTTAGTTTTTGATTTAATATTTCAAGTTGTACGTTGACTAGAGTTTCAATTTATATTAAATTCTTCTTTGCTTAAATTACTTTTTTAAAATTATATTCCCCCTTTTACTTTAATTGCATTAGCTAGTGAATTTAATTTCTTACCGCTCTATGTGGAATCGACCTTACTTGTCACTACTATAAATACAAAGAACAAATGGGCATTTATTTTTGATGGATTCAACACCCATCAACCTTTCTTAATATGATGCTAATTCAGAGATACTTGCACCCTGCTTATGCTTCGGCATCACCTGCTTTAGAAGGGTGTGGACGAACAATGTCATTTTTAGAAAATTGCTCAAATATACCTCTACTGACGCAATGCTCAAAAGCATTGTCAATTCAAAAAAGATGGAGACAATTGTACCTCTCATGCTCTGATAGCATCAACTCTACAAAGACATACATTTCAGCCTCTTACGGCTCTTGAACCATGTCAGTATATAATGCAACCATATGTAATAATGCATTGCTAACCAAATAACACCAATATATGAAAGAAAATGCACAACTACACCCCTATTCGAAACGAAAAATTCTAACCTATAAAGCACTATTTCGGCTAGTACCACTTTATGGTACTTTTATATGGGGAACAATTGTTATATCTAAATTTTCCGCCTCTGCATTTCTTCAGAGGTACCCCTTAGCATCTCCATATTCGGCAAACTTCAAATATAGCTCACAATTGTAATTCCTCCGGAGATAGGTCCTTCTAGAGAGCAATATTACCAAGAGTCCCAAGTTATCTTAGGAATAAACACTCTCATGTGTTATAGTAACCACACCCACGTAACCAACATGTAAAGTCTATCACTCGGAAGTTAAGTCATAAGAAATGAACCTTAAGAGTAGTTCTAAGGTGTTTTCATACTTGAGGTTAAGGCAATGTTAGTTCATACTATATTCTTGAATATTGTAAATGATTCTACTAGTCTTTACTACTCTTGTTAATGTGATGGTAAATGAGCGTACGCGACTACGATACCTAGTCGTAACGCATCGGCGTCGACTCTTGTGATTCTAGCCGTAGAGTATTGGCTCTGACTCTTGTGATATTGGACGATCTCGTCCCTAGTTGTAGCACATTAGTATTGAATCTTATCCCAATCAGTCGAGGTAAACATGGTCTTGTGTCATATTATTATATAAGTATATGTGATATCGTGTTTTTGGATTGATGTAGTTGTTGGGTGTTGCTAATATTAGTTATAGAATCATAACGAAAATGTTACGACACTGTTAGCATGTATTTTAGACCATGTTTTGCTTAATATGTTTAATGTTCATTCTATATACTTGTTTTACTAGTTCTTTTTGGTAATGGCTCATGACTCCAAATTTCTCCATATCGCGGGTTAATATTTGATTAGTTGTAGAGCTTGACATCAACTTTTGGGTTCCAACAACTTCTTCTATAAATGTATTGTACTATTTTATTTAGAGAGCATGTAATTATGGTCCCTTATGTCGTTTTGAGTCAGTAACTATGAATCTATGTTTTATGGTTTTTGTGTAACTATATTCCGAAGCTTAAACACACGTCTTGATGTTAATTAACGGTTTTTGCATCTAATAAATTATTATTATTATTATTGTTATCGTTGTTATTGTTGTTGTTATTGTCTAATTTAATTCAAATATTATTCAAAATTTTAATTAAGTGATATTATGATCCATAGTAAGTTCTTGGATTGAGTCGGATCCTCCGTACCAGGTCTGGGATGTTATAACTCTAATGTCCAATTAAGGCGTTTTAAGATATGTTGAAAGGGTAATTGACATTCGATCAACCCATTAGAAAATATATAGACCCATAAAAGCTCGGAACCTATCCAAAAAAATCACCGTAAATTAGTTGATGTTCAAGAATCAACTTCAATGATTTATCCAAAGTACATATTCTATTAGATATTGACATTCATTCATATTGATAACAGGGGCAGAACTAGGATGAAATTATAGGAGGGGCCAAAACGAGAATGAAGTTATGGGAGGATCAAGTTACTTATCCTTAAAATTAACAATTCTATAAAAAATAATTAGACTAAAAAATTTGACAAAACTTAATTCCATTAACTTGAAAACTGATAGGGTCCTACAAAAATTAAACCAGAAAAATTTTGACTGAGACCAAGACTTAATTTTAAAACTTTCAGGGGTTAAAAGTAAAATTAATCCATAAAAAGTTGGTGTGGGCCAGGTCCCCTTAGGCCACCTGATGCTCCGCCCATAACTGATAATTGAGTTGAAAATTCCAGTTGTAGTAGAAGAATACTTGGTAATTAAGTTTATTTAATAACTAACTATTTATATTAAAAAATGAAGAGATTATCTTAATTAAATCCTCCCATTCTAATTTAGAGTTTGAATCTTGGTTACCTAGACTTTTAACAGATTCATTTTTTTGCATAATTGGACATTCGACATATGATTTAGTATGACGGATGATAATATTTTATTTTGATTTAAATAGCAATATTCAGATAATTTATGAATAAAAAAGGGTTTAAGCAAATTTATGAATTTAAATTCAGATAATTTGAAGAAAAAAAATACAGATACCTGACTCGCTACGGTTCTAGTTTTGCTTGAGCTTGACTAAGTTGCAGATATTTTTGGTTAATTCCCTAGCAGAATTCAAAAGGAATTCTGAATGAAACTTGAGACTTTTTCCAAGTTGTAAACGAAATACAAGAATAAGGAAAAGGATCAGGAATGTAGGGATCTATTAGAACAATTGAACAAAACCAAGACTTCAACTTGAGTTCATTTAGTAATTACTACACCTCTATAACTATGACATAATTCCAATGGCCAAAACTTGATCACAACTTAAGTTTTAGCAGTAGGGTGGGGCAGGTAATTCCTCAAAATAGACAGAAAGGTTCACTCCTAGAAATATTTGTAATTTTCATCTACAGTTGCAGTATATTACAATTCAATTTACTCGGCAGGATATATTTCCTAGGGTTGGGTTGCTTTGTGGAAACAGTTGAAGGGACCAAAATGGAAATTAAAATCCCATTTCCGAGAATTAATGTGATCAAAGCCTTTTGCTAGCACCGGATTTTTTAACGCTTGAGGCTTCCTTGAATGCTGACGGGCAAAACTCAGAAATGCTGCAGATATCACAGCGTGGCCTCAGTGGTGTACAAATGGTCTGTCCAAATCCCACCTGTTCTAACTCAAATTTAGTCATGCAGTTGCATAAATTCAGGGGTTGGCAGTTGGATCATGTGTAAAACATGACCAAGCGAACTACACTAGTATAACAAATTACATAGAGATTGCAAAATTTACGAAAACAAGGATGCTTAAATAATAGTAAAGGCGCTAACCATGGAGGTGAGTCGTATACCAATGAATGTAGCAAGTACAGAGCCATTCATAGATACGATAAATTTTACCCTATGCATGCATCTAAATTCTGGGAATATAAGAGTGTTATTTATGTGTGAGCAGATCATATAAATGAAAAAGCTACGTACCAAAAGAGGGTTAATTGGGACCCATTCCTCCTTCGGAAGCCACTGTTGCAATGCCACTCTTGTTTCCTCCGGAAATAAAGTTTTCTAGCAAGCCAACACGATAATGAGTAATGATACAAGCAATTTGTTTAAATACAAAAAGGGAAAGAGCATCCAATTGAACAGATCTTCCATGGAAGAAAGACATCATTTCCAATTTGTAATAACTCAGGACTAATAAAATAATTTTCTTTGCATGAGGTTTAAAACTTCACTTGATAGTTGTACAGAAGTATTTATTCGCAAGTGGTGATTAAGAAAAATGTGGAAAGAGGGAGGAACAAATATTTTTTTGCTACTTTGAAGTCCAATTACGGTCGAGAAGTATATCTCCAGAGGCCTTACATCCACTAGGTTAACTGAGTTGAGTAAAATATTTACAGGTAATGTCTAACCGGGTTCTTTTCCTAATATCTTTATTCAAATATGACACCAATGCACTTATCAAAATAATTACAGGCACTGAATCGATGTCATCTATCTTCAGACACTGAAACTCATTTTAAGTTCCAAAATCCAGTGTTACCTACAGTCCTGATTAAATTCAGATAGGTGCCGAATTGAGCACTTCTAATGCAAAAAAGTATATTATAAAGAAAATTGAACAATTAATCAAAATAAGGAGAGAACAATTTCAAGTGTACATAAAAGACGGATGAACTAAACAAAATACATCTAACTTCTTGCCATCATCAATGTATAAGATTGAGGTACCTGTTTTGACCCTGGTCGAGACACCCATCCAAGCCGATTGGAAATGCGATGCACATGAGTATCTACACATATCCCTTGAACATCATTCCACGCAATATTCATAACCTAAAGCACCACACAATCAAACGGCGATAAAAATCCAGTATACATATAATCTAAAAATGTTATGCAATTACCCTACCAAATGAGCCATCTTCGGGCCTATCCCTGGAAGTAAGAGTAATTCCTCCAAGGACCTTGGAATGTCCCCATCATACTTCATAAGACAGATTTTTGCGATTTTCTTCATATTAGTAGCTTTCCGTGTATAAAACCCGACCTAAAACACAAAATGAAATCTCATAACAACTACAGTAGACGAGAAAGATGCAGGGGGAGGGGAGAGAGAAAAGAATAGACTAGGGAATAAGATAAAGTTACAGCTTACAGGCAAAAAAACTTCTATACCTAGTCTGGACTAGCACAGACAGGTCAAAAGGAAAACCATCGATGCCTAGTTTTTTAAGTGACTTCTAGTGTGACATACCGGGTAGATCAAATCCTTAATAGTTGCTTCATCAGATTTGTCAATAGCATCGGGAGTCAGAAGACAATTCTGACCTAGACGTTGAATTGCTCCTGCACGTAGAGCATCTTTATTAGATTGTTAAGAACACAATTGACAAAGTAAGAGTACACATATGACTTATATCAGAAAATATGAGACCTATACAAAGTTCCAACAATGATAGAATCGCATAACATGCTATCAATTACATCTCATATGTTGCAAAGATATTCCTTACCTAATCTTTAAGGCAAATTTAAGAGTGGCAGGGGCCCAAATTCAAAGTTATTTTTTTATAAGTGGAGGGAAGGGATTCCCAGTATACAACCCTTTACCTAACCTCAACTAGAACTTCATTCAATGAAAGTTCTTTGCCATTGCATCGTGGGCTTGAGTGATGATTCAAATCTATTTTTAGTCATTCATGACCATTACCAATACATGCTCATGTCCCAAGTTGAAGCCACAGAGAAGAAAAAAAAAACCGTTTTTCTCTTTTCATCTCAATTTAACTAATGTGATTTGATAATGTCCTTTTCCTACTTCAAGTGCTCATAACCATCTGCTATTTTAGAATTTTTAATTTCATACTACGGTAGAGTTATATAAGCTTCTAAAACTTTCGCAATATCATTTTCTTCCACAGTTAAAATTACAAGCACAACCTCTTAACGCATCAGTTAAATTAAAAAGTGTATAGGTATTTTTTAGTATCCAGATATTAGGATAGAAATTTACCAACCATGCAACCACAATGTAACAATTTAATTCATCATGCATCAAGTTTCATCCATTATAAACTTCTTCACCAAAATTAGGACATGAGCAAACAAAGAATCTTAGGGATAAGTTGAAAAACGGAAATGAACCCATATTTAGAAATTAACATTAAAAATCCCTGGCTGAGGATTGAGATTTTAAAAAACTTTTTATTATCAAAAATTTATATTACAAGCATAATAACCATGATACACTTTGAAGAGAACTTTTTCGTCATAAAAAGTCGTGAAAGTGTAATGCTTAAGAACTTTCTGGTGCAACACTTTCTACCCTCTCCAAGGAAACATGCACCAGATGCCCCGATTTCCTACTGTTGCAAGTTATAAATAGAACGTGCACTACTTCAAGAGGATGATTACTTGAAGTGATATAATAAACTAAACTAAAAGATTAGGGAGTTACCATGAGTAACATGATCTTTGGTTTGGCTAGATAGTAGTGACGATATCAAGACAGCAAATCTTCTTTCCTAACACAGTGAGATTTAAAAGATATAGAAATTGGTTACATGTTTTCAAGCATATATAATTAAACATCCATGAAATAGAAAAGAATAAGTAAACATGAATCTTAAAACAAATGTCTTTAGGATGCAGAGTAACTTCAATGGAATTACTTCATATTAAGAAAGATGAAATTGTAGTTCTGGAATCCAGACTCCACTGAGGGAGCATGAAGCCAAGGTTGTGGCTAATAAGGAAAAACCAATGCCCTTCAATAAAAGCTTAACATAGAGATAAAGATACTGGTACATCTAGGGCTGTAAATGAGACAAGACAGATCGCGAGCTACTCGAGTTCGGCTCGGTCAAAGCTCGGTCAACACTCGACTCGATTAGGCTCGACTCGAGCTCGAACTCGGCTCGAGTTCTTAACGAGCTGAGCTGAGCTACTTGATACCCGACTCGAAAAGCTCGCGAACTACTCGAAAGTATAATAAACTATTTTTAAATTTTTAAAATTAAAGTGAACTAAAATATAGGTTTGGTGTTTTTTGTTGTTATGTTATGTTAGTTTAACTTTCTTTATATTTTCACGTGTACTTTTTTTCTCCTACTAGGATTAGGGGTTTTTAATTAGTCACATAGAAATATTTCTTTGTATGATTCTATCTACAATGAAATCATGCAATAATAATAATGATAATAATTATTATCATTATCATTATTATTACGAACAATGTTGTAAAACAATACAGATCACGAGCTACTCGAGCTCGACTCAGTCAAAGCTCGATCAATACTTGACTAGATTTGACTCGACTCGAACTCGAGCTCGGCTCGAATTCTTAACGAGCCGAGTCGAGCTCAACATACTCAAGCTCGAGTCAAGCTCGAACTCGACTCGAATTCTTAACGAGTCGAGCCAAGCTTAGCACTACTCGAGCTCGACTCGGCTCGTTTACACCGCTAGGTACATCCACCCATCATATTCGCAGTCAATAATTGAATATTTAATATAATAGTCGGTAATGCAAAGAGGGAATATTGAGCTCAAGTTAATTCTTCTACAAGAACCAATGATATTTAAACTACAATATGAAGCACATTCCATATTGACATTATGCAGCTTCTCTGGCTAATAAACGTTGTTCGGTTCAATAATTCACTGTGGTAGTCTCAGATTATATAAAGCACTTCAGTTCCTTTACTTTAAATCCCAGATTTGATCCCTTGAACTTAAGAACCAAAGGTGGCATCATAAATGCAAGGACAAATACAGAAGAAAAGGATAAATTATTGATCACCGATGAACTATCTACCTACAAATGATCAAAAAGATTGTACCTTGGGTGGAAGAACACTTCCGGCTTTCTCACATCCCATAGTGTCTACAGGCGCATCTTCTAAGGACCTCATTTTTCTTATTCCTTCAAGCACTTTATCCCAGTTGGCAGGTGCTTTGCCTGCTTCATACAGAACAAGTCAACAGAAAATGCATCAGTTTTTTGTGTTTTAACCCTCAAAACAAATGCACTAGGAAAAAAGTCTTCTAGAGAACAAAATTGTCACACCGTTACATATTTTACACAGGCCTGTCCAATAAGAAGAGAGAATCTAATTAACAATCCGAACACATTTTCTATGGGCAGAAGTCTGTAAGTTTCTATAATTTGAATCATAATGACAGAATGTGAACACCAACTGCAGACATCATCAACTATAAACAGACTATTCAATTTATTTATAGGAGAAAAGTGCATACAAGCTAGAGCAAATTGGTATGCACTTATACATTATAAATTTTCCATTTAGAAAAACTCTCTTCTTCTCCGGTAATTCCAAGTAGCATTTCTGCATGCACATGATTTACATTGTTTACCTCTCGTTCCAACTGGAGAAGTAATATCAACACCCGCATTAAGCTCATCACATGTGGACTTTGACTTCCCTGCAAAGCCATTGCTATGTAAAACTAGTCAGAGCCGGAGTGATTACCCATTAAAAATAGATAAAAATGAGCATATGTATATATCACACCCATGCATCTATGAATCCACATGCCTGGGTGTAAATGTTATGTGGAGGTCCATATGTTCCCATGGGTGCAATAAGAATACACAATACAGCATCATAACAATGTGCAAGTTCTCAAGAGATGGTAGCATTGAAATGGAAATCCTACCTGACCGAGCAGGTCCATCTACCTTCTTGTATGCAAATTCCTCTATGTCAGGTAGGCGACATCGCTGTGCAAAAAGACAATACAGTTGTATGGTCAAGAACCAAATCTTTTCTAAGTCAAATAAGAACCCAACTAGCTTTATTGGTAAGTAAAAGAAAAACCAAATCTTTGCCAACAACTGAGAATCAAGTCCCAGTGCGTAGTAGGACACTGTTAAATGATGAATTTCATATTTAAACCATATAAGCATTTTCTAGGCTCATACAAGATAAAAGTCCCATTAGTTAGGAAGACCATAGTAGTCGTATGTTTCTCCAAAACCATAATATGAAGCATAATGAAACATAAGTAAACCGTTATGATTATCCGCATATGTAAAAAAAAAATAAGTTTTAAGAGATCGATTAATTGGCTTAGTGGTCAAGCATGCTCCGTCTTGTATTAATAAAAAATATATGTTTTTAAAATATGAGTATAGACATGTAAACACATATGGTTTCCGACATTCACTCGAGTAACCTAGGAATCATCAACAATGAACAAAAGAATCTTTGTTTGAGTTACAAGGAAAATTTTAACAGCAGACTACAAACAAATATAAACCCATTAATGATGCATAATAAAGAATTACTGAAGTCAAGTGGGGGGAATCCATGGTCTTACGTTGTGGTTTTTGTTTTCTGCTTCGGTATTATTCTCTTTTGCAACATCCACTGTCCTTTTAACCCTTTGTTTCCTCGTATAAACTCGAACTTCTGGCAAAGAAGCGTTATTGGTCAATCCAGAACCTGAAAATACCACAAAAAAAGGGAAACAAAGAAGCAAGAAGAAGATTATAGGGATTTAAAGACCTGGGCTTGGGTTATGGTGTGAAGAAGAAGAAGAAGAAAGGGGTTTGACAGAGATTCTTGTTTTTGGCATTGTGCTGTTCGATTTCATTCCTCCCAATGATAACCCAATACCAAAACGAAGTGGAAATCCCCTTGATACAACAACATTCATTTTTTTTTGTTTGTTTGTTTGGTAATCTACGAGGGGAAGGGATTAGAAAATATTATTATTTTAATAACTTTTTGTTTATTGATTTAGTTGAGGATTTGGGGTTGGTAATTATTCCGTCCATGGAATTTAAGAATTTTGTTTTTAGTTTTTTTTATTTTGAGTTTTGAATTTAGGGGTTGTAGTTAAAATTTTGGGATTTGGGTTTAAATTTAAAATTTATAGGTTAAAATTTAAATCTCTGATCATATTATCTTAAATTATATAACTTTAAACACTAAAATTTAAATGTAAAGCCTAAATTTTATACCCTTGTACATAAACTCTTAAATCAAATTCCTTAATCCTAAAACTAAAACTTGTGGAAATTTTTTGTTTCTATTGTCATGAGATATTTTTTCTTTTGAGGTTTGTATTAAGAAATTAGTTTTGATAAAAATAATAGGTTTAAAAGTGGTATGAAATCCTTGAATTTTTAAAGAAAAAAAATTAAATTCTTAATTTTTCACCCAGTTAAGTCTTGAAATCAATAAGGTGAATTAATTAAACTTTTTTACTAACATTGATGGTTAAATCTAACGATTTTTTATGAATCAGTTGCTGCAGTGTGTGTCACAGTATTAGCAATTGACATTTTCAGAATTTTTTATTTTATTTAAAAAATATTTAACAATCCTAAAAAATTTATAAAAAAACCTATAAAATTATAAAAAATATATTTTTTAAAAAATATGTAAATACCACTTTATAGAAATGTAGTGTATTATGTGACAATAATATCTCAGAAAAGTGTTAAAATTTAATGATCAAAATTAATCAAAGAACTTAATTGATTTAATTTATTGGTTTAATAACTTAATTGAATGAAAAAAAAATTAAAAACTTAATTGATTTTTTTTTAAGTTTAAAGGCTTTCATATCTTTAAGCCAAAAAATATTAGTAAGAAATTAAGAATTGTAGGGTTTTTGAGAAATTAAGAATTTCTAAGGGTTTCTTTTTAAGAAATATGAGATAATTAATTTTTTATGTAACACGTTAAGCAGTTTTTTTGTCTATTTTTTATGTCCAAGTATTACTATCCAAATTCGAATTAATATTATTCCGTATAGATGACTAAATCCCTACAATATTTGAATTCAAATTTTTAGATGTTATGAATATTTAGAGTTAATTGTATCATATATCCTCAACTTATGACCTTCATTTTAAATTAGTCTCTAAACTTTTAAATGTTTTAATTTTATCCCTAAATTATGGATCTCATTCTAAATTGGTCCCCCAAACTTTTGAATGTTACATTTTCATCCTCAAACCATGACTATCATTCTAATTGATCCTCAAACTTTTTGAGCGTTCTAATTTCATCCCTAAATTATCAGTATATGTTAATCATATCTTATGTTAATAAAACCGTTATAAAAATTGTTAATTGTCATGAAACATTTATGTGTAATATGTAATAATATGATGTGGTATAAATAATTATTTGAGGATGAAATTGGAATATTCAAAAAGTTTGGAGACCAATTTAAAATGAGGGTCATAGTTTGGGGATGAAAATGAAACATTCAAAAGTTTGGGATCAATTTAGAATAAGATCCATAGTTTGGGATGAAATTAAAATATTTAAAAATTTATGGACCAATTTAGAATGAGAGTCATAGTTTGAAGACGTGTTGTGCAATTAAATCGGATATTTATTTATATGGATATCATTATGATCAGAATTCAGAGCTCTATGACTTTAATGTATTTTATTATTATGACTTTAGAGTCTATTAGAATTAAGGTTTTCTTATGTCTAGTTTGGAGAACGCATTGTACATACCTCTTCTTCTTGTACTTCTTCTATAACATTAGAAGCATACATCACCATATTCTGTATTCTGTAATCTTTGATTCAGACAATGGATATCCATGTACATCTATCTACATCTGCACTAAATCCATAGCGAATAATAATCTGAACATTAAAATCCAAATGATATTTGAATATGTAAGAAAAGTCAAAAAACCATTTTTATATTAGGAAAAATTAGATTATCAGCAATTTGGGGGATAATTGAAGTTTTAATCAAATGTTCAAAAGAAAGATATTATATATGTTAAGGTCAAAATCTATATTAATCAAGAAACTAATATCAGTGCCTAATACACCAGCTCCTGCCCGTCTATAGGTCTAATTATATCATATATGTATGCTTGCCTTTTAAACACAAGGAGAGATATACTTCAAGGGATATCATTGAAACAAAAACTATAGATTGTATACAAAATCTGAATTTAACTTGCCACATTTTTGAAGTCATCACAATGAACTATCAATGTTTCACCTAATATTTTCAGTTTATCAGGCTCTACAATTCAATGTTATTCTAAGTTTTCCAAAATTGTCGCAGCTAGTCTTCGCTTGTTGCAGTTCATAGGTGGCAACCACTTTACACTACACTCGAATCCGGCTCGATAATTGATCGTAATCCCCCACGAACCATCATTTGTGAATAGAATTCAGCATGCTCCTGGAAATTAAGACAAATAAATTTATCCATATCACTATATATATAACAGGCATTAGTCACTAGAATTCGACACTGGAAAACAACAAATGGAGTTGGTGAGTCAATGTCATCACAATTGTCGTGTTTCAAAAGGTCAAGCACGCAAATCATCACCATATACAATAATAGGACATAGCTACAGTAGACAATTAGCATGTTAGATATTGCTTAAGCATATTAGATTGGTATTTTCGATGTTATTTTTTGAAAATTTAACTGCAATTTCTCAGTATCCAACTAATAAATGATTAACTAAACAGGTTGCGCTATATTTTGGTGTTTTGAACTATATCACACACAAGTAGGCCAATCAGAAACAGCTAATGCATACACAACCACCAATTATTAATTATTCATAAATTTTGAAACCACATTTCAGAGCTTTCTGTATACCTAGAGAGTAACTTATCAAGCTACATGAATCTTAATTATTATAGACTATAATTATTCTTTCGGTAATATATTCAGGACATCCAATAAATGGTGCTCATAGAAAAGATCCGTTTCAATGAGCTTGATCTTTCAACATTAGCCTACAAAATGTGCAATAACTATAGCTTAAGTAAGTGGCAAGAAAATTTTGTATTCAGAAATAATAGACAATGTTTGTATGAGGAAATAAAAGGGTGAGTGAGGGCGCAGATTAGCAAAGGGAAGGGCTTTGACAGCTTATTGCATTTAAAAACTGAATATTTATGGTAGGATCTCCCTAACATGATGAACTAGCATATGGTTTAAAATGTTTTATACTTTATCCTAATTCCGGATAATATGCTTTTAAAAGCAGAAGTCATGACATGTGAAATTAGCAAATTGGAGAGTACGGTAAGCAGACAACTCGGTCATGTTAGAATTTAGACTCAACAAATTATTTCAGCTATGCTTAAAGGCAAGAGAGAATATATATGCTGCATCCTCATCACTTGATCACGGACTTCGTATATTCATTTGCGAAATTCAGAAAATGAAGAAGGAAAAGTTGAAAAACAAAGACGTATCAAGACAAATAATTCATCATGATGCCAGCAAGTAAACATACCTTAACCGTGACTATTACAACTGCCACCCCATTTTCACGCGATTCATGGAACAGTTTTCTTGCATCATCAGGTGTAACAGATGGAACAACTTGGGGCAAAACCTTCGCAACTGCAAGAAAATAACAGGCACAAGTACAAGATAAAAGTTTCAATAAATATGTATAATAAAACACAAATTGGTTGAAATGTCATGATCAACCACAAGATAAGACAGATGTTTTTATGTTTAAACAACTTAGTCTGTTCGGTAGGGTAGTGAATTTCCAGATAACTAGAACATTAAAAGCTGCTTACAAATGAATAAGATATTAGCTTCTGGACATTATATTTCAGTCCTTGTATGCTTCATACAAAATGCAAACAAGAAAAATTGATAACAGTACTAATTGAAACCATCCTAGTACTGATGTTGACTTCTAAAATTTGAAAATGAAAACCTGTTAATAAACGCAGCAAAATAATTTCTTTTTTCAGATTTCAACTCATACGTTAAACTATAATTTTAGGTATGCTTAATGTTATGCAAATAAATTACCTAATATTTTTGAATGGCGAGAATCGTCAACCAGCAAAACTCTATAACTGTCTCCACTGCCAGTACCTTTCCTCTCCGTCGAGCCCCCAATATCACCACCTGTGATTGTCAGAATAAACATGGTAAGTGAGTCATCCATCGCAGGTCTCAACACCGGAAAATGAGTTTTCTGTTTTATTGTAGCTATAAACACCGGTTTTTTAGCTCGAGCTAAGAAATTTCAGATGAGTTAGGCCATTAATCGTAGAAAAAGTGTATAAGCATTTGATCCAAAGAACACAAACATAAGAAGAAGAAAAAACAGCAGCCATACACATATATAGAAGCACCCATGCACAGCATATAAGTCCTATTTACTTGGATATGACCAAACACTCAATCTCTGTAGGCTTTAACCAAGCTAGATTATCAAAGCCCTTCATTTAACCATTAATCTATTTTTGAAGTTCTAAACACAAGTCACTGGTAAACAAGGTATGAGAATTGTACATGTTTCACCAAATATGAAACACAGAAAAAAAAGGTAGACATCCATGCTAAAATCAGAAAATAAATTCCATAGAAAATTGAAGCAAGAGACAGAATTGGAAACGTGTAATCTTTCGTACATTTCTTTCTTGTCAATCTTTTGATTTCTTTTTTAACCCCCAAAAAACGAAGAATCACATGAAACACAAGAAAACATGAAACACAAGAAATCGAACCCGACCTTCAAGAAAAAAAACGAAGAATCACATGAAAGAAAAGAAAAGAAAAGAAAACATGTTGGAATTTCCCATTTCATAGCTTCATTTAACCCCCAAAAAATCAAGAACAAAACTGTAAAAGCTGAAAAGCAAGAAACACAAGAAATCGAACCCGACCTTCAAGAACTTGAGTAGAAGGGTCGAACTGCGATTGATCGAAAATGGGTCGTTCCAAAACACCAGCACCACCAGTCTTGAAAGAACCAAACCTCGCTTTCACTCCCATAACTTCCGTACCCATTTTCGCTGCTCCGTGGATTTCCTTCGCACCCAAGAGGTTCCCGGTAGTATGAGCCGCTGGGTTGCGCTGAAACTTCAGCAGAGCAAACGACGACGTCGTTACGAATCCTGGAACAACCGCCATTAGCGGAAATGTTGCCTTCCTTCTCTCAACCTTTGCCTTTTTCCTTTTCGCTAACAAATTTGCAACTATAAGTTTGTTTGCAAGTAATGAAAGATAGAAACGGCTGGCTCAATGCTCATATAGTTTTTAGGGTTATGAATTATGATGTACCACTAAATTAATTGAAGATTTTCGTATTTTGACTAATGAATTAACAGACTCGTTAATCAGACCACCGAATTAAGTGATGACACGTGTTATCACTTGATTAGAAGAAAAATTAAGCAAATTTAAAAGAATGAGACTAAGATGAATCAAACCTAAGGCATCTGGGTTTTAAACTCACACATTTATCACTGCACTAAGCCTTTGCATGAATTGCATCATTTAATATATATGTTATAATGCAATAAATGTTAGGGGAAAAAGGTAAAACTGATTGAAAAACAATTCGAACCTAGACCACTTGAGATGTGTATAATCACACAAATATTTGATTTAAAATATTCGATTATTTTTTTCATATTTAAATTAATTCGAATACTTGATTTAAATATTTTAAAATTATTTTTTTTCTTTTTCATACTTTAAATATTCGATTTAATTTAAATACTTTAAAATATTCAATTTAATACAATTTTTGCTTTTTCAGTTTAAAAAAATATTTAATAAAATGTTTGATAAATTTTATTACAAATTTTAATACAAATATTTGATTTAATACAAAATTTGCTTTTCCAGTTTAAAAAAATATTTGTTAAAATATTTGAATATTTTAAATCAAAATTTTAAAGTATTTAAATTAAGTCGAATATTTAGAGTATGAAAAAGAACAAAATATTTTTAAAATATTTAAATCAAATATTCGATTTAATTTAATTATGAAAAAGAAAAAAATATTCAAATATTTTAATGGAATTTCTTTTCTTTATATCGAATGTTTGTGTGATTATACACATTCCAAGTGGTATAGGGTCGAATCCTTTTCAATCATTTTTACTTTTTCCCCTAACATTTACCGCATTACAACATATATATTAAATGGCGCAAATCATGCCATTGAGAGAGGCTTGGTGCACTGGTAAAGGTGTGGGTTTGAAACCCACATGTCCTAGGTTTGATCCACCCTAGCTCTATTCTTCCAAATTTGCTTAATTTTCTTTCAACCAAGTGATGACATGATTGGAGGAGGAAAATAAATTTATAAAATCAAATGTAAATAATTAAAGTCATCCAATAAGGTGTTGACACGTGTCATCACTTAAATAATTAATTTATTTTATTGATTTAAAATTAAGACTAAATTGAAAGAATGTGTAAATATCAAGGATTAAATATGTAATTTTATAAAAGTCCGTTAATTGCCATGTCATCCCTCCGTCAGTCCTTTGTTATTTTTTAACGACGATGGTCAAAATAGGTTAATTTAATAAGTCCGATGGTCTGATTGACGAGTTTGTTAGTTCAGTGGTCAAAATAGAAATCCCCAATTAATTTGGTGGTCAATGATGTAGTTTACCCTAATTTTTACTGTGAAATATTTCTTTGGGAAAACAACAGTATTGATACCTTTTGTTTTTTGTTTCTTTGACTTGGGTCACCTGTTTTGAAAATATTAAGCTTTGGTCACTTATTTTATTTTATTTATAACATTTTGATCATTGAGTCGTTAATTTCCGTTAGTACGATGATAATGACACGTTATCTAAAAGGGTTTATTATTAATTTGACTTATAAAATTTAGATAAAATATCAAATTTACCCATGAACTTTAGTTAAATCTTATGTCGTCAATCATTGTTCACTCTCATCGCCAGATGTCACCCAACACTGTCGTCACCCCGTCGACAATGATCATTGGACCCTAAAATTTATAATCACCTATTTTTACCTTATGAACATGAATTTGTTGTCTATTTCACTGAAAAATGCTTCTAAACTCCACAAATATATTAAGATTTATCAAATTCAAAATAATTACCATTATATTTTAGTTTGATATTAATTTTAACACTTCATTTTTGTTTGATTAAATTTTATAGTTAATTTTTAATTGTATTTATACTCGATTTTAATTTTTGAATATTCCTAAACAAAATACTATAATGGATCTTTCTATATTCAATTTGCTAGTTGTTTTTATAGTAAATTTCAAGTTTCCTAATTTATCATATTTGAGACTTTTTGAAAAAGAATTAATTTTGTTGTCTCTTTACTCGAGTCATTAGACCACATATGATACCCTATTTGATAAATAATTTTTTGAGTTAAAATTAGAGGTTTAAATTATTTTTAGAGGTTTGATCAGTTAAATCTGTTAATTTTAGATGCTTGGTAAATAGATGGTTGGCAGCGGATTGAGTGAAACCTCTTAAATTGAAAAGGCCCCTTTAGGAGCTTTTTGGGTTAGATGATTGTATATAAGAGTTGTAAAGAATCTTTTGTCCTTATCAATAACCAAAAATTTCTCTAAATAACCTACTTTTTGAATAACTAATAAAATTAAAAATATAATTTCATAAATAAGAATCTCAATTTTGTTCATTATTTTTCTTGCTATTTCATGTTTTGTTTTCTCAATTTTAATAAGAATCTCTTCTCTTGTGGCACGCGTTTCCTCTGCGTTTGTATCACGCTTTTCATTGACTTTTGTGGTTCGTTTCATTTGTCGTTTGGCACGATTTCAGCATACCTTAGCGATCGTTTGATGCTCGTATAGAGATACTCATGGTGCTAGTTTTCTGATTTGATTCTGTCAGTGGTCATAGAAAAGATTGATCCCCACTCATTTGATAGTTTGTTAGCCGATATAATCAGAACTGTGTAGCGAAGCAATCTGCCTGATAGTTTGGTTCGCTCACCACTCTATTTTCATCTCATAAATCGTCTCATTTTGTTAAAGACGGAGATTCATGAAGGTTTCTGGGTTTTGATGGTATGCTAATCTCCATGGAAGTATTTGATTTTCTTTGCACATTTGTGTGAGATTTCTAGTGGACTAGTCCCCCCTTTCCCTTTCTTTTGATGCATTATATTTGTAATATCTTTCACGATGTTTAATAAAATTCAAATGTCATTGTTCAAAAAAATTAATATGTAAACTTAATATATACATCTAAATTTAAAAATTAATAAAATTATATTAAAAATACTTTTATAAATAAGAAATCAATATACATGTATCCTCCAAATATGCTTAGTAATGTTATATTAAAAAATAATTTTCATAATCTAATTAATATTAATAGATACAAAATAGTGATAACTAATAAACTATTCAAACATGTATTAAATATAATCATATCCTTAGATGTCATTTTGTTTGTTCAAATAATCAAACATCTATCAGCTATTGGTAAATTTTACCAAACAGTTTTATACAAACAACTAATACAATCCACTAGTCAAATCAGCTAATGCAATATGCTATCAACTAATATAATCCGCTATTAGCTATTCGCTAATTTCCAAATAGAGCCATGTATCTTTTCAAATACAAAATGATGAACCACACCAAATACCATTAAACTTTAGACGTTTATCGTTTATACCATTGAATTCTTAATTTGTTAAATTATAACATTAAACTTTGTTTGGCTTCAATTATACCACTAAGTAGTTAACTCGATAACGACGTGATGATGTGGATGACTATTGTAGATGTGGCTAAAACATTGTCGTTTTGATGTGGCAATTGATTTCCAAAATGTAACGCCCCAGTTTAGGGGTTGGGTGAAAATATTAATTTAAAAATAGTTCGGGTTTCGATTTCAAATTTTAAATAATAAAATAATGACTTGGGCCTCGGGTTTTATTTAGTTGGACTACATTTTAAACAAGCCCACATAGCCATGGGTGTCATCCATTGTAATTCCCTTAATTCATTAAGGGCATTTAGGTCTTTGGACCTTTGATTTTAAACTAACCTAAAATAAAACTTTTGAGTCATCTTCTTCCCTCTCCCTATCCTCCCCTTCCCAACGACAACATGAACCCCACCCCTCCTAAATACTATTCCATTCAATATCTTACTCATCTTTGAAGGTTTTGCAAAGGTAACTTCGTTTTTGACTTACCCACATTATTCTCTACGTGTTGACACCTTTTATATTCATTTTTATGCATGTTTTTGAGATTTGGAAATTTGAGGAATTTGGATAAAAATGTTGCCTTTATGGCCTTTGACTAAAGATTTTGGTTTATTGTTAGTATGGGGGTTGTTTGTAGTCCATGAGACTCACTATATATGATTTTTAAAGAATTTTATGCTAATTCCCGAAATGGAGTTTTTGGGAGGTTTTTGGGAGGTTTAGGATTGAAATATGGGGGTGTTCTATGTGGAAATGAGAGGGCCAATGGTTAGGGTATATGTAAGCTTTGTTTTGGGAGCTTTAGAGAGTAGTTTGGAGGTTGAAATCATTGGTTCTAAGGGGTGCTTGAGGGCTGCTCGGATTTTGGAATTTTAGGCTTGTACTCCATGAGAAAATTGATAACTTGTAAATGGTTTGTAATTCGGGTTGAGCATTTTAGAACATGGACTGACTTGAGATTGTTTGCTTGGTGTTGGAATGCTTAGAAGCAAGGAATTTTGTTGGTGAAGCTTCAGGGGCAAATCCGGGGAATTCGGAGTCTTGAGCTCGGTCTTCAATCTTCTCTTGGGTTGCAACGGTGAGTAGGATCATTGGTTATTGCATTGAACTTGATATAGACTCCTTTGGGGTTTGGGTAGCACCTTGAATGGTTGCCTAAACCCGTGTGTAAGTCTCCCCACTCATAAGTTGTTGTGACAAATTGATTGTATATACATTGTGACCATTGAATGCATTTTAAGTTGTCAATGTTGTAGTCGTGTTGAGTTCATGCCTCACGTGATGGTGGTCTAAACTACAGTGATGTGTAGTCCCACCGGTAGTGACTAGTAGGGTAGTGCTTTGATATGTAGTCCCATTGGACACCCACTAGTCGAAACGGTGATGTGTAGTCCCACCGTAAGTGTATGTTGGTTGTGCTTGTGCAAACCAAAAGTTGTGGTTGAGATAGACCCTTATGCATCCATTGTTTTCTTGCATATAAATCATGTTTTGGAAAACTACATGTTGTGAATTATAGAGCCTCTCTCACTAAGCTAGTTGCTTATGCTCTTTGTTTTCAACGTGCAGATCGTTAGAGTTCGGGAGGTGAGAGGGCGAAGGAGGAGCTTTTGGGAGTTCTCAAGCAAGTTTAAGTATGGTTTACTTTTGTAATAATGTCTAGACAATGGGGAATAGAGTGTTAGGAGTTGGGGTCAAACTCCTTAGGAGGTTATGTTTGAAATTGCTAAACTTATGTTGTGTGTTATGCTTTTGCTACTTGGATTATGATCTATGCTTCTTATGTGGTTTAATTGCTTATGCCTGAACTTGTATGATGTTGGCCTAGGTAGGCCTTATGTTGACTACTTTGTGAAGGATGTCTGATGCTTGCTAAGTATGCTTCTTGTAGACTTGTATGTAGCCTTGATTGGTATGTTATCGTGGGATTAAATGCCCTCATGTTAAGTCCTGATTATGGTTGATGTATGTATGCTTGTGTGTGCTTAGGGGTGTCTAAGTATGCATCTAGAACCTTGCATGATGTTACCAATTTATGAAAGGAGACGTTGCAGGGCAGGGGTATCGATACGGTTAGACCCGTATCGATACGGCCTTCCCTTTTCAGGCCTTCCGTTTCGATACGCGGGGAGCCGTATCGATACCATTTTGGCCACTGGAGCCACTGTCCATCTTGGTATCGATACCGGCCTCAAGCGTATCGGTACGGTCAACTAGCGTTGACCGTGGGAAGTCAACCTTTGACGAGGGTATCGATACCCTCCCAAGGTGTATCGATACGGTCTCCACGGGTTGACTCTGACCTTTGACTTAGTCAAGGCGTATCGATACACCCCTTAGGTGTATCGATACCCCTGCATTTTAAACTTGAAAATTTGCCTTTTGGATGTGGTTCTAGGTTCGTTAGATTATTTTGGTTATGTTATTCCGCTGTTCGATCACGTAGGGTTAATTACTCATCTAGACGAGATTTAAAATGAAAAAAAATAGGGTTGCTAATCGAGGGGGAATCCTTTAGGGGTTTTCACTCGGTTTTCCCCGTGTAGCCCTTTTGGACCGGTCATCCGGCCAGACCGGGACAAGGGGGTTACATTTATTGGTATCAGAGCCTGAGGTTTCCGAGACCTCGGGCAGGTAAGTGAGGTAAGTTAAGATGTTATGAGTGTTTTGCCATGTATGTCTAAATTTTGTTTTTAGCACGGTGTATGTATGCATGCTATGATGGTTTTTTCCGTTGTTTGAGAGTTGGTTTGAGTCCCCATTGTTAGGCATTGTTGTCAAAATAAAAAGGAAAATTGTTTTGGTTTAAAGAGCTTGAGAACCGGAGTCCTTTGCCCCTTGCTAACCTAACGTTTCTTGTTGTTGTGTGTTTGTTGTTTTAGATTATACTAATTGCTATGGTGAGACCGAGGGGACGGCCTAGAGCGGGTGACCAGGCACCCGAGAACGCGCCTCCTGCTCTTAATGCTCCGGGTGGTAACGGAGGGAACGTTGGAGGTGATGGTAATGGGCCTCAAGCTGGGGCTAATGTGGGAGGTAATGGGGCTCAAGCGGGCCAAGGTCAGGCAGGCCCAGATGTGGCTCATTTGATTCAGACTATAGCCGGAGCTTTCCAGACAGCTTTGGCTGGTATGCAAGCTGCAGCACCACCTCAGGGTGCGGGGACAGGATTACCCCTAGAGAGGCTTCGTAATTTGGGGGCAGTTGAGTTTTGTGGGTTATCTCCGGAGGGTTCAGAAGGGTGGCTTGAGAGCACTACTCGCATCTTGGGTCAGATGGAGTGTTCGGACGCCCGTAAGTTGGGGTGCACTGTCTCATTGCTCCAGGGAGACGCTTATACCTGGTGGACCACTGCTATCTCTGGTATGGCCGAGGTGGATGTCACATGGGAGTTTTTCAGGAGTGCTTTCAAGAGGAAGTACCTCGGGGTCCGGTACTTAGATGAAAAGAAAAGGGAGTTCATGGCTTTGGTTCAAGGCCATAGGACCGTGACCGAGTATGAGATCCAATTTGTGAGGTTGAGCCAGTATGCGCCAGAGTTGATTCTGGATGAGAAGGAACGATGTGAACGCTTCAGATATGGGTTGACTACTGATGTGAAGACCTACCTGTTGGCCACCGACTACACTGAGTTTGATGTTTTGGTATCTAGAGCTAAGGATGTAGAGCAAAACTTAAGCTCTAGAGCACGTGCTGGTGGGTCTGACTCCGGGAAGAGACATGCGAACTGGGATAGAGATCATGCCAAGAGGCATAGGGATAGGAGGTATCAGCCGGATACGAGGCCTAGGGGTGGTAACCATGGTCAGGGCCGTCAGGGCCAAGGGGCTGTTGGGCACATTCCGGAGTGCACCAGGTGCGGGAGACGCCACCCAGGTGAGTGTATGGGTATGTTCGGGGCGTGTTGGAACTGTAGCTCCCGAGATCATTTGAGACGTGATTGTCCACACCCAGTCAGAGGAGGACCGGCTCCAGCGAGGGGTTTTGAGCATCAGAGAGGTCGTGGGTGCGGCCGTGGGAACTTCCAGCCAAGGAATAAGGGTCAGAGGAACTTGGCTCATGTGGTAGCAGTCCAGCCCGAGGGAGGAGGACCGGCTAGAGTGTACGCTCAGCGAGAGGCTGGAAATGACACTGATGTCATTGCAGGTAATTTCACATTACAGTCTTTGAGTTTGCTTTCTCTCATAGATTCGGGATCAACGCATTCGTATATTCTGGGTGAACATGCAAAGTCATTAGGACTACCTTGTGATTGTTTAGAAGTAGGAGTAAATGTCACTAGCTCCTTTGGTGATACAGTGGTAGTTAGGAAAGTCTATAGGAGGTGTCCCTTGATGATCCAGGGCCACATATTTCCAGTCGACATGATGGAGCTACCCTTTTATGGCTTTGATGTGATTTTGGGCATGGATTGGCTTGTAGAGCGTAAAGCTAGGGTTGACTTTGAGACTAAGAGAGTCTCTTTGAGGCTTGCTGATGACTTTGAGGTTGTGGTAGTTGGGGAGAACGTTAAGTTCTTGACTAATGTGGTTTCGGCTTTGGAAGCTCAGAGATTGTTAAGTTCAGGGTGTCAGGCTTACTTGGCTTACGTAATGAACCCTGATATGAGTGAGGTGAGACCCCAGGACATCAGGACTGTGTGTGACTTCCCGAGTGTTTTTCCGGAAGAACTACCAGGTTTGCCTCCAGACAGAGCAGTTGAGTTTGCTATTGAGACTTATTCTGATTCCGCACCGGTGTCGATTGCACCGTATAGAATGGCACCAAAGGAGTTGAAGGAGTTGAAGACACAGCTTCAGGAGTTGACTGACAGAGGCTTCATTAGGCCTAGTGTTTCCCCGTGGGGTGCTCCGGTTTTGTTTGTGAAAAAGAAGGACGGTAGCATGAGGATGTGCATAGACTATAGACAGTTGAATAAGGTGACAGTGAAAAATAAATATCCCTTGCCAAGGATAGATGACTTGCTAGACCAGTTGAGGGGTGCTTCTGTGTTTTCAAAGATTGATTTGAGGTCTGGGTATTATCAGTTAAAGGTAAAGGATGTGGACATACCGAAGACAGCTTTTCGTACACGTTACGGACATTATGAGTTTTTGGTGATGCCTTTTGGTTTGACCAATGCTCCAGCAGCCTTCATGGATATGATGAACCGGGTGTTTCATAAGTTCTTGGACAGGTTTGTGGTAGTGTTTATTGATGACATCCTAGTGTACTCTAGGACCGAAGAGGAGCATGATGAACACTTAAGGTTGGTGCTTCAGACCCTACTTGAGAATCAATTGTATGCCAAGCTAAGTAAGTGTGAGTTTTGGATTAGAGAGGTGGTCTTCCTTGGCCACGTGATCTCAGCTAGTGGGATTAGTGTAGATCCCAAGAAGATTGAAGCCATTGTAAATTGGAAGCAACCAAAATCAGTGACAGAAATCCGCAGCTTCCTAGGCTTGGCGGGATACTATAGGAGGTTTGTTGAGGGGTTCTCGAGGATAGCGGCTCCGTTGACCAAGTTGCTACAGAAGAATGTTCCGTATGAATGGTCAGATGCAAGACAAGAAGCGTTTGAGAAGTTGAAGAAAGCTTTGACCGAAGCTCCCATTTTGATTCAGCCCGAGCCGGGGAGAGAGTTTGTAATTTACAGTGATGCATCTTACGTGGGGCTAGGTTGTGTACTTATGCAAGGAGGTAAGGTAGTGGCATATGCTTCCCGACAGTTGAAGGTCCATGAGAAGAATTACCCCACTCATGACATAGAGTTGGCCGCAGTGGTGTTCGCGTTGAAAATTTGGAGACACCATCTTTATGGTGAGAAGTGCACTGTGTACACCGACCACAAGAGCTTGAAATATTTGATGTCCCAAAAGGAGTTGAATCTTAGGCAACGAAGGTGGTTGGAGCTCCTTAAAGATTATGACCTCACCATAGAATATCATCCGGGCAAGGCGAATGTGGTGGCCGATGCCTTGAGTAGGAAGATGGCCGTTGAGTTGCGAGCAATGTTCGCAAGGTTGAGTGTGTCTACGGACGGTGGGCTAGTGGCCGAGCTTCAGGTTAAGCCATCTTTGGTTCAGTTGATTCGTGAGAAGCAGTTGCGAGATGAGTCCTTGGCACCTCACGTGCAAGACATAGCGGAAGATAGGCCTACCGAGTATTGTTTTGGAGAGAATGGGATCCTATGTTTCAAGGATAGGATAGTGGTTCCGGAGGATGCCGAGTTGAGGCGTACGATCATGAGTGAGGCTCACAATAGCCCTTTTGCTATGCATCCGAGTAGCACGAAGATGTATCGAGGATTAAAGGAAGAGTATTATTGGGTTGGTTTGAAGAAGGATGTAGCCGAGTTCGTAAGTAAATGCATGGTTTGTCAGAGAGTCAAGGCCGAGCACCAGTTTCCCTCAGGGTTGTTGCAACCGTTGAAGATTCCAGAGTGGAAGTGGGAGCGTATCACTATAGACTTTGTATCAGGACTTCCATTGACTCCTTCGAAGAAAAATTCAGTATGAGTGATTGTAGACAGATTCACCAAGTGTGCACACTTCATACCGGTTCATACCACCTATACGTTGGACAAGTTGGCCGAATTGTATATCCGTGAGATTGTGAGACTACATGGGGTACCGAAGTCAATTGTGTCAGATCGAGATCCGAGATTCACCTCTAGATTTTGGGAGTGTTTGCATCGAGCCTTAGGCACTTGGTTGATCTTCAGCACTTCGTATCATCCACAGTCAGATGGGCAGTCTGAGAGAGTAATTCAGATTTTGGAGGATATGTTGAGGTGTTGTATTATTGACTTCCAGGGGTCGTGGGAGAATCATCTACCATTAGTGGAATTTGCGTACAACAACAGCTTCCAGTCAAGCATTCAGATGGCTCCTTATGAGGCCTTGTATGGTAGGAAGTGTAGGACCCCGATTTGTTGGGCTGAGGCCGGACAGAAGCTTGTGCCGATGCCCGAGTTACTTAAGGGAACCACCGAGAAGGTGAAGTTGATATGTGATCGCTTGAAGGCGGCTTCAGATCGGCAAAAGTCCTATGCCGACTTAAAAAGGAAGGAAGTGGAATACTCCGTGGGGGATAAAGTGTTTTTGAAAGTCTCACCATGGAAGAAGGTGATGAGGTTTGGGAGGAAAGGCAAGTTGAGCCCAAGGTACATAGGGCCTTATGAGATAGTTGAGAGAATTGGTCCGGTTGCCTATAGATTGAGACTCCCAGTTGAGCTAGAGAAGATTCATGATGTGTTTCATGTATCGATGCTTAGGAGGTATAGATCGGATCCGTCCCATGTTATACCAGTGGAAGAAATAGAGTTAAATTCGGACTTATCTTACGATGAGGAACCAATTGAGGTACTTGCTTCTGATAGCAAGGTGTTGCGTGGCAAGACTATAGAGTTAGTCAAAGTCTTATGGAGGCATAGAGGTGTGGAGGAAGCCACGTGGGAGAGGAAAGCGGACATGCTTGAGCAGTTTCCGTACTTGTTTCCGTCAGGTAATTTCGAGGACGAAATTTCCTTAAGTAGGGGAGAGTTGTAACGCCTCGGTTTAGGGGTTGGGTGAAAATATTAATTTAAAAATAGTTCGGGTTTCGATTTCAAATTTTAAATAATAAAATAATGACTTGGGCCTTGGGTTTTATTTAGTTGGACTACATTTTAAACAAGCCCACATAGCCATGGGTGTCATCCATTGTAATTCCCTTAATTCATTAAGGGCATTTAGGTCTTTGGACCTTTGATTTTAAACTAACCTAAAATAAAACTTTTGAGTCATCTTCTTCCCTCTCCCTATCCTCCCCTTCCCAACGACAACATGAACCCCACCCCTCCTAAATACTATTCCATTCAATATCTTACTCATCTTTGAAGGTTTTGCAAAGGTAACTTCGTTTTTGACTTACCCACATTATTCTCTACGTGTTGACACCTTTTATATTCATTTTTATGCATGTTTTTGAGATTTGGAAATTTGAGGAATTTGGATAAAAATGTTGCCTTTATGGCCTTTGACTAAAGATTTTGGTTTATTGTTAGTATGGGGGTTGTTTGTAGTCCATGAGACTCACTATATATGATTTTTAAAGAATTTTATGCTAATTCCCGAAATGGAGTTTTGGGGAGGTTTTTGGGAGGTTTAGGATTGAAATATGGGGGTGTTCTATGTGGAAATGAGAGGGCCAATGGTTAGGGTATATGTAAGCTTTGTTTTGGGAGCTTTAGAGAGTAGTTTGGAGGTTGAAATCATTGGTTCTAAGGGGTGCTTGAGGGCTGCTCGGATTTTGGAATTTTAGGCTTGTACTCCATGAGAAAATTGATAACTTGTAAATGGTTTGTAATTCGGGTTGAGCATTTTAGAACATGGACTGACTTGAGATTGTTTGCTTGGTGTTGGAATGCTTAGAAGCAAGGAATTTTGTTGGTGAAGCTTCAGGGGCAAATCCGGGGAATTCAGAGTCTTGAGCTCGGTCTTCAATCTTCTCTTGGGTTGCAACGGTGAGTAGGATCATTGGTTATTGCATTGAACTTGATATGGACTCCTTTGGGGTTTGGGTAGCACCTTGAATGGTTGCCTAAACCCGTGTGTAAGTCTCCCCACTCATAAGTTGTTGTGACAAATTGATTGTATATACATTGTGACCATTGAATGCATTTTAAGTTGTCAATGTTGTAGTCGTGTTGAGTTCATGCCTCACGTGATGGTGGTCTAAACTACGGTGATGTGTAGTCCCACCGGTAGTGACTAGTAGGGTAGTGCTTTGATGTGTAGTCCCATTGGACACCCACTAGTCGAAACGGTGATGTGTAGTCCCACCGTAAGTGTATGTTGGTTGTGCTTGTGCAAACCAAAAGTTGTGGTTGAGATAGACCCTTATGCATCCATTGTTTTCTTGCATATAAATCATGTTTTGGAAAACTACATGTTGTGAATTATAGAGCCTCTCTCACTAAGCTAGTTGCTTATGCTCTTTGTTTTCAACGTGCAGATCGTTAGAGTTCGGGAGGTGAGAGGGCGAAGGAGGAGCTTTTGGGAGTTCTCAAGCAAGTTTAAGTATGGTTTACTTTTGTAATAATGTCTAGACAATGGGGAATAGAGTGTTAGGAGTTGGGGTCAAACTCCTTAGGAGGTTATGTTTGAAATTGCTAAACTTATGTTGTGTGTTATGCTTTTGCTACTTGGATTATGATCTATGCTTCTTATGTGGTTTAATTGCTTATGCCTGAACTTGTATGATGTTGGCCTAGGTAGGCCTTATGTTGACTACTTTGTGAAGGATGTCTGATGCTTGCTAAGTATGCTTCTTGTAGACTTGTATGTAGCCTTGATTGGTATGTTATCGTGGGATTAAATGCCCTCATGTTAAGTCCTGATTATGGTTGATGTATGTATGCTTGTGTGTGCTTAGGGGTGTCTAAGTATGCATCTAGAACCTTGCATGATGTTACCAATTTATGAAAGGAGACGTTGCAGGGCAGGGGTATCGATACGGGTCTAACCCGTATCGATACGGCCTTCCCTTTTCAGGCCTTCCGTTTCGATACGCGGGGAGCCGTATCGATACCATTTTGGCCACTGGAGCCACTGTCCATCTTGGTATCGATACCGGCCTCAAGCGTATCGGTACGGTCAACTAGCGTTGACCGTGGGAAGTCAACCTTTGACGAGGGTATCGATACCCTCCCAAGGTGTATCGATACGGTCTCCACGGGTTGACTCTGACCTTTGACTTAGTCAAGGCGTATCGATACACCCCTTAGGTGTATCAATACCCCTGCATTTTAAACTTGAAAATTTGCCTTTTGGATGTGGTTCTAGGTTCGTTAGATTGTTTTGGTTATGTTATTCCGCTGTTCGATCACGTAGGGTTAATTACTCATCTAGACGAGATTTAAAATGAAAAAAAATAGGGTTGCTAACCGAGGGGGAATCCTTTAGGGGTTTTCACTCGGTTTTCCCCGTGTAGCCCTTTTGGACCGGTCATCCGGCCAGACCGGGACAAGGGGGTTACACAAAATGACATCATTTTAGGCGCTGAACTTTAGAGGTATATCGATTTTGCCACTAAACTTTAAAATGATTATATTTTTGTCACTAAACATTCTGGCATCCACCATCGGTAATCGTCGCCCGTCACTAGTCATCATTCATTGCGATATTGGTATCAAAATGTTCGCATTTCACTCATCTTTCTTCTCTTCATATTGATTTTCCACGAATTCCATTCGAACTCGATGAAAATCCATCAAAAGGTCTTACATGCTAATACTTCACTCTCCTCTAACGGTCGTCCAACGAGTCTATTTTTGAGGTATATTGTTCGTTTTCTCAAAAGAATGCTTCAAATTGTTCAGATTTTTGAACAAACACCCCAAACTCCCAAAATTCGAGAAAGCCCATCAAACCTTCAAAAATGACAATTTTTTGTTTAATTATATTGGTTTGATTGGATTTTGTGTAAAACTAATCTGAAGAGAAGAAAGATGAAGAACTAGGTGTTTTGATATATTAATTGGAAAGTGTTTTGAACTAATTTGAAAAGAATTTAAAACATGTCTTTAAGTCCAAACAACTTGAAAATATGTTTGAGGTATTTAAAAAGGTTTTTGGCAAAGTTTGGAATGCTTTAAAGTAGTCAAACTTGACTTTTCAGCACCGCCGTACCGATACGGTATACCCCGTATCGATACCTTTTTACTCTAGATTTGATTATGCCAAAACTCGTACCGATATTGTAACCACCCGGACCCACTTATGTGTTTCACCTAACTCCGGGCGGTCACGACCTATAATCAAACTTCCTGTGAAATATCTCAGTCAAAATATCAAAACTGATATAGTTCCCCTTACGGGAGATTTACGAACCATACCTTAAAACTTGTTAACGAAGATATATCAATAATATTCTCATAACGATTATAAAATCCATCAATATTGCTTTCAAATCCATCCCAAGACAGTAAGTATTAGTTTAGTAACATGTGGTTACAAAATATGAGATATGAAAGCATAAAGTGTTTGGTTATAAACTAAAGCCAACATTTGGCAAAACCAAAAGATAAGTCGTATCAAAATATAGGCATAAGTCACCCAAATACAGACAGTTTGGAAGATAAGAACATTACAACGGACTAAATGCTAAATGTGTCGATCCTCCAGTTGCCAAGTCCAAAAGGGTAGCCTATCACAAGTATCTGAAAGGGGAGAAGAGGAGGGCATGAGCTAGGGAGCTTAGTGTGTTCCAATAAGTACATATCAGCAAGTATAAATACATATCAATTATATCATAAGAACGCATAACAGTTCAATACAAATGCTCGAGTGCATGCAAGGGTTTACTAGTGACTACCCTCCAACCTTACACCAAATGTAGTCCCCAGAACTACATCCATAGGGACTTACCCTAGGCTCGATGGGCATAGGTGCCACCTAAGGGGATGCCTTAGGTCCATAAGGATTTACCCGTGCTAAAGCATCAGAACCTACCCAAGGGGAGACCTTGAGTCCATAAGGATTTACCAGCTGGACTAGGGCTGCACCTGCAGAAACTTCATAACATAACTCAACAATATACCCAGATAGTAATCAGTGTTCAGATTCCAGACATGAGTAACAGAATACATGCGACAGACATATTCTATTCACAGTGTTGAGTGGATCAATGGATTGATCAAAGCCAAGAGGGGGTGAATTGGGTTTTTAAAAATTGTTTGAGTAAATAGAAAGACTAAACATGAAGAACAAGGAATTTTAGAGTGGTTCAAGTTCCAAATGAACGCTACATCCACTACCTTAGCTACCAATAAGGATTTCCAACAATCCACTATTTGTTCTTCCCCTTTTCAAGGCTTAGGAGGTAACCTTTACACAACCGGTCAAATTTTCTACCCAAAATTTGACCAAACCCTCACAAGAGTACAAAGAAGATTTAAAGGCAAGAAAGATATCTCTCAATACAAGATTGCCCCTTTAAGTACAAACACTCAACCCAAATTTGATAATAAGATCAAAATTGAACACTACACAATTTGGGGTTTTACAAGAGATTGGAAAATAAGCATTTTGAGCTTGGATTTTTTGCTAGGATGTTTATCTTTGATGCAATAGTTGTTGCTGGTCCTCAATTAGCTTCAATTTGTACCTTCTCTATCAATTCTAGCCATTTGGGTGGTTAGGGTAATCAATATAGTCGTTGAGACCCTCTCTTTCCACCATAAATGCACTTTTGCAGCTTACCGTATCGGTACGCGAGGACCTGTATCGATACCTGTATCAAAACAGAAAGAGCCGCTTGCACAATTACAAGAGGGCGTATCGATACACGTGTAAGCGTATCGGTACGGGATAGGGACCGTTTCGATACAGGGAACATCTGTATCGATGCAATTTTCTCAACTGATCTTACTAGAAGTTTCCGTATCGATACGGCTAGGAGCGTATCAGTACGGGACAACCACCACTTAAATTTCAGTTACCTAACAACTGACACCAACAGTAGAAAACATTAAAAGCTTTTCGAATTTAAAATTCCATTAAATCTGTATCGATACAGGTGGAACCGTATCGGTACGCCATTCAAACTCCTTCAGTTTTTACAGAAGGAGCGTATCGATACAGATTTAATCTGTTTCAATACGATGTTTTGATACAGTGAGGGGCTTAACGAAACACGTCTTTCTAGTAGCTAACTTTGTAAAAAAGTTATCGATACGGTTGGAAGCGTATCGATACGCCTGAACGTTTTTCAATACTTTGGCCTTAGAACACTTAGAAAATATTTGGAGTTTAAGTTTTTCAAATCAGATTACAACCTTGGTGATTTATAAATCTTTTGAGGGACTTAGAAATCTATTTGAAGTTTTCAATTTAATCCTTAACATACTTTGTTATATCAAAATCAAACATAGGTTTTACATATCAGAAACAAAAGATTCATGCTTTTGACAGATAAATGGGCATACCATTGATCAGAGTAGACATTTTCATCATTCATCATGCAAACAGATTGTACCATCATAGGTCAAGCTAACAGATCATGCTGTCAAATTCATCAGACAACCAGACAATACCATCACAGATCAAGCAATCACATAACATGTATACAGATTGAGCATACATACATAGGTAGGCAGAGAATGTCATCATGTATCCAGTTCATCATTTCATCTCATTTTATAACATAGTGATGCAATCTCAATAAAAATTGAATATTCATCAAACATAGCATTGTTAATGATTAAATCGTTAGATTGTTTACTAATATGTAATCATTATACAATTCATTCAATAGAATATAGCACACATGGAACACACCTGAAAAACTGGTCGGAGATGGGTCTAACGGACACCTGCCTCAGTACGCTCGGATACAGGGTCGGATCCTAGATCATGAAAGAGTAATGGTCATAATGTGAAATAAGTGCTAAACTTGTTCTTATACACAGAGTTCAAATTCATATTGATATTCACTAGAGCGTGAGGGTGAGTGGATCGAGAGGACTCAACAATTGGAAAATCCGACAATTCAAACAGTTCAACGAGAATGTCTCCTTAGTATGAAAGAGATGTTCGATCAACTAGTACTGAACATAAGACGAGAACAACCGACTCTGGTTGTTGCTGCCCTATAACGAGCCCCAATCGACAAGCTCACGCAACATCGAGCTTTTACATTCACCGGCAAAAATGAGGAGAAGCCGAACATTAGATCAAAAGAACAACACAAATTCTGACCAAACAACTTTAGTGCTTGGACGAGCATAAACTTGATTGCGCAGTCGCACTTTTAGCCGATGAAGCCCTAAGTTGGTGGGAAACCACGACTCTGACCGCCCCTGCCGAGTCAGTCACGTGGAAATTCTTTGTCGACGAGTTCAAGAAAAAGTACATCATCGAACAATACCTAGCTGATCGTAGAAAGAAGTTCTTGTATCTGAAGCATGCCAATCGGCCGATTGAACAATACATCGCTGATTTCTGTAATATTGCAAATACCACTCGAAGTACATTAAAACTGAGAAAGACAAGTGCAAAATGTTCATTGACGGGATGAGCGGTGAATTAAGTATAATGTTTACTGCCCTTGGTATTACGAACTTTCAAACCTGTGTGAATCGAGTCATTGACACCGAATCTAAAATGAGAATCATGAAGAAATGGAAGAGCGGTTATCGGGATGATAAGAAACGTAAGGGTGACGATAAATCCCGATGGTCAAAGAAACCTAAACAACATAAAGAAACCTCATTCACTTACACTCATGTTACTCGAAACAATTTCCAATATAAATCTCAACACTCGAGTAAGATGGCTATCCTGGTTGTCTCTGTTAACAACACCTGGAAATGCGGAGAAAGTCCCTACTTGCAAGTTCTGTCAGAAGCAACACTTCGGCCAATGCCAAATCCAGTCCAATCTATGTTTTGCCTGTGGTGGTGATGACCACTATATCCGGGACTTCCCAAAGAGAAATGACCAGTCTTCTTTTCGACATTCTAATCTGAGCTCTATGCCACCCGATCGAAACAAGAACCCGAGACAAGCTCATTCGGGTAATCAGAGGAAAGGCAAGGCTGCCCATTCGAAAGCTTTTACTCACCAAGAATCCTGAGCTCCAGCTCGTGTCTACCACATTCGTAGCAAAGAAGAAGAAGAGTCTTCCGACGTCATTGCGGGTACAGTTGAACTAAACCTTAAACATGGTTAAGCTTTGATAGACTCGAGATCAACACATTCATTTATTTGTTCATATCTGTTAGATGAACTAAACTTGAAGCCTGAAATAGTAAAATCAAGCCTTGTAGTTTCAAACCCGATAGGAGGAAAATTTCCAATTAATTTGATCTGTAGAGACTACCAAATCACTATTCGAAAAGTTCCTTTCTCTTTTGATCTATACGTGTTACCTAAATGTGAATTCGATTTAGGTTTAGGACTAGACTGGTTGGGAAAACATGAAGCCTGGGTAGACTGTCAAAACCGAAGATTATACCTATGAGGATTAGGAAAATAATCGATCCTACTCATTGATCAAAAAATGACTTCTATATTTGCTTCCATGACCTTGCAAGATGAAGTAGATTTTGGCTTACCTGAAATGCCTGTTGTATCTGATTTTACCGATGTTTTTCCTGAGGAACTCCCTGGCCTACCACCAACTCGAGAAGTTGAATTCAAGATCGAAGTTCAACCCGGAACTAATCATGTGTCCATTACGCCCTATCGGATGACACTTATTGAACTGAAAGAATTGAATAAGAAAATCTAAGAACTTGAGGACAAAGGATTCATCCAACTCAATACATCTCCCTGTGTTGCTCCTGCTCTGTTCGTGGAAAAGAAAGACGGTACGATGCGGCTTTGCATCGATTACCAATAGCTTAACAAAGTAACCATCAAGAATAAATATCCTCTTCCAAGGATCGAAGATTTGTTCGATCAACCCAAACATGCAGCCGTATTCTCTAAGATTGGCCTTCGATCCGATTACTATCAAATGTGGGTGACAGATGAAGATGTGCCTAAAATAGCCTTTCGAACTCGATAAAGACATTACGAGTTTGTAGTAATGCCATTCGTGGTTAATGAATGCCCCTGCTGCATTCATGGATTTGATTAATCGGATATTCAAGCCATATCTCGACAAGTTCGTTGTTGTGTTTATCAATGATATCCATGTATACTCTCAAAACAAGGAAGAACATGTTGATCATCTTCGGATTGTACTTCAGATGCTCCGAGATCACCAACTATTCGCCAAGTTCACTAAGTGTGAATTTTTGTTATCCAAAGTCTCATTCCTCGGACACGTCATTTCTGCCGCTGGAATTAAAGTTGACTCGAAGAAAATTCAAGCTATTCTTGATTGGAGACTTCCGAGAAATGGGAGCGAGGTCCGAAGTTTTCTCAGTTTGGCCGGGTATTACCGAAGATTTGTGAAAGGGTTCTTGGTGATTGCCACGCTGCTAACCAAACTCCTTCGAAAGAACGAAGCATTCGAGTAGTCGGAAAAGCAACAGTGAAGCATCGACCAACTTAAACAAGCTCTGACACTTGCCCCGGTCTTTATTCAACACGAATCGGGTAAAGACTTCGTTGTGTATAGCGATGCATCACACTCAGGCCTCATGTGCGTCCTGAAGCAAGAAGGCAATGTGATCACATATGCCTCCTAACAACTAAAGCCACACAAATTAAACTATCCTACACACAATCTCGAGCTTGCGGCCATTGTGTTCGCACTCAAAATTTGGCGGCACTACTTGTACGGTAAAAGATGCGAGTTATTCACCGATCACAAAAGTCTGAAATATTTGCTCACTCAAAAAGATTTAAATCTTAGACAAAGAAGATGGTTGGAATTACTCAAAGATTATGACCTGATCATCGATTATAATCCTGGAAAAGCCAACGTGGTTGCCGACGCTTTGAGTCGAAAACCGAACCTCGGTAAGTTACTTGAAATTCTTAATTTTTTTTAAAACGTTCAATCTTGAAATCTAATTGAACCATTCGAATCCCTTCTTGATAGCCAAGGAATGATTCGAACACCTCCTTGTTCAACAAAGGAACCATTCGATTAATACCTTGCATTCTAAGTAATATGTTCGATTTGTTTGTCTGTAGCTTCTCTGACTATCAACGCTCATTTCCGACAATGCAAGGCTCGAAATTATCTATGTGAACTCCAAGTCCAATCTACTTTAATTGCAAGGATCAAAGAACTTCAACATGTTGATTCGGAACTTCAGAAAATCATTTCTAAGCTTGAGTTTAATCCTGATTTCTCTGTTAAATCGAACGGTCTTCTATACTTCAAAGATCGAATCTGTGTCCCTAATGATAAGGCATTACAAGATGAAATCCTACAAGAAGCACATCAAAGTTCTTTCTCGATCCACCCTGGATCGGTTAAGATGTACAAGGATCTGAAGCCCTTGTATTGGTGGCATGGAATGAAATCGGCTATCAACGACTATGTCTCGAAGTGTTTGAATTGCTAACGTGTGAAATCTGAGCACTGCGTCCCTACCGGATTTCTCTAACCTCTCAAATTTCCATAATGGAAATGGGAATGGATCACAATGGATTTTGTAACTGACCTTCCTTATACGCCAAGAAAGCGCGACTATCTGGGTGATCGTTGATCGTTTCACCAAGAAAGCACATTTCATCTCGGTACGAATGAATCTCAGTCTTGAAGCCTTGGACGAATTGTACATTCGAGAAGTAATTCGTTTACACGGAGTTCCAACTTCTATAGTCTCCAATCGAGATCCCAATTTCATAGCTCGATTCTGGAAGATGCTACATAAAGCTCTCGGAACTAAACTGAATCTTAGCACAAATTTCCATATGCAAAGCGACGGATAATCTGAATGATTGATTCAAGTGCTTGAAGACATTTTTAGAGCCTGTATCATCGACTTCGGAAAGAACTGGGAGAAATCGCTACCATTGGTAGAATTTGCTTACAACAATAGCTATTAGTCTTCTATCCAAATGGCCCCCTTCGAAGCATTGTATAGAAGAAAATGCTGAACGCCCTTATGTTAGTCTGAACTCGGAGATAACAAGGTGTTAGGACCACAATTACTTCGGGAAACCGAAGAACAAGTTCAAATCATTCACTCTCGTTTGAAGCAATCTTTCGATAGACAAAAGTCGTACGCTGATCTGAAGCGTAGGGACATCCAACATGAAATCGAAGACAAGGTGTTTCTTAAAATCTCCCCATGGAAGAAAGTATTCGATTCGGCAAAAGAGGAAAGCTAAATCCTCGATTTATCAGACCATTTGAAGTAATCAAAAGAATTGGTCATGTAGCTTATCGACTCGCACTTCCTCCCGAGTTCGAAATGATACACAATATTTTCCATGTATCGATGCTACGAAGATATAGGTCCGATCCAACCCACATTCTTGAGCCTAAAGAAGTCGAGACTAATCCCGAACTTTCTTATGAAGAAGAGTCTATCTAAATTCTTGATTGAGAAGTCAAAAGACTTCGAAATAAGAACGCTTCCCTCGTTAAAGTTTTATGGAGGAATCATAACGTCAAAGAAGCGACGTGGGAACCTGATGACACGATGAAAAAGCAATATCCTCATGTATTCGATTAAGGTAAATTCGAGGGCGAATTTCTTTTTAAAGGGGGAGGAGTTGTAACACCCTAAAACTACCCTAGTTGAAAATCCCTAAATTAGTTAATATAGAAGATAAAAATAGATTGTAACCTAAGATGTAGTACAAAAATAGCTTGTAACCTATAATGTGGTGCGAGAATAGTGCAACCTGAAATATGGTGTAAAAGGTAGGTTGTAACCTAAAATGTAGTACGAGTATTGTTTAACCTGAAATGTAGTGTAAAAATGGGTTGTAACCTAAAATATGGTGCGAGTGAAGTGTAACCTGAAATATGGTACAAAAGAGGTTGTATCCTAAAATGTGAAACGACTTTGAGAAGTTAAAAGACCAAGAAAATAGGTTATTAGTGGGAATTAAAAATAATATATTAAGGCCATAGTGGGATTTGAGTGGATAAATATATAGTGAGAAACCTATCCAAATGTCCTTTATTCAAATAAGAACCAACCAACTAAGATTAAAAAAACAAAACATGTGTAAACCACTTGCTTCTTCTCCATCTTTTCCATTCATTTCCACCGATTCTAAACAAAACAAAAGAGAGAGAAATTTAAGAGCTAAAAATCTAGAAATCTAGTGTAAGAAAGCTCATGCATGTGAAGGAAAATTAAGTGGAATAGCTTAAAGTATTCATGCATGTGTATATGTAAGTATCGATTCTGTCCATCATTATTGTTTGATATTTTTGATGATTTTTGGCTGAATTATTGGTTTGATTATGTTGAAATCCATGTTTAGAAATGTTTAATGATGTGTTATAAGCATTTAGAACATGTTAGATCGATTAGAAATCTGGAAATTTGCATGCATGAAACTTAGAACATGAATCTGTCCAATTTCGTACTAAAACGAGCACCTAAACTAAAACGAATTTTTGGTCATGTTAGAATTCGAATTAGAAAAAAAATTTAACCAGCAAAGTTGTAGAGGATGAAAAATACTATAAGATAGAGGTATCACATGTCTGAAAATGTTTCTGGAATGTCTGAAAATTTTGTTAGAAGTAAACGGGTTATGTTTGAATTGATACTGGAGACTGCATGGGTTAAAACACAATTATGGAAATGTTTAAGTGCTAATTTGATGTTTATAATATCTGGTAAAAATTGTTAAGAAACAAGGTAATCTAGTAATGTTTGATTAGTAACATGTTTAAGGTGATTAATAACTTGGAATTAGTATTTAAAGTTAATAATATGATTAAATGACTAGTTTGGACTAATATGGAAAAATGGTTAATTAAGGGACCTTAATGCCCCATTTTTGAAGCTATTGGAACTTGATAATAATGATATTATATGTGTTTAAAAGTGGTTAAAAACTCAGAATCAAATGTGTAATGGATCATAGGTGAAATGGTCACTAAAGTTACATGTTGCAAACAATGGACATATTAGGCCACTGTAAATGCCATGTATTAAAGTATTAAATTTTATTGATGTGGGAATGGGAAAATATGAGCCATATATAGAATCAAAGCTTTGTACATATGCTTTCTAGATTGGTAAAGAACTTCTAATTTGGAGTTGTGTGTAAAAAGTTATGGACAGATTAGTGTAAGGTGCTCAAAACTTCCAGAATAAGGGACAATTTCATAATGCATTGAGTTTATATTGGTTTATATGATTGGAATGAATTCTAATAAATGTTTTATGTTGATTTTGATTGAATCTTAGGCAACAGCGATGGGTGGAGTTGCTTAAAGATTACGATCTAACGATCGAGTATCACCCGGGAAAAGCCAATGTTGTGGCCAACGCCTTGAGCAGAAAAATGGAGGTAGAGTTAAGGGAGATGTTTGCTAGCCTGAGCATATCGCGAGATGGAGGTCTTGTTGCTGAATTGCAAGTGAAACCATCTCTAGTTCAGTTGATTAAGGATAAGCAGTTTTTGGATGATTCTTTGGTGCCACATGTTCAGGATATTGTTGAGGATAGACCATCAGATTTTTGTTCTAATGATGATGGTGTTTTATATTTTGGGAGTCAGATAGTGGTGTCGAATGATGTGGAGTTGAGGCGTACTATTCTGACCGAAGCTCATAGTAGTCCTTTTGCTATGCACCCTGGTAGTACAAAGATGTATCGTGATATGAAGGATGAGTACTATTGGGTGGGTTTGAAGAAAGATGTTGTTGAGTATGTGGGCAAATGCATGGTTTGTCAGCGGGTTAAGGCTGAGTATCAGTTTCCTTCGGGGGTTTTGCAACCGTTGAGGATCCCTGAATGGAAATGGGAGAGGATAACCATGGACTTTGTGTCTGGTTTGGCTTTATCGCCGTCCAAGAAGAAATCTGTTTGGGTGATTGTGGGTCGCCTTACGAAGTGTGCACATTTCTTACCTGTGCATACTACGTATACCTTGGATAAGCTTGCAGAGTTGTACATTGCTGAGATTGTACGTCTGCATTGGGTACCAAAATCTATAGTGTCGGATAGAGATCCGAGGTTCACGACAAGGTTTTGGGAGTGTCTACATCAAGCGTTGGGTACGCGGCTGAATTTTAGTACTTCTTATCATACACAGACGGATGGACAATCAGAGCGTGTTATCCAAGTGCTTGAGGATATGTTGAGATGCTATGTGATTGAGTTTCAAGGCTCTTGGGAGAAGCACTTGCCTTTGGTGGAGTTTGCTTATAATAATAGCTACCAGGCAAGTATTCAAATGACACCTTATGAGGCTTTGTATGGGAGTAAGTGTAGAACTCCTCTTTGTTGGGCTGAAATGGGACAAAAGTTGGTCTCGATACCGACTTTGTTGAAAGGAACCACCGAGAAGGTGAATCTCATTTGTGAGCGGCTGAAGGCAGCATCGGATTGGCAAAAGTCATACGCGGATTTGAAGCGTAAAGAGATAGAATTTGCAATGGGTGACTGTGTGTTCCTAAAGGTTTCACCTTGGAAGAAGGTGATGAGATTTGGCTAGAAGGGCAAGTTGAGCCCTAGATACATTGAACCATACGAGGTGATAGAACGTGTGGGGTCCTGTTGCTTATAAGCTGAGACTACCGCAAGAGCTAGAAAAGATACATAATGTGTTTCATGTATCCATGCTTCGGAGGTATAGATCGGATCCTTCGCATGTAATGCCTGTGGAGGTAGTTGAGTTGAATCCAGATTTGACATATGATGAGGAACCAGTTGAGATTTTGGATTCGGACAGTAAGGTTATCCGTGGTAAGACGATTGAGCTGGTTAAGGTGTTGTAGAGGCATCGTGGTGTTGAGGAGTGTTAGGGAACAACTAGTTCGGGAGGCTTTAAAAATATAGAAAAATATCTAAAAATCCTCATTTAATATATTAAAGGTTATGGTGAAATCAATTTTACAAAATTGGGTTTGGAAATACTACATTTCGGTGTAGTGACCAAATCGCAGTTTTTGCAAAAGTTAAATAGTGACTATTTTGTAAAGGATTGAAACTTTGAATCTTTAAGGAGCTAATTTTACCAAAATGTTTTCATCAGATTTTTCCTTAATTTGGGTGATTTAATTAATGTTTTAATAAAAGGAAATGAAGGTTAATTAATTTAGAAACTAACTTTGACTATTCATAACTACTTTTCACAAATTTTCCCTCATTTTATTTTCTCTCAAATTCTTTTCAACCAAACACATTCTCTCCAGCAAATATACTTTGATTTTCACGTCATTTGATGAGATTTCAATCTTCCTTTGATTCTTAATCAATTCCTCATCAAATCCTCTTGATTTCTACATTGAATTTTCAAGAAAACTTGCCCAAATCAAGGAGAAATCATCCATTAGAGGTAAGCTTCGTCCTTCTCCTCTAATGATAAGTTCTTTACTGAAATTCCCAAGTTATCAATCCTTTGTTAATGATTTTTGAGAGGTTTTAATGTTAGAAACAAGAAATTGTCTTTAAACTCAAGATTTTGGAAGAGATCTTGAAGATTTTCGTGGTGAATGATTGGACTCTATTTTGAGGTGGCTTTCTAATGTAGTTTGGATGTTAAATGATGTTACAAAAGAGGTTTTATCAATCAAATCCCGAATAGGTTTGGTTCCTAAACTTTGCTTGCTAGAATTATGATTTTTGGGGTGATTTTGGTGTTCTGTCATAGCTGGAGGTATAAGGACGAGTTTGTGGTGGTTTTTGATGTTAATTGATGTTTAGAAATGTTTAGAAGTGGTAGATCTTGGCTGGGTTTTGTTGTGGATGAGTTTGGAGGTGATTTCGGTTGTGTTTGGTAGCCGAAATGTGGTTTTTGAGTAGAGGAGGGAGCTTAGGTGTGTGGCTGATGATTTCAATGCATGATGATGCATTAATCCTCTGCTCTTATGCGTTTAAAACATGGGAGACATCTTCAGACGCTTTTGGTGTTGATCCGGAAGTCTAGATAGCGTTTCGGCAAGCAAGCGAAACGTAATCGGTGAGTGTGTTTGGTTTTAGAAGTCCTTGATGGACAAAGAATCAAGGTTTGGGGATTTAGGAAAGGTTTGAAACACCTTCCTAAGTCCGGGAGTAAGTATTGGCTAGATTGCTCTCATAGATGTGGTGATTGCCCCTAAAATGCTTTTACATGCTCACGGTTTGAGATTGATAAATTCTTATCGTTTTTATGCATGTTTTGTAGCATGCGATGATGCTTGAAATGATTTCATGAAGTAACATGTTGCATGGTTGAAATTTGAGCTTTTGTTTAAAACCTGGAAAATGTTATGATTTTGAAATGAGATGAGAATGTTTTGAGAATTGTTGCATGAAAAACAGTAGGTGAGATGATGATTTGACATAATATATTGGCATAGATATTGAGATACTTACCGGATATAATTGATCGATCAATAGGATTAGTGTTGAGTTGTGAGGAGCTCGATTCGATCAATCGATATTGCTCACAAAGTGGTGGAGAGGTTGATTTTTGGGTGGATGTGGTGTGGAAGCTTAAATGTAAATGACACAATAATTTTAGAGTGATTCAACCTTCTAACCAAGGTCTACATCCACTACCTTAGCTCCCCACTAAGGATTTCCAATCAATCCACTATTGATTCGTCCCCTTTTCTAGGCTTAGGAGAAAACCCTTATACACCGATCAAGCTTTCTACCCAAAGCCTTGATCAAACCCTCTTTTACAAAGAGATAATAAAAGCAAACAAAAATCCCTCTAATATGTGTTTGTTTGCACAATTAAAGCACTCACCCAAAACCTAAAACACTTGAGCAAATTTGACAATTTTGGCTCACTAGTGTTTGTCTATACAAGAATTGACAATTTAAGTGCTAAGACAATATTTGATCTTTTGTTGATTGGCAATATGAGCATTAACCATATCTTGATGCTTGGAGGTCCCTTTTATACTCATTGATGAGTTTATAGCCGTTACTAGCCGTTGGGGTTGATTTGGAGCCGTTGAGGACTTTATTTCCCACCATAAATGTATTTCTGCAGCTTACCGTTTCGAAACAGACGTGCCCGTTTCGAAACACCCTTTAAGTAGAAAGAGCTGTTGCAGCCTGATGAGGTACCCATATCGAAACGCTCTTGGGCCGTTTCGGAACACCGTATCGAAACGCCTAGTCCCGTATCGAAACGACATGCATTTAAAAGTTAGTTGGGAAATAGCTGTTGGGGTTTATGACCGTTGTGGTCGATGCCACGTAGGCGTATCGAAACGACATAGCCCATTTCGAAACGTTGGGCAAAATACACATCCAGGGAAGGCCCGTTTCGATACCCGTATCAAAACACTTTTGCTACTGGAATCCCCCGTATCGAAACGCCCTAAGGTGTTTCGAAACGCCTGGAAGGTTTTGTGAAGTTTGGCTTTGAAAAACATGTTAAACCCTTTTAAAACATCCCTAAACATAGTTTCAAGTTATTTGGACTTTGGAAATAGTTTTGAATTCTTTTTAAATCAGTCCAAAACATTTTTCAATTATTATATCAAAACATTAGTTCTACAATGAGAGTGCACTATAAACTAAAAATTCATACGTGCTCTTTGGTTAAGCCAAAGAGAGAGAACCGATGATGGGCATTCCATCGGGTATGACTTGGTGAAATACCCAAGCTTTGTGGCGATGAGAGATTCCGCCATGTGAGTACGGTGATGTGAGATTCCACCGGAAACTATGTTGCTAGACGAGTGAGTATGGTGATGGTAGATGCCACAAGAAGTGTCTAGTGAGATGTCCACATATCCGAGTAATAATGAGATGTGAAATGCCAATATAAAATATGAAATGATTTTTGATTCACATGTACCTTTGATGAAATGATTTATGCTATGAGAAAAGCATATGAGATTTGTGTAGGAAATGCTTTGGTGTTACAAGTATGAGTATGGCCTTGCCATGAGTTTTGCATTGGTTTAAATGCATGAGATAGAATGAAGGTACATGTGTTTTCAATGAAAAATTGCTTTGAATGGTTTTCAAGCATGAGATAGAATGAGCATGTTGTTAAGAAAGCTTTTGAGAAAGTATTTTCATGAGAAACATTATTGAGTTGGTTTTATTTTGAGCATGCCTCACTAAGCAATTGTGCTTACGCTCTCTTTTACCAATAATGCAGATAATTGAGGTGTTTTCGGGCATCAAAGAGGATAAGATCATCCAAGGAAGTACAAGCTCATGTATGGTGAAATTTTCATACACTTTAGTTTTGATATAATGGCAATGGGAAACCAAGGTTGTATTTGGAAGATATGTTTGAACTCCCTAAATTTGTGGCATGCTTATGTTGGCATTTTTGGGTTGTAAGTGGCCTTAAATGTTATGTTTGAGGTTGGATTGTTTACATTGGTTTTGTGATTAGGAAGCATGCCTTTATACTATGTGAATTTGTGTTTGATGCCATGCTCGTGTTAGAAAGTCCTAAATATGTTCCGTATGTGTAAAATTGTTTGCTGGTTTGATTTGAAAATCTTTGAGGCATGTTTGAATGGGTTAAGGGATGAAAAACCAGCTTCTTTGTGTTTCGAAACGATTGAGACTGTTTCGAAACAATTTGACTACTAGAATACCCTGTTTCGGTACTGGTCTCGGAACATTCCCGCGTACCGAAACGGTTAACACCGTTTCGATACATGCATTTCGGTACGGTGGGTAGGCGTTCCGATACAGTTGACCGTTGAATGCAGATTTGAATTGTTTTGAGTCTTCATGCTTTACATTTTAGTCCTAAATGTTGTGGATGCAATTGCTTGAGCTTGGAATGTCTATTTAAGCTAAAATTTGACAGAGAAGCATGTAACACAGTTAATTTGATATTGGTAATTCTAAAATTAGTGAAGTCCTTCTAATTTCCAAAAGTTACAATTTGGTCCCTAAACGCGTAAATTAAGCAATTGAGTCCCTAAATGTTAATTGATCGCTGTGCCTTTCTCGTTCATGATTCGTGAGTACTCACATAGGCTTAACGTGCATCTAGAAAAGAGTTAAATAAAAAAAGGGTCATGAATCAAGGTTGACTTTCGAGTTGACTTTGGTTTTTCCCGTATAATCTTTGTAGTTCGGGTCAAACGTCTAGGCCGGGCTAAGGGGTTACATCTATATTTATTTTAACATTGAATCTTAATTATTAATTAATTATTTTCCCATTCTTCATACAGAATAAAGGGTAGAAAAATCATTATGCCAAATTAGTAGATAAGCTTTCCAGTGCTGTATTTTTAAAAAAATATTTGTATGTGATCTTGATGCTCGTGTTTAGCATATTGAGACAAGTACAAGATCAACACTCTTATTTTTTTTTTATCAAAGCAAAAGATGAACACTCAACACTGTTTTTAAAGACCCTTTAAATGCAATAAAATGTAACTGAGGAAATATATGTTACCTTAAGAAGCAAGTTCTAAGCTGTTTCAGTTCTAGCAAGCTCAACCCCTGTTTCACAAATCTTATTTTCATCTTCTTCTTCCTTAACCTCCTCCAATGGTTTGTATGTATAAAAGTAAGCAACAATTATGTAATATATGAGATTGATAACTTGGATTCCACAAACTAGCCCATAATAATAATCCAGTTTTCCCCTGTTCAGATTCCTATCCGGCAACCAGTTCTCCTTCTCACCCGTGTATTCATGAACAAGTGACACCAGCAATGTCCCTATGTAGTTCCCCATTGAAATGGCTGTCCAATACAGGGCCGCCGCGGTGCTTCGCATGCTTTCCGGCGACTGGTCATATAGGAACTCCAAGTGTCCGACCGACATGAAAACTTCGGCAACGCCATGGAGGCAGAATTGAGGGACTAACCAGAACACACTGATGGGAACTATGGCCTGCGGATCATCCAACAAGTTGTGATGGGCCGCCACGGATTTCCTTTTGGCCTCGACTAATGACGCCACGATCGTGGCTGCGATGTTGATGACGAAACCGATTCCCATACGTTGTAAACACGTGATGCCCGAAGGGTGTCCGGTGAAGCGCCTTGCGAACGGGACGAAGAGGCGTTCGTACAAGACTAGGCCTGAGAGCATGGTTAGGATGCCGAAGATTGATAGACTTGCCGGTGGGATTTCGAAGGAGCGCGATAAGTGTCGGTCCATGGTTCGAGCTTGTTGGATGACGAAGCTATGCAGGTGTGAGGATGAGGTGACGAGTAAAATCCCAGCAGCCCAAATTGGCAACATTCGGATTATAGTTTTAAGCTCTTCAACTCTATGGACTGTGACTAATCTCCATAGATTCCGCGAGTTCGAATTTGCAGATTCGGATTCTGTCACGATTGCACCTTTGTCTAACCATCTGTAAACAAAGATCGAATCAGCAATTCAAGCATTTGAATACCCTTTTTTTAAAATAAAAAAAAAATAGCTTACTGGTATTGATCTGTATGAACAAGTCTTCCATGAATGGTAATTTCTGAATCAAGGTCTTTGTTGTGATACAAGAGCTTGGGGTTTTCTGGTGCAGTTTCCTTTCTTTTCTTAAAGGCTGCAACTATGACCTGAGCCAATCTAATCAATGGACTGCCCCCTGGTTTCATTTTCTTATAAAGGGGTGAGCCTATAAGAAATGCAATGATTGATATGACCATTGCAATTGTTGGGATCCCAAGACCCCAACCCCATCCAACATGTTCTTGGACATAAACCACCACTGTCAAGGCACTCAATGTGGCTAACCCCATGCTAAAATAGTACCAATTGAAGAAATTCCACTTCTCCGACCGACCGGTGATCACTTTGTCCGAGTCAAACTGGTCTGCGGCAAACGTTACTACGCAAGGCCGAATGCCGCCGCTGCCGAGCGATGTGAGGAGCAGAGAGATATACAATACCCAGAGTTGAAAATTTGAAGCTTCTTGGCAGTTTACTTGTGTCGGGCACGGCGGCGGACGGAGTGATGGTAGCACTGCCGATATGGTGATGCAAACCAAGCCCTGCAACAATGAAGGTAACATGATCCAACTTATTGAAAAACTACATTGGCTCTTGGGGATTGGAAAATAATGGTAGAGATGGAGACCAGTTCATAAATGATGGAGCCGACGGTGATGGTCCAAAAGCGACAGGCAAAGGAATCGGCAATTAAAGCACCGATGAGGGGGGTAAAGCTGGCTGTTCCACCAAAATTAGAGAGGGTGTTGGAGGCTTGAACCAGAGGCATGTTTAGTTCCTGAGTCAGGTATGTTATCATGTTGCTATGGAATCCACTTGAAGCAAATCTATCACATATTTCATTCGCTGTCCGAAACAAGTTTCAAACACAATTAGTTTGATTCACTAAACCACTATCTATGCATACGAAGCTAGTGCTGTAAATTAAAATCTGATCCACAAATTCTACTATTTGATTCGTTTATTTTCCGGATAATTTGAATGAGATATCTGTAAAAAAAAAAGTATTTAGATCAATATTTGATTGCAATATTTAAGTTTCAGATTATCCAAAAATCAAAAAAATAACGGCCTTTTGCTATACTGAGGTTAATTGTTATCTTAACCCTTCCTCTTTTTGTTGTAATCTAATTTTACATAATTACTTTTTATTTAATCCTTTCAAACTTTACTTTTATCCAATTTGACCCATCACCGTATTTTTTTCATTTATTTATTGCATTGTATATTTATTATTATTACATTATTATTATAATAAAATATTACTATTATTTTATTGGTAATTATTATTATTATTATTAATTTTACTAGTATTTTAAAAATAAATATTCAATCTGAAAATATAAAAGTCTAATATTTAAAAATTTAAATATTTGATTTTTCTTATTTGAATATATATCGTTATTTTATCTAGCTAAAAAATCAGATCTATGTAAAAGAGTTCAACCATATAATTTTGGTTCAAGCATACCCAATTTAAAATATGAGTTTTTTTTTATATGTTACGAACATTTAACCCGTGGTCTCTAAAACGGATATCCCCCACTTGTTGAAAAATATCTACCAATAGTATTAAAAATGCAAATTTGACTGGATCCATTAATTGGTTGAATGATTAAAGACACTTTTATTATTTTATTTTGTACGGATTTGATTTTAATATTTGTTTTGAAAATGTAATATGTTTACTTAATTGGTTGAATGGCCAAAAATATTTATATTATATCACTTTGTATAAATTCAAATCTTGACATTTACTTTAAAAATATAATATAATAGAAAAAACAAAACCGACACAAACAAAAACATACCAATAGAAACAAGAAGTTCATGAAATGTGAAACCTAAATACAAACAAAAAGACAAGATTGAATGCGAACTAACCAAGAATGAATGGCATTGTTCTAATGCCGCCGAGCTTCTTGTTCTTGAACTTGCTGTCATCTTCTTCTTCCTCAACTTTCTTGTGGTTAGCCGAATCCATGGCTGGTTTGAGGTCCATGTTTTTTGATTAGCAGCACATTGCAGAGCTGAGGTGAGGTCCATGTGTATATATAGAGTGAGAGGGGAGGGGGTGTGGGCAGTGAGTGAAAAGAGTGATATGCAACCGATGAGAAAGGGCCACTTCAGCTTGACTTTCATTATCATATATGACGTCGCATCTTATGTCATGATTTTCGTGCTTTACTGCCTATGCCTACTCAATTTGTCTTCTTTGCAATTATTTGTTTCACTATTAAACGAGTCTAATCCGGATGAAAATCGTCTACTTTTTAATTATGTTCTTATTAGTGCCTTCATTTTAAAATATTGGGTTCGAGGTTTAAGGTTGAGGCTTAGGGTTAAGGTATAGGGAATTAGAGATAGGATATATTTTTAGGGTTTAGAGTTTAGGGTTTAGGATATGAAAAATAGGGTTAGGGCTTAGAATTTAAATTTTAGGTATTTTTTAGTAGGAGGCATATAAGGAGGCATAGTTAAGGGGAAAGAGATTTTTACTCGTCTAATCCAGACGTTTAATAATAGAATTTGAATGAGGATTAAGTTTTAATTTATTTGATATGATTATTGTCACACCAAGGTTGTGGGTTCAATCGTGTATTATCTTTCAACTTAATTAGTTGTAGAATTGGTGGGTCTCATTAAATTGAGCGTAATTAGAACAATTTTTTATGAAGGAAGGAGAGGATATTTGGGATTGAACTCGAAACAATGTTGAATAGAAATCCTCTATTCCTTTTCGTTGTCCCTATTTATGCCCCACACTAAAAAATATGTTTAAAGTTTAGGGTTTAACGTTCCAGGTTAGAGTTTATGGTTAGAGTTTAGGGAATTTGGGGTAGTGTATATTTATAAGTGTAGGGTTTATGATTTAGAATTTAGGGTTAGAGCTTAGAATTTAATTTTTTAGTGTTTTTAGTGTTTGGGCACCAAAAGGGGCACCGAAAGGGGCATAAGACTTTTGTCCAACAAGGATAGAGCCATTCAATCGTTGGAGGGGTTGAAGCCTCCAATTTTTTTGGTATAATAGTGTTTTAGGTCCTTTTTTAATTTTAATATTAGTCAAATAAGATCTTTGTCCCTCACAATTTTTAAATTTAAATATTTAATAAACCTTTATTCTTTCAATATAAAAAAATTAGCTTGTTGATGCATAAAATCAGTAGACGCCGAACAAGAGAGGTGGATAAGAGGACCAAGGTGGTTGTGGTGGTTTCAAGCGATTTATCCTTGTAAATTTGGGCAGAGAGCCGCGATCAATACAATGGTCAGAATAAAGAAGAAGAAGAGGGGAGATGTTGTCTTTGGTTCTCCTTGCCATTATGTCTGGACCTCAGGGTATTTATAAACCCTAGAGCCGTTTGATGAGATGACGTCAGGCCTTGCGACAACTATTGATGGGTATCTAGAGGTATGCTCGATTCCCAATCTGTAGACTCTGCAGTTCAATCTCGCATGTTGGGCCGCTCTTTGAAGAGTTATGGCTCCTAATAGAGATTGGGTCCCCAAGGCCATGCAAGACTCAAATATCCTAATCTTCGGTGATGTCTGATTCTAGAGGGGCTGCCGACAACGGGTCTCTTTTGGACTTGTTGGGCGCGGAGTTATTGGAGGCCATTTTCAGAGTTTTGTAGATACAAAGGTATTAGATATAACAATTGTCGCCACTTAGTTTATAGAGTACCATAAAGTGGTACAAGTTTAAACATAGGGCGAGTTTCAAAACTTGTTCTCAAACTGAAAATGTTAGACTTCTTGATAACATTTTCAGTTGGTTTTTTTATTCTTTTTTACAAGTATCGATACTTATTCTGTAAGTTCGATACTTATAAAATAAGTATCGATACTTGCAAAAAAACTAAAAAAAAAACAACCGAAAATGTTATCAAGAAGTCTAACATTTTTAGTTCGAGGAAAAATTTTGAAACTTGCCGTCTTTTAGCCGCACTCTAGACATGCCGCACCCCAGACCTACTATGAAATATATGAAGATGACCTTCCTTGTGACTGTTGGAATGCCAAAAGGCAGCTACGTTAATTGTGCAGTCATGATTGTCTGGTTTGTGTGGCCGTGAGAGAGTGCACATGTTGCTTTGTCGTTGTTGTCGGTTTAGGATGCGGATCAAGAGACCTTTAAGGAGATGCGTCCTCCAGCTATAAAGGTGCTCTAGGGTTAAATCGACCGCTTTACTAGATTTTACTCAACTTCAAACTCTTTGACTGATTTCTTTGCAAGTCTTTTGACTTTTTATCTACCTCGTATTTTGCTAGAGACAATGGTTAGGTGATCCAAAAGCATCGATAAGAAGGTTGTCGAAAATCATTCAGAACCGACGACAACAAGTATGTTTGAAGGAAAAATCGACCAAAAATGAAGCGCAGAGGATATAGTTGTATCATGGTATGTTATGATAGAATTATAAGTTCAAGTTCGAGATTCCTAGGGAGACTGTTGTATAAGTGATTATTGTGATTCTGTCGAGAGTTCATCATGGTTTTACTTGTTGTAACGCCTCAGGTTTAGGGTATAGAGTTTGAACCAAGACCTGAGAAAGGTTTGTATATCGAATTTTGGGGTTCGAGTTGTCTTTAAATGAAATAGTTTCATAAAAAGGGTTTTAAAAAAATTAAATTGAGTTTTAAGGATAAATAAAAATAAATTAAGGTAAAAGAGGATTTTTGATTAAAAGAGAGTTTTAAAATAAAAGTGGAATAAAATAGAATATTTCAAAAAGAAAAAAAAGGGAGAGATACCCACTTTCTTCTTCCCCTTTTCAAAACCTTTTCACGTCAAAAACTCCCAAAGGCAAGCCACCATTCATTTCCACCAATCTTCACCATTTTGAAGGTTTCAAAGAGGTAAACAACTTGATTTTCACTCTTCTCTTCATTTAAATCTTAGTTGTAACATTTTCTTTCCAAGAATTTGGTGATTTCTCAAGTTCTCTCATTTTGGGTAAAATGAGTTTGTGAATGGGTTTAAGCAATTTAGTGAAAACAATGGTTTGAGTGATTTTTAAATCATGTTTTGAGTATAATATAAGGTTAATATGGCGGGTTTATCAAGAAATCCTAAAATGGAATAAATGGGTAAATTTTGAGTTGGGGAAAAACGGGTTTTGGGGTTGTTTGTGGTTGGAAATGGTTCCTAAGGGGTTTGTGGATGTGCGTTGAAGGTTTTGAAGCTTTTGGGTGTGTTTTGGATGTTAAATTGACGAAGTTGTGGTTTATTTTTGGTTAGTGTGGAAATGTGATTTGTTTTGATTAGTTTCAGGTAGGAATAAGAAATGATTGTTGTTGAATTGAGATAGAGTTGATTTCAGTGGGTTTGATTGTTGAAAAGTATGTTAACTCTTTGTTTTGATTTGAGTAGAAGCAACTGATAGAGATCTGGGTACTTTGGACGTGACACCTGGTGTTATGGAGGCTTGAAATCGGTGTTTCGGCTATCTTTGGGTTCTACCGATGAGTGGAAATGTTTTTGAGAGTTTAGGTTGAGCTTGAAAGGCCAACCTAAGCTCGAGAGTAAGTGTTAAATGTTTACATTTTATTTTTCTGGAATTCTATTTTTAAATCTTGTTATGCATTGTTGATATGAGATGAGATGAATGTGGGTGTATTTTGGCTAATGAGTGTGATATTGTTATGATGGCTTATATGACGTTTGAGTATTGGCAAATATGAGAGTCTTACCAGGTATAATTGATCAACCATAGGATTAGAGTGCACTTGTAAAATTCGTGCGTGACCCTAGTGATGTAAGATGCCATAAGGGAGGAGTATGTTGATGTAAGATGCCATCGAAAGCTTTATTGTTAGACCTCGGTGATGTAAGATGCCATCGTGAGTCTTGTTGTTCTTATAGATTTAGTGATGTAAGATGCCATCGAGTCCAATCTGCATATCCGAGTAATGTAATCATAGTTGCCATTATACTCTTGTGTTGGAAGGTTGATTGTTATCATGGTAGATGTTGAGAGTCACACCATCATGTTATATGTTGTTGCATTGCTTGATGTAAGATGTCAAGCACGTGTTAGATTGTTGATAATCTTATTGATGGAAATCATGCTTGTGGTTTTGTTTTCAAATCTTAAATGGTTTTGCTAAAACTGCATTGTTGTTGTTGTGGTTTGAGCACCACTCACTAAGCTTTTATGCTTACGCGCTCCTTTCCAACAATGCAGATTGTTAGTGATCTGAGAAGCAAAGGAAGGCAATGGAAAGGCTTTGGTGATCGTAGCTTAAGCTCAAGTATGGATTTTAAGTTGTAATAATGATTTAGCAATGAGGATACTTGTTTTTGTGGTTATGGAGGTGGTTGTAAACTCTTATGTGTTTAACCATGTTGCTACATGTTTTAAATGTTGAATCCATGCTATGTTGAGACTTGTTTTGGCCTTTAGTTAAATGCCTTATGTTTTGGACTTGTTGGTGTTTGAGTTAAAAATGTTCTTTTTGAGCTTTCATGGTTGAGATCTATGTTTGAGTGTGTGCATGTTTGAAACCTGCTTTTAAGGTGTTTTGCCTCTAGAATGTTTGCTTAACATGTTGTCATGTGGTTTGTGATCTCTCGGGGTAAGTTTGGGAAAGTTTGAGGATGCCAAAATGCATTTTCGGGCCAATCTGTGCCAAGGAATTTTGGAACATCTGGTATGGTTTCGGAATGGCCAGACTTTTGGGGCACCCGTATCGGAACGAGAGTGGTGTCGTTTCGGTACGTTTTGTCTCTGGAGACTCCCGTTTCGAAACCAAGAGGACCCGTTTCGAAACAACCTAATTTTGCTTTTTGATAAGAGCCCGCGTTTCGGAACAAGCAACCCATGTTTCGAAACACAGGTAGTTAAAGTGGTTAAAAGACATCTTTAAAGGTTTCCAAATGTTATGTTTTAGTCCCTAATGCTTGTATGCTTCCTAAGTGAGTTTAAATGTCTCGTTTGTGTTAGTCTTGCTTCGCGTGCTTGAAATATGACTAATAAACTATTTGGTAAGGTTTAAATTACCCTTTTGCTCTTGTTTTGGTGTGGTTTTGCAAAATGGTCCTTCGAGACTGATTGGCTCCAATTGGACATCCGATTGATGTCCGATTGAGACGTTGTTCTTCCGCTGTAACCCTTAACACCATAGGACCGTTAAATTGCATTTAGACAAGATAAATTTTAATCTAGGGTTGTTAATCGAAGGGAAATTCTCGAATATTTCTCCGGTTATCTACGTGTGACTCTTCTGATTCGGTCTTGTGACTAGACCGGGTCGAGGGGGTTACACTTGTCGTTTTACTGTTTGGAGGAAGGGTTTCACCTTCCATTGTACACATTCATAGTGGAGGTACTAAATACATATATGATTGCTCCGGGCCAACTCGCTAGAGTGTCATGGTGGACTTTAATCCATCCATAGATGTGCTGAAGATTCTCTTATCCTTGAATAGAGTGGGGCAAAAGATCTACGACGGGGTCGAGGGGGTTACACTTGTCGTTTTACTGTTTGGAGGAAGGGTTTCACCTTCCATTGTACCCATTCATAGTGGAGGTACTAAATACATATATGATTGCTCCGGGCCAACTCACTGGAGTGTCATGGTGGACTTTAATCCATCCATGGATGTGCTGAAGATTCTCTTATCCTTGAATAGAGTGGGGCAAAAGATCTACGACGGTCTATTCAGCTTCACACGGTGACAATAGAAGTGGTGGAGACTAAGGAGGCCATTGAGAGATGGTCCAACAAGTATAAGCTGGGGATTGGATCGGAACAAGTTCATCAAGGTTGCAAGAAAGTTACTTGAATGTTTTAATTTCCTTGTACGGTGGATGAAGCTCAGCAAAAACATGAGAACCTTCATCAGTAGGTGGAGGGTTGGAAGAAGGCCCAGGTGGTGTCGTTGTGAGATGGGGGCTGGTTAAAAGTTCTAGATGATATCACAATCTAAGAATCTTTTTAGATATTTCCTAAGAGGGAATAGTCCCAACGAAGCAAGACCGTATGACCCACTTCAGAACAAATAATTCCTCATGGCGTGGGTGACTGCAGAAAGGCGTGGCCTTAAAGAAGTCAAGATCCCTTGGCTAATGTGCTATTGGAGGAATCAATGGAGGATTCAAATATTTTGATATCTTAATGTACTTGTCCAAGGTGGCTTTTTTCACCCGATAAGGCCGTAGGTAAACTCGCATGGGATTTTGGACAATCTCCGAGTGCTTTGGAGGGTGAATCCCAAGAGAAAGTGGGTAGTGAAGTTGATACCATCAGAAAGACATGCATAGATGTTACCACAGAAAATGAAGAGGTTGAGAGGGCTGACTGTAGGGCGTGTAGGTGTTCCATTTTTGTGAGAGCGCAAGTGCACACTCCTGCAAGGTTATAGTATAAAAGATGTCGAATCCCACAAGGATTGGACAACTTGGTTCGTTTTGTAGTCCATGCACAAGGTAAAATAAAAACACAAGTGAATTGATTGTTGAGATGAAAATAAATGAAAACACAAGTAATAAAGGAGGTGACTCAAATTGATAGAGCATGTAGGGTTATGCTGCCACTTAGTGTGAGAATTGCGTTGAAAAAGGACTGAGTTATTTCGTGCTGCCACGATATGCTGCCTCAGCGGGTATGGCGGGCGCCAGGCTACGACCCTATCACGCGGCCGCAGCGGGTCACTTCTTTTGCAACTTTCGCTGTCTTGGCAGGTGAAATGAAAATAAGTCTTGGCGGAAGATCTGGCAGATACTCCAAGTTTGGCGGGATAGTCGACATTGATCCTCTCTATTTCTAGGCAAGGATGCTCGAAAAGCTAGTGTGACGTAGGCAATACCTAGCAATCTCAACGTGAACCTAACACAGGTTAGTAAACTCGGTTGGTGATCCTTTTTAGCCACTAAAACTTGTGAACTTGTTAGGAACCAAGTTAGTCACGCCCCAACATGTTGTGACCGTGCTTAACCCTTTCGTGAGCCTTACACTTTCATGCCCGACAAATAGATTCTCTCAACTGACAGGTGTGGACTAATTGAAAGAATGAAGTGCATATATTAGGAAAACTTGAAATATTTTATTAAAAGAAAACAACTCAAAACCTAATACAACAGTTTCACAATTAATTTATAACCTAACCCAAACCCAAATGAAGTTTAGAACATGACGTCGGCAAAGAACACTAGCTAAGTCTATATAAAACCTAAGATGATTTGAACTAGGAGTATAATGGGTATTTATAGACTAATGACTAGGTTAAGTCCTCCTTAAAGAAGAAATCCTTGAAAGTAGCTTTCCATCTTCAATATGACTTTAAACTCTGACTTCTTTACGTGGAATATGGGCTTTATCTCATTTGCCTTAGTCCGCAAGTAACCTTGAGATATCACTTCGGCGACTCTGGCTGCTACTATAGACGTCGGAAAATTAAGTGGATGTCAGCGATAGATTCAGAATTTTAAGCTCTACAAATCGCACTCCGGTTCTCCAACTCCATAGTCAGCTGCCGTGGGCAGCAAGGTCGGTAGCAACATTGCTCGGCATCTACTCGGCAGCAACTGTCTTCAGCTGGAGCTGCATCAGTACAACTTCTTGATCTGTTGCCTCAGTGTTGCATCCTCAGCTCCTCTTTCCTTTCTCAGCCTTTATTACCTAGAAACAAATATACACTAAAACAATATCTCTTGTTTACCAAATAAACGATAATCTATAAAAGCAAGGTAAAATAAAGAAATACTGTAAAATGCAATGCATGAACCTTCTTATGCCTAAAATGAGCTTGAAAACAGTAATAATAAGAGGTGGAATGTGCAGGAAATATAGGACTTGTGGACACTTTACAGACCCCCAAACTCGAACTATTGCTTGTCCTCAAGCAACGCAGTCTAAAATACTTGCTCTAATAATAACCAGAAAGAAAATGTTGTCTTTAACTTGATTTTATGCCTCAAGACCGTGGCACCTATATTAAATTAGTGAAGGGAAATAAGCAAGAAAATAACAAAGAATTAAATTTCTAATGCTAGTGTGGTGTGTGCATGTCTGTAAATAGGCTGAATATGTAAAATAAATAATTAAACAAAGATGTTGCTGTGATTTAAAGGTTGCTGTCGAGGCAACACAATTGAGTACAATGTTTTCAATCATGGCAGTGAGGGCTTTAGCTTATCACAACTACTCTTCTAGGTCTGAAGTTGAGATAGGAGCAAACTACAAAACCCCGAACCCTTGGAGTAGAGTCATCCCGTGAAGGCTTTCATTCACCCATGCTAATTTGTCCGTTACTTCAAGGCTTTCAGATTTATGGACTTTGATAGCAGCGAAGTGTCCTCGCACATGATTCTTCCTAGAGCCTGTTGCGGGCACCTCTAGGGTAAAACATCATTGTTCTTTGTTTTTACCTCTGCTGCCGTGGCAGTGCTATTTTTCTGTTCCTTTTGCCTGCCTCGGCGGCTACCTGTAATCATCGTTAGAATTTTGCAAAGAATTCTAAAAACAAGCAGACAATGTTCATCAAATATTCTAACACATTCAGCAAGTAATAGAGGTGTTTGACAATTTTAGGGAAAAAGAAAATTTCTAAGTCGTATTTCATGCTTTTCCCAAGTTTAAGTTCAATTTTTAGTTAGGTGCGAAAATAAATTGATCGGCTGTCCTATCATAGGCACAAGTCATAACAAATTTTTCTTTTCTGATTATTATTAAGGCAAGTACAATGCAACCTATATGCAACTAAAGATGCTTAGACAAAAGATGCGAGAGCTATACCCCCAAACTCGAGATGGGCATTACCCTCAATGCACAAAACAAACAAATTAATAAAAGAAAGAAAAAAAAGGGAAGAAGGCTTAGGTTGCTTTTAGTTGCAGGTTACGACAGCGGGCTTGGTATTCCTGCCTCGTGCTTTGTGGTTCTTGGGTTTGGACCTGTAGAATTAATTGTGAGACGGGAATAAAGAAAAATTAAAACAAATGAAACATAATACTAAAAACTACTCTTACTAAAGCAGTAAATAGAGGCCAAGATAAGGTTATGTCACAGTGGGGTGGCCATCCCCAATGTGAATACTTCCTGTTCTTTTACGGCAAAGTCCCCTGTATAGTGCTTTAGTCGCTGCCCATTGACCTTGAACTCTGTCCCTCCATTTGCAGATTTTATTGTTACGGTGCCATGTGGGAAGGCTTGGAATACTTCGTAGGGTTCTGGCCATCTGGATTTTAGCTTCCCAGGAAACAGTCTGAGGCGTGAATTGACCAGCAACACTTGCTGCCCTGGCAGGAACTGTCGCTGCTGAATCTTGCTGTCCTGCTATTTTTTGTTTTTTTATTGTATAGCTTGGCGTTCTCGTATGCCTCTTGCCGAAGTTCTTCCATTTCTTTTAGATTTAGTAGTCTCTTTTCCCCAGCCTGTTTCCAGTCCATGTTAATTGTCTTGACTTCCCAATACGCCTTCTGTTCTATCTCGACAGGGAGATGGCAGGCCTTTCCGTATACTAGACGATATGGGGACATTCCTAGCGGTGTTTTGTATGCTATTTGATATGCACAAAGAGCATCGTCTAGTTTCAGTGACCAATCTTTTCTATTAGGGTTGACAACTTTCTCTAAGATGGTCTTGACTTCCATGTTCAAAATTTCTGCCTGCCCATTTGTTTATGGATGATAGGCCGCGACAATTTTGTGCTTGACCCCCACTTTCTGGAGTATCTTCGCAATTAATCTGTTATCAAAATGGGTGCCTTCATCACTAATGATTGCTCTTGGTACTCCAAACCTCGTGAAGATGTTCTTTCGTAAGAACCTATGAACGGTCTTTGAATCATTGTGAGGGGTGGCAATGACTTCTACCCACTTAGAAACGTAATCAATTTCTAGGAGGATATACATGTTTCCACATGAATATAGGAATGGTCCCATGAAATCTATCCCCCACACATCGAACAATTCGACCTCCATGATTATTTGAAGGGGCATTTCATTCCTTCTCGATATGTTTCCTGTTCTTTGGCAGCTGGCACACTGTTTGTAGAATGTTTGAGCGTTTTTATGTAGTGTCGGCCAAAAGAACCCTGATTGCAGCACCTTTTCTGTTGTGCGTTGCCCTCCAAAATAGCCTCTGTATGGTGCTGCGTGGCATTGTGAAAGTATGGTCTGATGTTCATCCTCTAGTACGCACCGTCTGATAACCTGGTCTGCACAGTTTTTAAACAAGAAAGGCTCGTCCCAAAAATAATGCTTAGCATCATGTTGGAATCGTTTCTTACCTTGGAAGTTAATTTCATAAGGCAAAACACCAAATACTAAATAATTTACAATATCATCGTACTGGGGTGTGTCAATTGATGTTGCTGCCGCGACTTCTGCGTGGGTGACATGTAATAGTCCTTCAGCTTTCAGGGTGACTACCAGAGCAGAGGCTAGTAGCAGCTGTTCGTCAGGGAATTCATCTTGAATTTCGCTGTGGAAGGTGTTCTCTTGTTTATGCTCAAGCCGAGAGAGATGGTCCGCCACTTGATTTTTTGTGCCCTTTTTGTCTCGGATTTCCACGTCAAATTCTTGCAGCAGTAGGATCCACTGAATTAGGCAGGGCTTTGCGTCTTTATTTGCGAACATGTATCTTAAGGCAGAATGGTCCATGTGAACTATCACCTTTGTGCCGATCAGGTAGATCCGGAACTTATCGAAGGCAAATACTACTACCAGCAGTTCTTTTTATGTAGTGGTGTAGTTGGTCTAGGAAGGATTTAGTGTTTTGCTAGCGTAGTATATGACGTGAAAGATCTTATCTCTGCACTGCGTTAAGGCGGCGCCAACGACAGTGTCACTAGCATCACACATGAGTTCGAAGGGTTGGCTCCAGTCAGGGGGGACTACCACAGGTGTTGTGACCAGCTTTTCCTTTAATGTTTTGAATGCCTCTTGGCATGCCTCGTCGAAGATGAATGACTTGTCCTGCTCCAGCAAAGTACACAGTGGTTTAGAAATATTAGAAAAAAATTCAATGAATCTGCGATAGAAACCTGCGTGTCCCAGAAAACTGCGTATGCCCTTTGCAGCGGTCGGCAGTGACAAGTTGGCTATGACTTCAATCTTGGATTTGTCTACTTCTATTCCCTATGCGGAAATTTTATGCCCTAAGACTATGCCTTCGTTGACCATAAAATGGCATTTTTCTCAATTAAGCACTAGGTCTATTTCCTCACATATAGTCAGTACTTTCTCAAGGTTTCCGAGGCAGTTGTCGAAGCTGCTGCCGAAGACAGAGAAGTCGTGCATGAAGATTTCCATGAAATCTTCTATCATGTCGGAGAAGATAGCCATCATGCATCGCTGGAATGTGGCTGGGGCATTGCACAAACTGAATGACATTCTTCGAAAGGCATAGATGCCATATGGGAAAGTGAAGGTTGTTTTGGCCTATTCCTCCGGTGCGATGGCGATTTGGTTGTACTCTGATTATCCATCTAAAAAGAAATAAAAGGGTTTTCCAGCAAGGTGGTCAAGCATTTAATCAATAAAAGGTAACATAAAATGATCTTTTTTGTTGCTTTATTTAACTTGCGGTAATCCATGCATATCCGCCAACCAGTTACTGTTCAAGTTGGGATTAATTCGTCATTATCATTGCTTACCACAATTATTCCACCTTTCTTTGGTACACATTGTACTGGGATTACCCATTCGCTGTCTTAGATTGGATATATGATATCAGCATCTAGCCACTTGATGATTTCCTTTTTGACAACTTCTCTCACGGCCTCATTTAATCTCCTCTGGGCATCCACAATTGGTTTGTGATCATGCTCAAGTTGGATTTTATGCATGCAAAATGACAGGGCTGATTCCCTTTATATCTGCAATGGTCCAGCCTATTGCCTTCTTATGTTGCCGCAGCAGCACAATCAATTGCTATTCCTGTTTGGGCTGCAACTTGGAAGAAATTATAACTAGTAGTGTATCATTAGGTCCCAGGAAAACATATTTAAGCTGTGAAGGTAAGGCTTTTAACTCAAGAGTAGGAGGTTATTCGGTGGATGGTTTGAACATCTTGCCCCCCTTTTCTGTGTAATTCAGAGGTTCAAAGTACTTACCTGGTATGTTTGTTATCCAATATGCATCTTCCTGTTCTTCCGTTTCCTGTTCCGTCTACTCTTCACATTGTTCATCTTCCGGGTAGTTCTTTAAATGGTTGCCGTGGCAGCTGCCGAAATTTCTGCCTGGGCAGTCTTGCTATAGGTAAGGTCTGTTGTCTTCAAGGTTGAACTCTGAGACATCATCCAGCAGCTGGTATTCTTCTGGATCTTCAGCCTATCTCATGGACTGGAAAACGTTTATTTTTACTTGTTGATCGTCTATCCTCATCGTAAGTTTGCCTTTTTCCACATCGATCAGTGTTCTGCCCGTAGCAAGGAAAGGCCGCCCCATGATGATTGGTGATTTTTCATTCGCTTCACAGTCCAATACCAAGAAATCGACATGAAAAATAAATTCATCCACCTTTACTAGGTTGTCCTCAAGTTTTCCTTCCGACTGTACATATGTTCTGTCAGCCAGCTGAAGCATCACCGTTGTTGGGCGGGCGTCTCCTACTCCTAGTTTCTAGAAAACAGATTTGGACATTAAGTTTATGCTTGCCCCAAGGTCACATAATGCTCACACGGAGTGGTTGCTGCCTATTTTGCAGGGGATTATAAAGCTGTCTGGATCTTTCTTTTTAGGCTGTGCTTTATTGTGCATCATAGCCATGCATCATTCCGTTACTGCCACTGTTTCAAATTACCCAATCCTTGTTCTCTTGGATATCATATCTTTTAAGAATTTGGCATAGCTGGACATTTGTTCAATCAACTCTATTAGAGGAAGGTTGATTTTGACTTGCTTTAGCACATCCAAGAACCTTTTATATTGCATCTCTTGCTTATGTTTCTTCAGTCTCTAGGAAATGGTGGTGGATGTACAGGGTTGACAATTTTTTTCTTTGCTGGGCATCCTATTCTGGGTAGCTGATTCAGGTTCTGCCCGTTCATTCCCGGTATTATCTGCTGATTCCATGTTTTGGTGTTGTCGCGGCAGATTGATCGACGGGTCGAACTGGTTCGACAAGTGCTGTTTCTCTTCAGCAGACATGGATGGGTCCTGTAATGTTATCCCGCTTCTGGTTGTTACAGCCTTGCACTGTTCATGGGATTTTCCTTTTGCTATTTCAGTGTCACTAGGTAATCCACCCGTTGGCCTAGTACTGACGATCTGAGCAAACTTCCTGAACTGTGTCTCCAGATTTTTTAATGTTGCCTCTTGGTTGTTCATCCTTCTTTCTGTCATGTACATGAAAGATTTGGTTTTATCAATGAATTTATTTGTATTAAGTATGAAATCATTAGTACGAGACATGAAACTATGCAGGGTAGATTCTAAAGAGGAAGTGTTTACATCCTGCTATGGTGGCATCTGCCGTGACAGGTTCTGCTGATAATCTCCCCATTGCTGTGATGGGTTTGCAGCAATTCTGGGGTTGCTCCAAGGGTAGTTGGAATGGTTCTTCCATCTTGGGTTGTAGGTATTCTGTGCAGGTCTACTATTCCTCTCATATCCTCCCATATAATTGGCGGATGCGGCGCAGTCAGAGGAATCATGGTCGCCACCGCATTCTTCACAAAATGGCTCCACAGCTTTTACTTCATATACCTCCCCAGCAGGTTGGACAATCTTCATGACTAGCTCCGTCAGTGCGTCTAGGCGGGAGTTAACAGATTCTGAGGCCTCTACCTCATTTACATTGGCTGACCGCCTTGTGCCGCCTCAGCGGGCTATCGGGTATTTGTATTCATTTTTAGCGGCTTGGTTCATCAGCCGTAGTGCTTCCTCTGGGGGTCTGTCGAGAATGATCTCATTGGCTGAGGCATCTATCATCATCCGAGTTGGGTAGTAAATCCCGTTGTAGAATATGGATACCTACATCCAAGCTGGAAGACCATGTAGCGGGCAGTTATTCAGCATTTGTTGGTATCGCTCCCATGCTTCGTACATCGACTCATCATCCCCTTGTCTGAAGGTTGTGATCTCATTTCGTAGCCTATCAGTAACGTTGGACAGGCTTTAATGGTCTAGAAAATCTTTGCAGAGCTCCGTCCATGTGTTGAAAGATCCGGCTGGCTGGTTATTTAACCATTGTTTTGCCTTATCCCTTAGTGAATAGGGGAACAACCTCAGCCTCAATACCTCATGGTGGACACCATGTATCTTGAATGCTCGATAAATGTCCAGGAATCCTCGTAAATGCTGTCGAGCATCTTCTGTGGCAGTCCCTCCAAAGTGCCCTAGTGTGTTTATCATGTTGAATATGACGAACTTTAATTCAAAATGGTCCGCCCATATGTCAGGTTCTGTCACTATTGGGTCGAACCCTCGGAAGTTGTGCTCAAGATATTCTCTAGTAGTTCGAGTGGGCTGGGGTTGCCTGGGCAGATCAGAGGGGTCCTACCGTGGTAGATCTTGCGGGCCTCTGGGCGGCAAGTCCTACTGCCTGCCCCTGCCATGTGCGACATCGTTTGGTGGGTCCTCGCTTACCATGTTTACCCTTGCTTTTCCTTTGTCTTCTTTGTTTTGCTTTAGGACTTCCCTGAGCTCCTTCTTAATCCTTCTTGTTTCACGTTCGAGATCATCGTAAATGAGGAGATTTCCTTTAGGGTTTGCCCTGGTCATACACTAGCAAAGGGAGGTAAAATATTTTTTTTGATTAAAAATAAAAATAAAATAAAAAGTAAATAAAAGGTGCAGAAATTGAAAAACAAAATTTGTTGTTACCAATCCCCGGCAACGGTGCCAAAAACTTGTAGGGCGTGTAGGTGTTTCCTTTTTGGGAGAGCGCAAGTGCACACTCCTGCCAAGTTATAGTATAAAAGATGCCGAATCCCACGAGGATTGGACAACTTGGTTCGTTTTGTAGTCCCTTTACAAGGTAAAGTAAAAACACAAGTGAATTGATTGTTGAGATGAAAATAAATGAAAACAAAAGTAATAAAGGAGGTGGTTTAAATTGATAGAGCATGCATGGTTATGCTGCCACATAGTGTGAAAATTGCGTTGTAAAAGGACTGAGTTGTTCTGTGCTGCCACGATATGTTGCCTCGGCGGGTATGGCAGGCGGCAGGCTACGACCCTGTCATGTGGTCGCAACGGGTCATTGCTTTTGCAACTTTCACTGTCTCGGTAGGTGAAATGGAAATACATCTTGGCGGTAGATCTAGCAGATACTCCAAGTTCGGTGGGATAGTCGACAATGATCCTTCTTATTTCTAGGAAAGGATGCTCGAAAAGCTAGCGTGAGATAGGTGAGACCTAACAATCTCAGCATGAACCTAACACATGCTAGTAAACTTGGTTGGTGATCCCTTTTAGCCGCTGAAACTTGTGAACTTGTTAGGAACCAAGTTAGTCACGCCCCAACATGTTGTGACCGTGCTTAACCCTTTCGTGAGCCTTACACTTTCATGCCCGACAAATGGATTCTCTCAACTAACTAGTGTGGACTAATTGAAAGAATGAAGTGCATAGATTAAGCAAACTTGGAATATTTTATTAAAAGAAAACAACTCAAAACCTAATACAACCGTTTCACAACTAATTTACAACATAACCCTAACCCAAATGGAGTTTAGAACATGACGGCGGCAGAGAACACTAGCTAAGTCTATATAAAACCTAAGATGATTTAAACTAGGATTACAATGGGTATTTATTGACTAATGACTAGGTTAAGCCCTCTTTAAAGTAGAAGTCCTCGAAAGTAGCTTTCCATCTTCAATACGAATTTAAACTCTGACTTCTTTACGTGGAATATGGACTTTATCTCATTTTCCTTACTCCGCAAGTAACCTTGAGATCTCACTTCGGCGGCTCTGGCCGCTGCTACAGACGTCGGAAAATTAAGTGGATGGCAGCGATAAATTAAAAATTTTAAGCTATACAAATCGCACTCCGGTTCTCCAACTCCATAGTCAGCTGTCGTGGGCAACAAGGTCAGCAACAACATTGCTCGGAAGCTACTCGGCATCAACTGTCTTCAGCTGGGGGTGCATCAGTACAACCCCTTGATCTGTTGCCTCAGCATTGTATCCTCAGCTCCTCAGTACAATATCTCTTGTTTACCAAATAAACAATAATCTATAAAAGCAAGGTAAAACAAAAAAATACTTTAAAATGCAATGCATGAACCTACTTATGCCTAAAATGAGCTTGAAAACAGTAATAATAAGAGGTGGAATGTGCAGGAAATATAGGACTTGTGGACACTTTACACTGGCTCGTTTAGCGGTGATTTAAGTGAAGTAGCCTGGAAAGGCATCGATACCTTCGAAGAAGTCGATTGGGATAATCTTTGCGAGGGGATTTCGGAGGATCTAGATGGTACTTTTGGTGCTGTATTGGCATCAGTTTGAGTTGAGCATTCCTCTCGTGTTTCAATTTTTTCGGGGAGTGATAAGGATAATAGACCAAAGACTTTGCCCATTATGGATATGAGGTTCTTTGCTTCATCTAATTTGACCATTTCCTTGAAAAGTGGAGGTAACGAGGCTTAGAAAACATGCACTCATGTTATGTGTGCAAAATTTCTATTTTTATGACCCTCTTTACTCATATTATTGTTAGACTTAGGCGTATATTAGTTGCATTTATAGCCATTCATGCATATTTTCATTGTTCCCTTCGTGGTTATGCTTGATTTCATCTTTTGGTTAGTTTTGGTGGAAAAAGGGTACTGTTGGAGGATGTTTTGTGTGCATGATTCGTTGCTCGGGCAAGCTAGAAGTTACCGTGGAAATTAAGGATAAGATGAAGTGGCTGCCGATTTGATGACTAGATAAATCTAACATGTTCAAGATAAATGACGTGGAGCAAAGGAGTTGGAGTTCCATGCAGAGATCAAAAGGATATCAAATTCCAAGAGTTTTATGAGGAGATTTTGGAGGAATAAAAATATAATAAAAGAAATTTATTTCTTTTCAGATATTTAATTCCAATTTAACTTCCCCCTCAAGAAAGACTTTGACCTAGCTATCTTCTATATAAAGAAGGCCAAGCCGCCTACTTCAACATGCTCAGTTAGAGAGAATTCGAGAGAGGGGCTGAACCGATTTCATCTTCTTCTTCTTTTGTTTCGGTTTTGTTTATGATTGGAGAGTTTTATTTTGAGTTTATTTTAAACCCAACCATGAACTAAAACTATTTGGCTCGGGTTATTGTGTTTACGAAAACGATTTGGTTTGTTTTAGGTATTTGAGTTTGCAATTTTAATTCAAGGTTTGTTCATTCTTGGTTCTTAATTTTGTTTATGAGTGAATTGGGAGAGGATCTCGTGAATTCATCCATTTATCTAATATCGGGATAGTTAGATTCAAGAAACGAATGAGCATGGTCTTTATTCAATCAAACGATGGTGAAGACTAATTCGACTTAGGGATAAATTATGAATTTAAAAGCTAAAAGGAACGCAAGATCGATTATTGTCAACCTTTGGTTCACGCATAGATGTATTATCAAGGCATGCACAATTCACAAGTGTTTTAAATTAGGGATAAGAAGAAGCCATTGAAGAACGCTTCGCCGAACCTTGAAGGTTGTCGCCCAGACATTCGCTCCATTCCCACATTGCCCAAGCAATTGCTTCACTAGTTGCCCAGGCAATACGACTGTTGCCAATTGCCAAGGCGATTGAGTCATTTTTGCACTCAATTACGAAGACAATCCATTCAATTATCACTCCTCAAAATCATGATAACTCGTCATATTCTCTCTTATTTTATTACATCTCTCTTTTATTTAATTGGTCTTTATTTTACTTGTTAATTAGAACTCCTACAATCACCAAATTGTGTTTTTATTTTCAGTGCGAGAAATTAGATTTCCGAAGTAGCACCAATCCCTGTGGAGACTAAATCTTTCTATTCTATAACTTACGATGTGTACACTTGCACCAATTGCGAAGAACTTATTACACGGAACAAGTTTTTTGCACCGTTGCCGGGGATTGGCAATAGCAACTTTGTTTTTATTTTCTTGCACCTCTATTTCTATTTTACAGTTTCAAAGGGTTACAAATTTTGGTTTTGCATTGGTGTATGACTAGGGCAAGACCGACAGCTCCAGAATATCCCCTTGATCCAGAAATTGAATGTACCTTTCAGAGACTCAGACTGATAGCAACAATGGTTGACCCACCTACTATCCGGAACGATAATGTGAATGCCAACGACAATCAAAATGCCGTAGCAGGAGGTGGAGTACCTGCTCTACCGATCCTTGTACAAATCTGAACCGTTCGTGATTATTTAGAGGAAGATCTCAATAAATTAAACCCAGAGTTGTCACACCTGAAATTGAAGTTGCCCACTTCGAATTAAAGCCAATAATGTTCAATATGATTAATACAATCGGTCAATTTGGCGGATCGACAATTGAAGATGCCAGACAACATCTCAAATCCTTCCCGAAGATTTGCAATTCATTCAAACTACAAGGAGTCCATGAGGATGTTTTGAGGCTACAATTAATCCACTATTCACTGAGGGATAGGGCGAAATCGTGGTTGAATAGTATTCCATCCGGATTAATAGGATCTTGGACTTATTTATACCGTGATTTCCTTGCTAGATTTAATCCTACAAATATGACTGATAAGTTATGTAACGAAATTACTTCTTTTCGGCAGGTAGATGATGAATCCATGTCCGAGGCTTGGGAGCGATATATAGAACTATTACACAAATGTTCCCTACATGGATTCCCAGTATGGACACAAGTGACGATGTTTTACAACGCAGTAAACACACCAACAAGGATGATGCTAGATGCCTTGGAAAACGGCATACTCCTAGACAAGCCACCAGAAGAAGCAATAGAGATTTTGAACAGGCTTGCTAAAAATGATTATCAATTCCTATCTACCAGAAGAGGAGGAGTCAGATGTCATGCCACGATAAACGAGCTTGAGTCATCATATGTCATTCTCACACAATTGACTACTTTAACCAATTTGGTTAAAAACATGCAGTGACCAAGCAACACATAGGAGATCAAGGTTTTAGATTCAATTTGTGATTTATGTAACAGTAACCATGATTCTTCTAAGTGTTCGCAGAACCCAGAGTCTAGCTTTTATGTTGGAAACTACAACCGGAACAATAATGCAATGTCTAACACATACAATCCGATTGGGAAGAAACATCCTAATTTTTCATGGAGCAATCCCAACAATTCCCTCAACCAGAACAATCAGAATGCACAAGCATCAGGATTCCAACAGAACATGCCATGACAACAGATGTCACAACAACAATAAACGCCATCAAGTTATTTGGAAAATTCTCTTAATGCTTTTATGTTAAAAACTGAATCTTATAAGGTTGAGAATATGGTAAAGACTGACGCTTTCATTAACAGGACTGAGATGAGATTGTAGAATCATGAGGCAGCCCTGAAATCATTGGAGACTCAATTCGGGCAATTCATCCAAAACCTGAATACAAGACCGCAGAGAGGTATACCCAACGATACTGAGGCCACGAGCATTGCAAAGCAATCACCACTAGTAGTGGCCGACAACTTAAAGAAGCCCAAGCTCACTCAAAGGAGAACACTCAACCAAAAGAGTAGCCTTTTGTCTGAAAAGATGACTCCAATGACAAAACCTCTGCCAAAACTGATGAAACGGAGAATCCCTCAGCAACTGCACATGTCTCGGCAAGTCTTGATGCCTCGGAAACTGCAAATGCCTCGGCAAATCCTGATGCCTCGGCAATGCCATCCATAAAGATCCAAACCAATGAAAGGGTTGAGGACATCCAACTTCCACCACCATTCCCTAGAGGTTGAAACGAAAAAAAAGCAAGAATATCAGTTCAAGAAGTTCCTTGACATCTTAAAGCAAGTCCACATCAACTTGCCTCTGGTCGAAGCGATAGAACAAATGCCAAACTATGCTAAGTTTTTTAAAGACATTGTCTCTAAAAGAACTACGCTGGGGAATTCGAAATTGTTGCTGTGACGGAAGGATGCATGGACGTGTTGCATAATTGAATGTCGCCTAAGCTAAAAGATCCCAGAAATTTCACAACACCTTGTGCAATCAGAAATCATTATGTCGGGAAGGCGTTATGCAATCTTGGAGCAAGCATAAAACTTATGCCGAAATCTATCTTCCAACGATTAGGCATAGGGAAGGCGAGGCCTACAACTGTGATGCTGCAGCTTGCGATCAGATCTTATATGCATCCAGAGGGAAAAACCGAGGATGTATTGGTAAGAGTTGATAAATTTATTTTCCCGCTGACTTTATTGTTTTGGATTGTGAAGCAGATGAGTTCACACCCATTATTCTTGGGAGACCATTCCTAAAAACGGGAAGGACCTTGATTGATGTTGAAAGAGGAGAACTCACGATGAGGGTGAACGATCAACAAGGCAAACTAAATGTTTTTCAAACCCTCAAGCAAGCCGACGATCCAGAGGAGTGCCAAGTCAACCAAGCCACCACTGAATTCAACTTTGACATAGAAGAGAATTGCCTCAGCAATTTTATTGCCGAACAAGAAAAACCTGAGAAGTTCGAAGAGCTGAACGACAAAGAGCAAGAAGAAGCAAATTGGATAACAAGTCAACCAGGTACATACTTTGAACCATTATATTATTTAGGTAAGGAAGGTAAACTCGAGAAACCCTCAATTGAACAACCTCCTATTCTTGAGTTGAAACCATTGCTAGGGCAATTGAAATATATTTATTTGGGAACCGAAAACACATTGCCTGTACTTATTTCTTCTAAGTTGCAGCCTGAACAGGAAAAGAGGTTGATTGACATGCTAACGCTGCACAAGAAGGAAATAGGGTGGACAATTGCCGATTTGAAGGGAATTAGCTTGACGCTATGTATGCACAAAATCCTTTTGACGGATGATCATAAATCGAAGATTGAGGCACAAAGAAGACTTAACCATGTTATGAAGGAAGTTGTGAGGAAAGAAATCATAAAGTGGTTAGATGTCGGTATCATCCATCCTATCTCCGACAATATATGGGTAAGTCTCGTACAATTTGTACCGAAAAAGAGTGGTATAACTCTGGTAAGTAACGAAAACAATGAACTAATCCCAACTAGGACTATGACCGGTTGGAGGGTTTGCATGGATTACCGTAAGTTAAATTAAGCTAATAAAAAGGATCACTTTCCTTTACCCTTTATTGATCTAATGCTTGACCATCTTGCATGTAAACCATTTTATTATTTTCTTGATGGTTACTCAGGTTACAATCAAATAGCCATAGCACCGGATGATTAGGCAAAGACCACTTTCACATGCCCGTATGGTACATATGTGTTTCGAAGGATTTCGTTCAGATTATGCAATGCTTCGAAACCTTCCAGATATGCATGATGGCAATCTTCTCTGACATGGTTGAAGACTTCCTTGAAATCTTCATGGATGATTTTTCGGTATTTGGGGATAGTTTCGACAATTGCCTCGACAATTTGGAGAAAGTTCTAATACGATCTAAAGAGTCTGACCTAGTTCTAAATTGGGAAAAATGCCACTTTATGGTAGATGAAGGTATAGTGCTCGGCCACAAGATCTCCTCCAAAGGGATTGAATTCGACAGAGCCAAGGTGGAAGTGATCGAAAAATTGCCACCACTAAATTCAGTCAAAGGAATCCGAAGCTTTCTTGGTCATACATATTTTTATAGAAGGTTTATTTATAATTTTTCTAAAATTTTTAAACCTTTGTTTAACTTGCTTGAACAGGATAAAGTTTTTGATTTTGATGAATCATGTGCCGCGACATTTAAAAACCTAAAGGAACAACTTGACTCAGCACCCATTGTCATTCCACCTAACTGGTCCCTACCTTTTTGAACTCATGTGTGACGCAAGTGATTTTGTGGTAGGTGATGTTTTAGGCCAACAAAAAGGTAACATCTTCCATGTAATATACTATGCCAGTAAAACCCTTAACGATGCTCAATTGAATTACACCACAACGGAAAAGGAATTACTAGCAGTAGTTTTTACATTTGACAAGTTTCGTTCCTATTTGATTGGTACTAAGGTAATTGTCCATACTGATAACTCGGTAATTAATCGGAAAAGAAAAATTTGTTATGACTTGTGCCTATGATAGGACAGCCGATCAATTTATTTTCGCACCTAACTAAAAATTGAACTTAAACTTGGGAAAAGCATGAAATACGACTTAGAAAATTTTCTTTTTGCCTAAAATTGTCAAACACCTCTTTTACTTGATGAATGCGTTAGAATATTTGATGAACATTGCATGTTTGTTTTTAGAATTCTTTGAAAAACTCTAACAATGATTACAGGTAGCCGTCGAGGCAGGCAAAAGAAACAGAAAAATAGCACTACCACATCAGCAGAGGTAAAAACAAAGAACAATGTTGTTTTACCCTAGAGGTGCCCGCAACGGGCTCTAGGAAGAATCATGTGTGAGGACACTCCGCTGCTATAAAAGTCTATGAATCTGAAAGCCTTGAAGTGACGGACAAATTAGCATGAGTGAATGAAAGCCTTCACGGGATGACTCTACTCCAAGGGTTCGGGGTTTTGTAGTTTGCCCCTATCTCAACTTCAGACCTAGAAGAGTAGTTGTGATAAGCTGAATCCCTCACTGTCATGATTGAAAACATTATGCTCAATTGTGCTGCCTCGACAACAACCTTTTAATCACATCAGTATCTTTGTTTAATTATTTATTCTACATATTCAGCATGTTTACAGACATGCACACACCACACTGGCATTAGAAATTTAATTCTGAGTTATTTTCTTGCTTATTTCCCTTCACTAATTTAATATAGGTGCCACAGTCATGAGGCATAAAATCAAGTTAAAGACAAGCTTTTCTTTCTGGTTATTATTAGAGCAAGCATTTTAGCCTACATTGCTTGAGGACAAGCAATAGTTCGAGTTTGAGGGTGTGTAAAGTGTCCACAAGTCCTATATTTCCTGCATATTCCACCTTTTATTATTATTGTTTTCAAGCTCATTTTAGGCATAAGTAGGTTCATGCATTGCATTTTACAATATTTCTTTGTTGTACCTTGCTTTTATCGATTATCGTTTATTTGGTAAACAAGAGAAACTATTTTAGTGTATTTTTGGTTTTTAGGTAATAAAGGCCGAGAAAGGGAAAGAAGAGCTGAGGATGCAATGCTGAGGCAGCAGATCAAGGGGCTGTACCGATGCATCTCCAGCTGAAGACAGTTACTGCCGAGTAGCTGTCGACCTTGCTGCCTACGGCAGTTGACTATGGAGTTGGAGAACCGGAGTGCGATTTGTAGAGCTTAAAACCCTGAGTCTATCGCCACCATCCACTTGATTTTCCGACATCTGTAGCAGCAGCCATGAGCCGCCGAAGTAAAATCTTAAGGTTACTTGCGGGCTAAGGCAAATGAGATAAAGTCCATATTCCATGCAAAGAAGTCAGAGTTTAAAGTCATATTAAAGATGGAAAGCTACTTTCGAGGACTTCTACATTAAGGAGGACTTAACCTAGTCATTAGTCTATAAATACCCATTGTACTCCTAGTTCAAATCATCTTAGGTTTTATATAGACTTAGCTAGTGTTCTCTACCGCCGCCATGTTCTAAACTCCATTTGGGTTAGGGTTATGTTGTAAATTAGTTGTGAAACGATTGTATTAGGTTCTGAGTTGTTTTCTTTTAATAAAATATTCCAAGTTTGCTTAATTTATGCACTTCATTCTTTCAATTAGTTCACACCTGTCAGTTGAGAGAATCCATTTGTCGGGCACGAAAGTGTAAGGCTCGCGAAAGGGTTAAGCACGGTCGCAACATGTTGGGGCGTGACAAACTTGGTTCCTAACAAGTTCACAAGTTTCAGTGGCTAAAAGGGATCACCAACCGAGTTTACTAGCCTGTGTTAGGTTCACGCTGAGATTGCTAGGTCTTGCCTACGTCACACTAGCTTTTCGAGCATCCTTTCCTAGAAATAGGGAGGATCATTGTCAACTATCCTGCCAAACTTGAAGTATCTGTCAGATCTGCCGCCAAGACTTATTTCCATTTCACTTGTTGAGACAACGAAAGTTGCAAAAGCAGTGACCTGCTGAGGCCGCATGACAGGGTCGTAGCCTGCTACCCGCCATACCTGTCGAGGCAGCATATCGTGGTAGCACGAAACAACTCAGTCCTTTTACAACACAGTTTTCACACTAAGTGGCAGCATAACCCTGCCTGCTCTATCAACCTGAATCACTGCCTTATTACTTGTGTGTTCATTTATTTTTCATCTCAATAATTAATTCACTTGTGTTTTTATTTTACCTTGTGCAGGGACTACAAAACGAACCAAGCTGTCCAATCCTCGTGGGATACGACATCTTTTATACTATAACTTGGCAGGAGTGTGCACTTGCGCTCTCACAAAAAGGGAACACCTACACGCCCTACAAGTTCCTCTTCAAGCAGGAGTAGACTTCCTCAACAATCAATTTACCCACATCAATTTGTCGTCCATTGAGGATGGAGTGAAGTAAAAGTAACATTGGGATATTCACCGTAGCAGTGTGGGAGGTGGGCATCAAGCGGGTCCTTAGGTAATGGTTCAATACTTTGGCTTCAGGCTTGAGGCATCCTCTCTCAACTGCCCTGCTTGCGGGGTCCAATTCTATATCAGCAAAACATAGGTCCTCCAAGACCTCCTTTTATGTTTGAGAATCCGCGGTTTCGGGAAAGGAGGTGTGATGGTCCATGACATTCTTCAACCTGTAGAACTTGTTGATTGCACTAGAAGTGAACTTAATTTGGCCCCCTCTCACATAAACGGCGGATTGGGTGAGACTCGTCAAGTGGGCATAGAACTTTCTGACCAAGGAGACGGAGATACTGCCAGGGTGTTGGAAAAAGGTCCCCTAGTCGTACTTAGCGATGACATATAGGACTTCCTTGTCGAAGCCTCCTTCCCCTTCCAATGGAATGTTCATGCCTTGTTCTGGGTAAACCTTGCGATCCTTTAGCTATTGGAAGCGTTCTTTAACTTCATTTTCAAAGAACTTAATTTCAACGGCTGGTTGGGCACTACTGGACGCGCTGGTGACGTTCTTGACATGAGCCATGCTTGAAGATGGTAGAGAATTCTTTAGCAGTTATGGTTTTTTGGTGGGGGAAGTTTTAACAAGTTTGTGAAGAAGAAGTTGAAGTTTAAGAAAATAAAAAGAGGAAATGGCTTGATGGGAGGTTGAGAGGAAGGTAACTAACACAATTTATAGGAGAGAGAAGGGTGAGGGTGGCGGTTTTGAGTTATGGGGAAGAGGGATTTATGACAAGTTTTTAATGAAAAGTAAAAAAGGAGGAGAGAGGGTATGTAGGGTAATGATGAGTTAGGGTTTTTTAATGTTTTATGGGAATAAAATCCCTCTCTTTTTACCTTTTTAATGGCTCCCCCAAGCTTAGGATAAGGTTTGGCCTTATACTTCCCGTAAGCGTAAAAGGACAAAGTCCATCCAGATTTGAAGCTGCGCTAGCCCTACATGAAACCCTAGCCTGCCACCTGCAATGATGGGGTTGCATCTGACAACACAAATTAAACAGAACAAAAAAATTTGAAATAGAATTAATCGATCAAGGGACAAAAGATAAAAGCAAAATTAACCTTATTTATGAACAAAAATCGAAAATGCTATAGCAAATTAAGAGATAAGAGGGGGTGCAAACTATTATGGATCTTGGAGAAGTATGGTTGATTTTCCTCACATGATAGGAGCTCCATTGTAGACTTTCAGCCTTTGTCCATTCACCTTGAAAACAACTTCATCGCCAAGTTTCTTGATCTCAACAACACAATGAGGGTAAACTTTATGTACAATAAAAGGACCTGATCATCGTGATTTCAGTTTTTATGGGAAGAGTTTAAGTCGAGAATTATAGAGGAGGACTTGTTGGCCTTCCACAAAATGTCGTGGAAAAAAGGTTCTTGTCATGCCACTTCTTAGTCTTTTCCTTGTATAGGCGTGCATTCTCGAAAGCCTAGGCTCTAAACTCCTCCATCTCATTCAGCTCCAACAACCTCTTTTCTCCAGCTAGCTAAGCATCCATATTGAGCTTCTTTATTGCCCAATAAGCTTTGTGTTCAAACTCAACGGGGAGGTGACATACCTTGCCATAGACGAGCTTAAATGGAGACATTCCCAAGGGTGTCTTAAAAGTTGTTCGATAAGCCCACAAAGCTTCATCAAGTCTTGGCGACCAATCTTTCCTTTTAGGATTAACCACCTTTTCTAATATCTACTTAATCTCTCGATTCGAAATTTTAGCTTGGCCATTGGTCTGAGGGTGATATGCCGTAGCAATTTTATGCCTCACTCCATACCTCTGCAATGCTTTAGCAATGATTTTGTAGTCAAAGTGGGTGCCTTCATCACTTATGATGGCTCTTGGGGCTCCAAATCTTGTGAAGATATTCTTGTGAAGGAACTTCAAAACAGTCTTGGAGTCATTCTTCGGTGTAGCTATTGCTTCAACCCATTTAGACACGTAATCCACATCTAATGAGATGTAGAGATCTCCAAAAGATTACGAGAAGGGTCCCATAAAATCTATTCCCCAAAAATCAAAGAGCTCCACCTCCAAAATGCATTGCAATGGCATTCCATGCTTTCGTGATATGTTTCCCATTCTTTGGCATCGATCACATGCCTTGTAGAATTCATGTGCAGCCTTGAAGAGTGTGGGCCAATAAAATCATGATTGTAGGACTTTTGCAGCCATCCTAGCTCCTCCAAAATGGCCTCCGCACGAAGATTAGTGGCAATGAAACAAGATCTGCTTTGCTCCTCTTCGGGGACACATCATCGAATCATTTGGTCTGCACATTGCTTGAACAAATAAGGCTCGTACCAAAAGTAGAATCGCACATCATGCTTGAATTTATTTCTTCCATGGTTGTTCAAATCAAGAGGAAAATACCACTAACAAGAAAGTTAACAATATCATCATATCATGGGATTACTGTAGCATATAATATTTTCTCATCAGGGAATTCCTCCTTAATTTCTAGAGCATTTTTACTTTGAACCATGTCTTCTAGCCTTGAAAGATGATCAACAACTTGATTTTCACAACCCTTCTGATCCCTAACCTCTAAGTCAAATTCTTGCAAGAGAAGTATCCACCTAATAAGTCTAGGTTTAGCATCATTTTTATTCACTAAGTACTTAATTGCAGAGTGATCGGTGTGTACAATGACCTTAGTGCCTATCAAGTATGCTCTAAACATATCAAAGGCAAATACATCAGCCAAGAGTTTTTTTTTCAGTGGTTGTGTAATTGATTTGTGAATCATTTAGTGTGTGAGTAGTATAGTAAATAACATGGAAAAGTTTACCTCGACGTTGTCCACGTGCTGCCCCACTGCATAGTCACTTGCGTCACACATAAACTCGAATGGTGAAGTCCAATCCGGGGGAACAACTATGGTTGCTGAGATAAGTTTCTCCTTGAGTTCCTTGAATGCGTTCTGGCAAGCATCATCAAACATGAAGGGCTGGTTTTACTGTAGCAAAGTGGACAATGGCTTGGAGATCTTGGAGAAGTCCTTGATAAACCTCCTATAGAAGCTAACGTGGCCCAAGAAACTTCGAATGCCCTTCACGATGGTGGGAGGGGGTAGCTTCTCGATCACCTCAACCTTTGACTTGTCTACCTCTATTCCATTTTGCGAAATTTTGTGGCCTAGAATTGTAATCCCCTTAGCCCGGTCTAGACGGTTGACCCGAACCGAGGTGATTACACAGGGAAAACCAAAACCAACTCTGATTGACGACCCTTTTTTATCTTTTCTAGATGTAAATTAAATCCTATGTGATCACCAAAGAGCATAGGAAGAAATGTCACAACGATTGGAATTCGTTTAGGGGTTTAATTACACAAATTGGACATTTAGGGACCAAAATGTAATTTCTGCGAATTACAAGGACTCTTCTTATTTTAAAGTTACCATTATTCAATTAGTCACATTTCGTGCTTCTCTGTCAAATTTCATCCCAATTTGACCAATCAAACACATCCAATTGCATACATGAAGATCAGGGACTAAAATGCAACATTTCAAAGCTTTAAAAGATGCTTATAACTTATTCTAACGGTCCTGTATCGGTACGCCTAGGCACTGTATCGATACGCGGGGAGGTAGTGACCAAACTCACAGAAAAGGTATCGATACGCTCTCCTGTGTATCGATACGCCCTTCAAACTTGGTCTACCCGTTCCGATACACTTCTCATCCGTACCGATACCCCTGTACAAAAAAAGCACAAATTTGGCTTATCCGTATCGATACGCAAGCCTGAGTATCGATACACATACCAGAAGTGTCCCAAAAATAGCCTCAAATTCATGCTTAACTCCATCAAATCATCACTAATTCATATGGACATGTTTATGGCATCCACTCTATCATATAAGCATGCAATTCTAAGCATATGGTAAACATTTGATAGATCATCACAAGCATAGCAAGGCATATAATAGAGCATGCTTAAACCACAAACCATTAGCATACCCAGTGGCAAGGTAAAACATCAAAACCATTATAAATGCCTTCTACAAACCAAATAGGACACATATAACTTGCATCAACATTAGGGAGTCCAAAACACATCTCCCAAAACAAACCAATAAAATCTCATTGTCATATATCATTACTAAAGTGAAAGTATAACACCATACTTGAGCTTAACAATCCTTGAATTCCTTTAAGCATCTTTGCTGCCCAAAATGTGTCAATTATCTGCATTGTTGTTATAGGAGAGCGTAAGCACAATAGCTTAGTGAGGCATGCTCTAGAAACACCAACACTACAATGCAAACATCAAAACTCTATGTTGAAAACCATTTCTAAAACCATGCTCTTTCTATCTCATGCTTGAAAACCACCTCAAAGCAAAACACCGTTTGAAAATCACATGTACCATCTATCTATCTACCTCATGCATTCAACCAATGCAAATCTCATGGCAAAGCCACACATGCTCAATATTCAAAAGCATTTCATAATCTCAATATCTCATATGCATTTCTCATAGCATAAAATCATTTCAACATTGGTACATGTGAATCAAGGTTCATTCTCATATATTGGCATTTCATATTCTATCTTTACTCGGATATGCGGATAGCTTGACTCGAGGCCAAGTCCTACCCCTGTGGGATCTCGCCACCGGACTCTCATGGCGGTATCTATCTTTGCCACAAATCTTGGGTGTTTCACCAAGTCCTACCCCGATGGTATCACTCATCATCGGACTCTCACTTTGGATCGGGATGGCACTACCCCCATTGCCCGACTCCAAAGAGCACGTACGAATTTTAGTTTATAGTGCACTTTACATCATATTAGTCGACCAATTATATCCGGTAATCGTCTCATCATTTATGCCAATATATTAAATTAAAAACATCATCTCATCTACTGTTTTGATGCAACATTTCTAAATCAATCTCATCCCATTTCAAAACCACAATTCAGGCATAGCATTTAATCAGAATCTCAAAACTCTTTGCAATGTTATTCTATTTCATGGGATCAATATGAAACATCATTTCATGTAATAAATCATGCATAAAACAGTACGAATTTGTCTATCTCAAATCAAGAGCATGTCAAAAGCATTTAGGGGTATCATCCACATTTCGAGAGCAAATCTAAACATACTTACTTCTGGACTTAGGATGGTGTTTCAAACCAATCCTAAATCCCCAAAACTTGTTTCCTTGTTCCTCAAGGACTTCTAAAACCATTTTCACTCATCGATATCGTTTCACTTGCTTGCCGAAACGATTTCTAGGCTTCCGACACTTCCGGATCAACACCAAACGCGTCCGATGAAGTCTCCCATGTTCATTACACATAAGAGTAGAGGATTAATGCATCATCATGCATTAAAATCACCAACCACTCATTCTAACTCGCTGCTCTACTCAAAACTAGCATTTCGGCTATCAAAAATAACCGAAATCACTTACAAACTTTCTCAAATCAAAGCCTAACCAAGATCTATCAATTTTAACATTTTCTAACCCTCAATCAACATAAAAAATCAACATAAACACGACCTTATACCTCCAGCAAAAGCAAATCACCAAAAACACCTCAAAAACCACAAAGCTAGCATCTAAAACTTAGGAACCCAAACCTATTCGCGATTAATTTGTTAAAACCTCATTCTCAACATCAAATAACATCCAAAATATGTTAGAAATCAACCTCAAGTTAGAGCATAAAATGGAAATACGAAAATCACCAAGATCTCATCAAGAATCTTGAATTTAACAACTATTTCATGTTTATAACATTAAAAGAACTCAAAAACCATTAACAAAGGATTGATAACTTTGGAATTTCAGTAAAGAATTGATCATTAGAGGATAAGAACGAAGCTTACCTCTAATGGTTGATCTCTCCTTAATTTGGGCAAGTCTCCTTGAAAATCCAAAGCAAAATCAAAAAGGATTTGATGAAACGAAGATAGAAAATCTTTTGGAAGATGAAACTCAGCAAACAAGATGAAAATCAGAGGTTTTTTGATGAGAGAAAAAGTGTTTGGCTGATTGGAAGTTGAGAGAAAATAAAAAGAGAGAAAACTTGTAACGCCCCGATTTTGGGCTCAGAAGTTTTGGGTGTTGACCGGTTCGGTCAAAGTGCTGATCGAATATATAAGAGTGAATTTAGGAAAGCCTAGTTCGGGTTGCATTAAAAATATGGAAAAATGTTCTAAAATCATCTTTTAATATATAAAAGTGAACTGTGAAATCAATTTTGGAAAATGAGGTTCGGAAGGTTGACATTTTGGCTAGTGACCAAAATGTAATTTTTGAAAGTTGCGGGACAGTTTTATAAAGGATTGAAACTTTGAATCTTTAAGGAGCTATTATTCCAAAAAGGATTTCTCCAGATTTTTCTAAGATATTTTAAGGCTCAAATCTGATTTTAAAGATTTAGAAAAGGAGGGAAATCATTTTAACCAAATTTCCAACTAACTTTCCATTTTCTCTCAAATTCTCTTTTCTCTCATTTTCTCTCAACCCAAACAAAATTCTCCAGATTTCTTTCTCTGATTTTGACATCTAAATCTCTCATTTCAACTCTTATTTGATTCCTAATCATCTCATCATCAAAACCTCTCAAATTACAAGTTGATTCATCAAGCTTTTTGGCTCTAAAATGGAGAAATTCAAGTTTGGAGGTAAGAACGTCCTTCTCCTCTAAACTATCAGTTCTTTACTGAAATTCCTAAGTTCTCAATCCTTGATTTATATTTTATTAATGGCTTTTCAATTGAGATCTTGATTTTTGGCTAAAATGCAAGATTTGGTGATTTTGGTGAAAATTTCGTGTGATCTGTTTAAGCAGGGTTTTGAGGTGTTAAATTGATGTTAAATGAATGCTAAAATGATTAGAAGTTGAGGTTTAATCAATGAAATCCCGGATAGGTTGAATTTCCTAAGTTTGGCTTGAGTTTTTGGTTGTTTTTGGAGTGTTTTTGGTGATCTGTTATACCTGGAGGTATGAGGACGTGGTTGTGATCATTTTGCATGTTATTTGATGTATAAAAATGGTTAGAAGTGATGGATCTTGGCTGGGTTAAGTTTTGGAAGTGTTTGGAGGTGATTTCGGTTGTGTTTGGTAGCCAAATTGTTAGATTTGTGATGAGCAGCGAGTTGTGTTGTTGTTGCTGGTGTTTTAATGCATAAGGATGCATTAATGTTCTGTTTTTGTGTGCTTGAAACAGGGGAATTGGATCCGTGAGCTTTGGAGGTGTTTTTCGGAAGCTTGGAAGGCTTGTGGGCTAGCTTTGTTTGGTTATCGGTGAGTGAAGTTGGGATTTCAGCTTTTGAAACAAGGTTTGAAGGTTTTTGGGAGCTTAGTTTAAGTCTAAACAACTTTGCTAAGCTCAAGAGTAAGTGAATGGGTTTTTGCTCTTGAATTGTGTGTGATTTGGTTTTAAAATCAAAAGTGGTTGATGATTGATATGCATGTGTTTTGCATGGTTTAAATTCTGTTTTGTAAGTATGTTTTAGCATGGTTAAATGCTGGTTTTGAAAGCCTTTTGAGAAGGATGCTCAAGGTAAGAGATCCTTGATTTTGTTTATGGAAATTGTGATTTTGATGCATAGTGTTGCATGTTGATCAATGGCTTTGTATGATGCTTAAAAACAGTGAATTGATGATGAATAATGATGGTTTTGCATATTGGTTATGTATGTGTGTCATTGGATTAATGATGTAATGGTTTTGCATATTGGTTATGCATGTGAATCATTGGGCTAATGATGTGATAGCTTGCATTATGTTTATGCATGTGGAACATTGGATAATATGGTAAGATGGTTATATTGGCAAGTGTTGTAAGTGGTTCTTGGTTCGTTGATCGAATATAATTAGCCGGCTATAGGATTGGGTGCACCGTGAATAAAGTCGCCTTGAAGGCGGAGCGGTCAAGTGTGGACCGGATAGGCTCCCCTCAAGTATTCCTAACGAGATGAGGTCATAGTGGAGGTTGTTGCCCACTCGAGGACCTAGGTTGATAAGGTCATATGGAGGTTGTTGCCCATTCGAGGACCTTGGTTGAGTAAAGGTTATAAGGTGGTTAAAAGTCCTTATGTGAGAACCTTGTACTTGTTAAGATCACAATGGCAGTGATTAAGTCCATGTGTGGATCTTGTGTGGGATGTCCCGTTCCTCGTTAGATGATGTCTACAACTACCAATCGGTTGTGCAAAGGTTGTATGGTGGTTGAAAGTCCATACGGGAAGACCTTGTGCATGTCAAGGGTGTATGGTGGTTGAAAGTCCATACATGGGAACCTTGAGGAAAAGCTAAGGTTGTATGGTGTTTAAAAGTCCATGCATGGGAACCTTAGGATGTTGAGGTCAGTGGAGGTTGTTGCCCACGGGAAGACCTTGGATTGGGTAGTGTGTAGGGAGCGTTGGGACACGCTCGGAATCCGCGTATCCGATCGGGTTGTTGTGTTGGAAAGTGAATGTGGTTGATCTTATGGAAGCCAATATAATGTTCTTGATCTTAATGATGCATGGTTGCATGTGAAGCATGAGATGCTTGAGATGATGCATGGTTGCATGTGAAGCATGAGATGCTTGAATTGATGCATGGTTGCATGAGAAGCATGAGATGCTTGAAATGATGCATTGTTGCATGAAAAGTGTATGATGCTAGTGATGGCATGTTTACTTGTTAAGTTGTACAAGCGTTGGTAATCATGTGGTAAATGATGCATGTGAGCATGAAATATCTATGTTGCATTGGAGTCTTGTATGACTTGTTCTAAAGGCATGTGATGATGATGTTATGGTTTTATGTTGCCTTGGTTAAATGCATGAGATGTTTATTTGAGTAATGGTTTTTAAATGGTTTCTTGCTTGAAATGGTTTTCAAGTTTAAGAAAGGTTTGTTGTGTAATGGAAGTGTGTTCCATGGTTTTGATTAAGCTTGGCATATGGTGTTTATGCATGTTTTGGGCTTGATGTTGTAAAGGGGTTTTTCAACATGGTTTTGGTAATCAAATCGGGTTTGTTTTGAAGTGTTTTAAAGACCCGCTGCATTGATGGTGTTTTGGTTTTGAGCATTCCTCACTAAGCATTTTGTGCTTACGCTCCTTTTGTCCATCAATGCAGATTCTTGAAGTTTGGGCAGCAAGGAGCAAGGGATTCAAGGTGGACTCCGATGGAGATGTATGTCTCGGTGAATAGCTATAGTTAATAAGGGCAATGGGGTAGAATCTCTCGGATTTATGTGTATGTGATCGTGTATGTTGATCATGTTGTTTAAGAATGTTTAAATGTTGTTGCTATGTTGTTGAACATGTGTTGGCTTAATTGAGGTTGCTTTGGAAAGGTTTATGCTTAAATGGATAGCTTGAGTAGGAAGCATGCCATTGAATTTGGGGCTTTTCTTATGTGTTGGCTATATGTTGAATTGGTGATGCATTTATGGTCCTTGCATGTTGAATGATCATATGGAATGGTTTGGTGATGTTAATTGGATGTTTGATGCATGATTGTTGATGATTTTGAGTCGTTTTCAGGCAGGGGTATCGGTACTCGGGCTTGTGTATCGATACGCCTGAGCCAAATATGCTCGTTCTTGCCCAGGCGTATCGGTACGGTTGAACAGGTACCGATACCGTATGAAGGCCGTATCGATACTGGGAAACTCGTATCGATACTGCTGCTGAAGTTTGGTTACTGCCTTCCCCGCGTATCGATACGACACGTGGCGTACCGATACCGGACCGTTAAATTCAGTTAAAAGTATCTTTTGATGTTTTGTTTTGTTTGCGCTTTAGTCCTGAATCTTGTTGGTGCAATTGTATGAGTTCGGGATGTCCGTTTGAGCTGAAATTTGGCAGAGAAGCATGAAACATGATTAATTTCAAGTTGGTAACTTAAAATCTGGTTAAGTCCTTAAAGTTTTCAGAAATTACAATTTGGTCCCTAAAGTTGTAATTTGTTCAATTGGGTCCCTGTTTGATCTCTGATGTTTGTGATCTTTGAGCATGGTGTTTGTGTGATCACATATAAGGTTAATGTGCATCTAGACAAGTTTTAAAAAGGAAAAAAAAGGGTCGTTAATCAAGGTTGACTTTCGGGTTGACTTTGGTTTTCCCCGTGTAATCTTCGTAGTTCGGGTCAACCGTCTAGGCCGGGCTACGGGGGTTACAAAACTATCGTAAAGTTAGTTATGAAAAGTCAACATTTGAAATTCTTTTAATTCCCTTTTATTTCTTTAATAAAATCATTATTAAAAGCTCCCAAATTAAAGAGAAATCTGATGAAAACAAATGGTAAAATTAGCTCCTTAAAGATTCAAAGTTTCAATCCTTTACAAAACAGTCACTAGCCAACTTTTGCAAAAACTGCATTTTGGTCATTATACCAAAATGTAATATTTCCAAAGCTCACTTTGTAAAATTGTTTTTACCATAATCATTTATATAATAAATGAGGATTTTTAGATAATTTTCTATATATTTTTTAAAACATCCCGAACTAGGTTTTTCCTAAACCAACCTCAGGGGTTCGAACCGTTTCCGACCGGCCTGATTCAACGTCTAAAACATCTAAGCCCAAAACCAGGGCGTTACAAGAATAGACCTTTTGGCCACCATAAAATGACATTTCTCCCAATTGAGTATCAAGTCCGCTTCTTCACATCTCTTAAGCACCTTTGCTAAATTACCCAAACATGACTCAAAGTCATCTTCAGAGACTGAAAAATCATCCATGAAGATCTCCAAAAACTCTTCAACCATATCCGAGAAGATGGCTAGCATGCATCTTTGAAAGGTAGTTATGCATTACAAAGACCAAAGGGCATCCTCCTAAATGTGTAAGTACCATAGGGGGATGTGAAGGTTGTCTTCTCTTGATCCTCCGGTGTTATATCAATTTGGTTGTACCTTGAGTATCCATCGAGGAAACAATAAAAGGCTTTGACCGCCAATCAATCCAGCATTTGATCGAGGAATTGGAGGGGGGAAATGGTCCTTCTTGGTTGCCTTGTTAAGCTTCCGATAGTCCATACAAATGCTCCACCCCATGACAGTCCTTGTTGGTAGGAGTTCATTGTCCTCATTGCTTACTACGGTCATGCCTCCTTTCTTTGATACACATTGCACTGGGCTAACCCATGAACTATTGGAGATTGGGTAAATAACTCCAGCATCGAGCCACTTGATTATCTCTTTTATCACCACCTTCTTCATGATTGGATTAAGCCATCTTTGGGGTTCAAAAGAATTGTTGTGGAAATCATTGAGCTTCATATAGTCCTCAACTTGTAGAAAATTGTTGCAGCAAAAATTCTGCAGCTTCCTCCTCTGTTGTAGCATCCATGTATTGACACTCCTCATGTTCATCCAAATATTTGAGGGTGTTGAAGACATTATGGTCACCTTTTGATCAACCACTCTCTTGGAAAATTCACCATTTTCACAGTCGATCAAGATTCGATCAGTGGATAAGAACGGTCGCCCCAAAATAATTTATGCATTCTCATTGGCTTCACAATCAAGAATGAGGAAGTCAGTTGGGAAAACAAATTTACCCACCTCCACCATAATAACTTCGATCCTTTCTTTGGGCTGAACATGTGATCGGTCTACTAGTTGCAAAATAACGATGGTAGGCCTTGCATTTCCCATACCAAGCTTCATAAAAACTGACTTGGGCATTAGATTCACACTAGATCCAAGATCACATACGACTTTCCCCACATAATTATCACCTATTGAACAAGGGATAATGAAGTTGTCTGGATCATTCCTTTTAGGTGGAAAATTGCTCAACACAGAATAGCATTCTTTTGCTGTAGTAGAAGACTCGAGCTTCTCAACCTTTCTCTTTTTGGTGACAATATCTTTAAGAAACTTCACATAAGTGGGCATTTGATCAATGACTTCCAAGAATAGGATATTGATGTGCAGCTGGTCAAGGATGTCTACAAATTTCTTGAACTGCATGTCTTCATTATGCTTCTTCAATCTTTGAGTGAAAGGTGGTGGGGGTCCGACTTCTTCCTCTACTGGTGAGGGTCTATCTTTTGCTGTAGCAAAACTCTGTCTTCTATTAGTAGGTTCACTTGTTGAGCCCTCACTCTTGTCCTTCTCAAGAGATGAATCTTTTTGAGCTTCAGGTTCTTCTTGCACAGTCTTAGGGTTAGAATCTTCTGCTTTCTTCCCAAAAAACTTATCTTCCTTGTTAAGTTGGGTGCCACTCCTTAAAGTGAGTGCACTACATTGCTCCTTGCCATGAGGTTTAGTGACTTCAGTATCACTAGGCAAACTACCACGAGGTTGAACTTGTAGAGCTTGCGATATTTGACCTACTTGGGTTTCTAAAGCTCTCAATGATGAACTATGACATTGTAGTAATACTCCTTGGCTCTTGATGGATGCAGCATGATCATGAAGTAGGGCCTTCGTAGATGTCATAAAATCTTGAAGAGTAGCTTCCAAAGAACTGTTGTATTGTTGTCATTTTTCCATGGCATATTCTGTTAGAAACCTTTGGGTTTAGTCTGATTTTGTTGTCAATTCGAACTACTAGTATTGTGGGTTCCTTGATTTTTCTAGGAGAGATTTGGATTTTGACGCCATCATGGGTTATAAGTGTTTGAATAGGGGTTGTTGTTTCGATTGTAGTTCTCCACGTAGTTGGTAGACTCATGGTTTTTTGGGCACTCGCTCACATGATGACTTCCGTCACAATGAACACAAGCTGTTGCAAACTTGACTTCCTTCACCTCGTTTGGACGTTGGAGATTCTTCAACATGTTCGTAATGGCCGACAATTGAGCTGAAACATAATCATTAGCATCAAGCTCAAGTGTCCCATGAGTCTTTCTCCCCGTTCCAAGTCTAGTAGTGGGAAATTGGTAGTCATTGTTTGCTATCCTATCAAGGATGTCAAATACTTCTTCGGGTGACTTGTCGAGCAAAGTTCCATTTTCTGAAGCTTCTAGCATCACCCTTTTGAGTGCATTAACACCATTTTAGAACATCACCACTTGTGTCCAATCTTGAAAACCATGATTTGTGCATTTACGAAGCATTCCCTTATATCTATCCTAACACTCGTACATCGATTCGTCATCAGCTTGACGAAAGGAAGCAATGTCATTCCTTAGTTGAGTGTTCATGTTGGGTGGATTATACCGATGCAAAAAGCTTTTACATAGATCTACCCATGTCTCCATTGAACCAGCAGGCACTCCACTCAACCAAGCTCGTGCTCGATCACGCAATGAGTAAGGAAATAGCTTGAGTTTTAACACATCTTCATGCACGCCTTGTTGTTTAAAGAAGCCACACACTTCCAAAAATGCACGAATGTGTTTCCTTGCATCTTCATGAGGCGATCCACCAAATTGACCAATTGAGTTCAACATGTTGAACATCACTAATTTAAGTTCAAAAAGGGCTGCCTAAATTTCAAGAGCTACAATTCCAGGGTTATTAGCATCCAAGATTGGATTCAAATGATCTCTAATAGCTCGTGGACGAACTACAGCTCTGCCATTTGCTGTAGCATCAGGATCTTCATGATTATCACCTGGTTGGCCTCCTTGGTTACGACCTCTATACATGACTTCTAAAGCTTATTGTGCTCGCCTTCATTCATGGAAAATTTGTTCAATTTCAGGAACTATTGGTAGTATGGCTTCGTTGGGTCTTCCTCGGGTCATGCAATAGCACAACACCTGAAAAAGATAAACACAAACAACTAGTTAGTCTATACAAAAAGAAGAAGTAAAATGGTGTAAAATCTATACTTGAAATAACCAATTGCCAATCCCCAAAAACTATGCCAAAAACTTTTTACGTGTAGGGGTGTACTATAAATGATACACAAATAGTGCAAGTATACACATCGGACAAGTAGTAAAGTGATGAGTGAATATCGTCTCCATAGGGGTTGGAGCTATTTCAAGTCAAGTTAAGCACAAAAACAAATATCATCATATATATAAAATAGCAAGCGAGAACAGAGCAAGAAATGCGATAGCAAACAACTGAAATAAAAATGAACTAAAGCAAGGATACTTCAAGGGTCCTCTCACTTATACGAAGCTCTCTAATGTAATGATAGGTTGGGCTCGCTAAGGACTTCTATGTCTAAACCTAAAGAATGCTTAAAACTACCTTACCCATTACATGCTCGACAGAGTTTCCTTAGGTGTTCCTATGCTATCTCTAGCAAGAAACCTAACAGCCAGAATGCTATTGTAATACCTCTCAGCGTGAACCCTAGCAAGCTACTTATCAATGAAGTTCTACTCCTTTTAGTTGTTAAAACTCTATCCTTATCTCTAAGGTGAGTTAGGGTTTTGCCTCTCAACATTAAACCCCTATTGTCAACGTGGATGAAAGCCTAACTCTCTCGAATATTAAGATATCTAACATCTAAGCTAAGGCTAACTCTCGAAAGCTCTTACAAGCTTAGGGCATGAAAGAACAATGAACAAAACATGGATTGAGCAAGAAAGAAACTTAAACATTCAAATAGTTTAAAACATAAAAACCAAAGTAAGCCCAAGCCACTTAAAATCAGTTCATGGCTGGGCAAATATCATACATCATCATTCGTTTAAAACAACCCATTCAAATAAAGGAAATGAAACAACTAAGCAACTAAAGGAAGGGAAAACTCCAAAGCTGCCATGGACTTCTGTGAACCACTCTAAGCCTGTTGCATCTCTCAAAGGCCATCAAGAACACTCCTTGGAGCTTCAACAATGGAGGACACCACGATGGAGAAGATGAAGGAAGGCAGCCACCTTTCTCTCTTTCTTAGCTCACAAAATATCCTCTTTTTCGAATCTCCCTTTAATGTGGGTGTCTTGTCCTTTATATAGTGGGGGCTCCTAGGGTTTTGTGCCCCAAATTTTAAAGGAATATTTCTTTAACAAGTGGGCTCACAACTGGCTGAAAGGTTCACGTATGGGGCTATGAAGTATCCACAATTCTTTTTCCTCTAACACCTTCAAAAATGCTGTGGCATTTTTCCATTCACAACTCTTCATTTCCCTGTATGTAACACCCCATTCCCGGTCTGGTAGAGTTCCGGGTCAGATAGTGTCATCGGAAAACTTATCGGAGGTTCAGATTTTTGTTTGAGTATCTTATTATTCATTCTTAAGGCTTAGCGACTCTAATCATTAATCTTATCATAATTAGGGCCAATTCTAAACTTTTTAAAACTTAAGGGACTAAATTGAAAAGTTTATGAATTAGCGGTCATAATTAGATTTCTTGTTCACCAACTTGTAATTAAACTTAACAATTAATACTCTGTGGAGTTTCGTTTTTATTGGATATCGTTTACCAGACTAATTAGATCGACTACTTATTAGTGGCCAATTTGTAAACAGCCTAAAACTTCATTTTTATACCTTATAACAGATTTAACAGACACTGTATCAATTCCCTATGTGTCGTAATTATGCTCTAAGCCTAATTTTAGAGTTCCAGATTCAAAGGATATCAAGCTCGTAGCGATACAGCTAAGCTCGTATCGATACGCGTTGACTGCGTTAACCTCGTACCAATACGCCCTAAGACCATATCGATACCATTTTTCAAACCAGATTCCAGTGACCAATTTCCGTATCGATACGCCTATCCGTATCGATACGCCCTATTTCCTTAAGCCAATTTATGCCTAACCGTACCGATATGCCATTACCCGTATCGATACGGCCTGACCTATAATGATAGAATTTTGCTGTTTTTTATTTGATTTACCAAACCAAAGGTTAATCAAATTTTACCAGCAACCTTTATAACAACAATTCTAATAATATGTCAAATTTCAAAGCGTTTCGAATCCGTTTACTATGATTTTACCAAATAGGGCATTTAGTCTCATTTTAACCATTCTATCCATTTCCATTCATACCATTTTAACCATATTAAACCTAGTTACTATTAGGCTTACACAACTATATCAAAATAAGTTAGTACAACACTTTAAAAACCTTATGCCACCTTACTAGGAGTTCAGAAACAAAAGTAAACATACATATTCTCGGAAGAGGTGACTTGCAACCGCGAAATACACGATCAAACTTGGGAAGCTTCAAGGTCCTAAAATGCATGTGGCATTCAAATGTTAGGCTTACTTAGCCTAGTGAGGTAGTCATAATAACACAACAAAATGGCATGAATAGCAAACTATCAACATGGGTTATATAACAATGCATTTAAGTATCATAATCATAACTTTAATCACATAAGTCTCATGCGTAATCTCAATTAACATATTTTCATATTTCCACAGTTTATTTAACATAAATTAAAACCTTGGACAATGCAACAAATGGATACGTGGATTTCCCTTTACATCAAACACATATAACGGAAGATAGGCCATAGCCATGAGTCGTAGCTCCGAAAAGTCCCTTACACAATCCATCCTTATTTCCCCCACATATAGGCCGTAGCCCCGGACCGTAGTCCACCCTTACTTATAGGAGCTCAAATAACCCTATGGCATGCCAATTGTATCCAATGTTCACTAGTGTCCAAGTTCACATAATCATCACAAAATCTTACCTTTCGTGCCCTTAGGCCATAACATATAAGAGAACGTAATTGGGCCTTAGCTCCACATATCGTATCATAATATATCATATCATGTCCGTATCCATTTTACGTATATAGCATTTGTTGAGTGTGCAAAAGTTCTACTTTTTACCCCTTATTTAACCCATATTCTTGCCGCATTCAAGCATAATTCATTGTATTTAGGATATATTTCATATATACATCACAATTATATAAAATGGCACAGTTGCTACTGATTTTGGTTACTTTTGCAGGTAGCTGCTATAGCAGACTCAGGACAGTGGAGAAGCAGAGCTGGAACACAGGATTGAAGTCGAGAAGGACGACGTTACCGTGGCAGCCAATGACGACAGCACTGGTGAAGGGAAAAAGTGAAGTGGAGCTCGACAGATAGAGGAATTTAAGCCGGTCTGTCGTGGGTCACTCCTATATTTTTCTGAGCCCTAGATCAGAATGAAGGCCAAGCCCAAAGTTCAAGGAAGAAACCCAAAGCAAGAAAAGAGGACGAATTAAAGGCATCTACTTTGAAGATTTAGTCTTTAATAGAGTTGTACTTTAGTTTAAACTTGTATTCTTGCCACATTAGAAAACTTGAACCCAAGGCCTATATAAAGGCATGTACTTCGACCTAGGGAAGGATATCTTATTCTCTAGCCGTCTTCCCCAAAACCCTAGTCGTTTTCCCCTTCTCATCATGTTCTAAACTTCCCCTGGGGCTAAGGGTTGATTCTGTAATGTAGTTGCAAGGATTGTACTGTTTTAGGATTTTTTCTGCTCAATAAAATAGACTTCAAGTTTGCTTATTCTGGTTTTCAACATCTTGCAAGAGTATTGGGAGAGCATTGTGAGATTATACATTTACTTAATATCAGGAGAGTTAAGTATGCGAAGGAATAAGTACGAGTTCTCTAGTTTATGGTTGAACTATCTTGGACCTAGGGATAGGATGAGGTTAAGTGGCTAAAGAAGAATTCAACAACATCGGTGTTCATCCTTCGATTCATGCCGGGAGGTATCATCTAAGACGTGTTCATTGACAGACTTGGACCTAGGGATAGGACGAGTCACAGCAGATATTCTTGGCAAGCTTGAAGTACAGAGTTGTGTGATCGCTGCCGCGACAACAATAGACTGCTGCCGCCGCAGGTGCTGCCGCGACAAGCGCAACGACAGAACATGAAGTCCTATACAGTGCAACACCTGCACTACTGAGCAAATCAATACTGGCCTATTTCTTTACCCTGAATCTTTTATCTTCAGTATTCTTTGATATTTTCCTACAAACATTTAAATTCTCTTTTCCTTTCTTGTGCGGCAATCCAAGGATAAAGCTATTTCCAGTCCCTGTGGATTCGACATCCGATACTTCGTGTATCACTTTACTACTTGCGTCGTGTACACTTGCACCCAATTGCGATAGACTCTTTTACACGCAACAAATTTTTGGCTTCGTTGCCGGGGACTGGCAACATAACTTTACCCTACTTTTACTGCACATTCTTTTTAATTTTTCTGTTTTTATTTGGATTGTTCCCCCTGTGCTTTTCACAAGGTTTTTCGTTTGCTTATGCGCAGATCTAGACGAGGCAAAGAACCTGAGTATCAGCTAGATCCTGAAATCGAACGCTCATACAATCTCAGAAACCGAGTCCGTCTTTTGATAGCCAGAAACGATTATCTTGAGGAACAATTAGAAGCCGTGCATAACGGGAGGAACAACCAAGGGAATCCCGAAGATCCTGAAGACTCTATTGGGGATGAAGGAAACAGACAGCCCGAAGCTGCCGCAGCCGCACGACGGTCATGCCGTGATTACATGATCAATGATCATGTGGAACTGGAGACCACCTTGCCAGACGTGGAAGCTGAAAATTTCGAGCTGAAACATGTGATGTTCAGCATGATCAATTCCGCTGGCCAATTTAGTGGTGCTGCTACAGAGGATGCCAGAGAACATCTGAAAACGTTCCAAGAAATCTATAGATCGTTTAAATTACCAGGAGTAAATCTTGAGATATTGAGGCTTCGGTTATTTCCCCATTCACTAAGGGAAAGAGCGAAAACTTGATGGAACAAACTAACGCCGGGTTCAATACGAACTTGGGCGGATCTAACTCGTGAATTTTTATCTCGTTTTAATCCTTTCCATTTATCTGAGCGATTACGTAACGAAATTGCTACTTTTCAACAGGAAGATGACGAGCCAATGCACGAGGCATGGGGCAGGTTTACCACTCTTCTGAGGAATTGCCCGATGCACGGATTCCCTGTTTGGAATCAAGTAATTAAATTTTACAATGCTACCAACACACATACCCGTATAAGAATAGATTCAGCAGCAAATGGACTGTTGTTGGACAAAGATCCAGATGAAGCCATGGTAGTATTGAAATATTTGGCGAAGAATGAAGAGCAATTTCCCACAGTGAGGAGAGGTAAACGAGTACTAGCTGTGAAGGATTACGAAGCCGACAATTCCCTAAAGACACAGGTTGTGTATCTCACAAAGGCAGTAGAAAACTTGCTAAAGAAAGATTCACAACCGGTCTACGCTGTAGAAGAGGTATGTGGTACTTGCAGTGGGAATCACAGTTCGGAAGACTGCCCGCTACAACTAGAGGAAGGGATGTATATTGGAAATTATAACAAGCCGAGAAACTACGACTCCAACAATTACAATCCCAACTGGAGGAAGGACCCCAAGTTCTCCTGGAGTAACCCAAACAACGCCCTGAATCCTCAAGTGCAGAACACTCAAAACCAGGGGGCACCTAGAATTCTGACACGGCAGCAACCACAATAGCAACCACAACAGCAGTCGGAAGCCGCACCTAGTATACTGGAGCAGACTTTGGCCACATTTATGTCACAGACATGAGCTTACATGGAAAACATGGATCACTTCGTCAAAAAGACTGAGTCATTCATGGATAAAACAGAGATGAGAATGACTAACCGTGAAGCTACACTGAAATCACTGAGACACAGATGGGTCAGGTTTCCCAGCATATTAAGCCAAGACAGAACGGAGGATTCCCTAGCGATACTGAGGTCGCTAGACAACCCACACATGAGCAGTGCAAAGCCATTACAACAAAGAGTGGGAAACAACTACCGGGGCCGAAGAAGAAAGTCGAACCAGTTAAGGAACCAGCCCTAGAATCGACTGCTGTGAACACTTCCTCGGCAGACGACAAACAACCTGCTGCCGCCACACCTGTCACGACAGCAGAAGGGACAGAGGAGAAGGATGAAGAACCTAAGCCTCCTCAGATCTGAATACCATGTGAAGGACGATTTGAAGATTACCGTCCTCCACCTCCTTTTCCACAGCGGTTACAGAAGCAGAAACAGAAGTACCAGCTCAAAAAGATCTATGATATTTTTAAGCAGGTTCACATCAATATTCCGCTGTTAGAGGCCATCAAGGAGATGCATGGTTATGCGAAATTTCTCAAGGATGCTATGTCGAAACGATCTAGACTTGGGGAATTTGAGACGGTTAAAATGATAGAAGGATTCATGACTATCTTGCATAGGCATCCGCCCCAGAAGAAGAAGGATCCTGGGAGCTTCATCATACCGTGCATAATTGGTGATAAATTCGTAGGTAAGGCACTTTGTGATCTAGGTGCTAGTATTAATTCAATGCCAAAATTTGTGTTTCATAAATTAGGTATTGGACGAGCACAGCCCACGACAGTTATGCTGCAACTGGCAGACCGCTCTTACGTACAACCAGAAGGAAAGATTGAAGATATTCTGGTAAGAGTGGATAAGTTTATTTTTCCTGCTGACTTTCTTGTTTTAGATTGTGAAGCAGATGAGAATGCACCAATCATCCTGGGGCGACCCTTCCTAGCCACAGGTAGATCACTGATTGATGTAGAAAAGGGAGAACTTACAATGAGAGTAAATGATCAAGAGATCAAGCTAAATGTTCTCCAAGCAATAAAACATGCTGATGCAGAAGAAGAATGCAAGGCTATCACTGAAGTAATCCTTGACCAACCCCGCATCAGGTCGAACTGCCATGACATCAAATTTGGTCATTGCCACAACAGCCATCTGGAAGACTGTCACGGCAGCAACGACGACAGCAGCTCCTCAGATTCTGACATATCTGACACTGAAGGTCAAGAGGAGGTAAACTGGATAGGCAATCGTCCAGGTAAGTTATTCGAGCCCTTAAACTATACCTCGAATGAACACATCATCCAAAAGCCCTCAACTGTAGAACCACCAGTTCTAGACCTGAAGCCCCTGCCAGGGCAGCTCAAATATGTTTTCCTTGGATTAAATGATACGTTGCCCGTAATCATCTCTTCCAAGTTAATGCAGGAATAGGAACAACAGCTGATAGGGATGCTGCAGCAGCATAAAAAGGCTATTGGATGGACGATAGCTGATATACAAGGCATCAGTTTGGCACTATACATGCACAAAATTCTCCTAGAGAATGATCATAAGCTGACCATCGATTTCCAGAGACGCTTGAACAACGCTATGCGAGAAGTGGTTCAAAAAGAAATTATCAAATGGCTGGACCCCGGGATAATTTATGCCATCTCGGATAGTAAGTGGGTGAGCCCAGTGCAATGCGTTCCTAAGAAAGGAGGAATAACTGTGGTGACCAATGAAGAGAACGAACTAATCCCAACCAGGATTGTGACCGGTTGGAGGGTTTGTATGGATTACCGGAAGCTTAATAAAGCTACCCGGAAAGACCATTTCCCCCTACCTTTTATTGATCAAATGTTTGATAGATTAGCGGGAAAGCTTTATTATTGTTTTCTTGATGGTTACTCAAGATATAACCAGATAGCTATCTCACCGGAGGATCAAGAGAAAACGACTTTCACTTGCCCATACGACACTTATGCTTTTCAGAGAATGCCATTTGGACTCTGCAATGCACCATCAACATTCCAAAGGTGTATGATGGCGATATTCTCTTACATGGTGGAGGATTTCTTGGAAATATTCATGGATGATTTTTCCGTCTTTGGAGACAGTTTTGAAAGCTACTTAGGCAACCTACAGAAGGTGCTCGAAAGATGCGAGAAAGCAAACTTGGTATTAAACTAGGAGAAATGTCACTTCATGGTGGATGAGGGGATAGTCCTAGGCCACAAGGTAAGCTGACGCGGCATAGAAGTTGACAGAGCCAAAATAGAAGTGATTGAAAAGCTGCCGCCACCCACCACAGTCAAGGGAATTAGGAGTTTCTTAGGGCATGCTGGGTTTTATCAAAGGTTTATTGCAAAATTTTCGAAGATTACCAAGCCTCTATGCCACTTACTAGAACAGAATCGTCCCTTTGACTTCAATACTGAATGTACTGAAGCATTCAGAATCTTGAAAGAGAAGCTGGTAACAGTCCCAATTATATAGCCACCAGACTGGAGTTTGCCATTTGAAATTATGTGTGATGCCAGTGATTACACTGTAGGGGCAGCACTTGGGCAGAGGAAGGACAAGCTATTCCACGTAATTTATTACGCCAGCAAAACACTAAACGATGCCCTAGTAAATTACACCAAAACAGAAAATGAACTATTAGCAGTGGTGTTTTTGATTGACAAGTTCCGCTCATACATACTTGGAACGAAGGTGGTGGTCCACACAGACCACTCAGCACTGAAGTATCTGTTCGCTAAAAAAGATGCAAAACCTAGACTGATACGTTGGATTCTGCTGCTGCAAGAGTTCAACATTGAAATCAAGGACAAAAAGGGGACAGAAAACCAAGTTGCAGACCATTTGTCAAGATTGGAGATGGGAAAAAGTCTACCGACATACAAGACTCTCATACTGGAGACCTTCCCTGACGAGCAGCCATTTGCTGCCACGAGCACTGCCGCGACAGCCATGGCGGCAGGTAAGTTTTTTGAACTTCCTTGGTATGCTGATTTTGTTAATTACATAGTTAGCGAAATATTGCCTCCTGAACTGAATTACCAAGCAAGGAAGAGGTTCCAAAATGATGTAAAACATTATTATTGGGACGAACCTCTTCTCTTCAAACATTGTGCAGATCAGATCATCAGGAGATATGTACCACAAGATGAACAGGAAGATGTGCTACATCACAGCCATGCTTCACCATATGGAGGACACTTAGGTGGAAACAAAACTGCTGCCAAGGTTTTGCAATATGGCTTTTATTGGCCCTCACTGTTTAAGGATGCCCAAGCATTCTAAAAAAGCTGTGACAAGTGTCAACGGACTGGGAACATCTCAAGAAGACATGAGATGCCACTGCAAAACGTCTTAGAAGTCGAGATCTTCGACGTTTGGGGGATTGATCTCATGGGACCATTCCCAGCATAATGTGGGAATCTATATATCCTACTGGTAGTGGACTACGTGTCCAAATGGGTTGAAGCGGTCGCCACATAGAAAAATGATGCCAAGACTGTTCAGAGATTTTTGCACAAAAATATTTTTCCAGATTTGGCATACCTAAGGCGATCATCGGTGATGAATGGAGACATTTCGACAATAGGGTAATAGCTGCTGCCTTACGAAAATATGGCGTAAAGCATCGGATCGCAACAGCATATCACTTTCAGACCAATGGACGGGCTGAAATATCTAACAAGGAAGTAAAGAACATTCTTGAGAAGATGGTTAAACCCAATCGAAAGTACTGGTCCTTACACCTCAATGATGCACTATGGGCCTATAGAACAACATTTAAGACACCATTGGGAATGTCACCCTACCGGCTGATATATGAAAAAACATGCCATTTACCTGTTGAGATAGAGCACAGAGCTTACTGGGCTATCAAGGCAGTAAACATGGACTTCGATAAGGCAGGACAAAAGAGGTTACTTGACTTGAATGAAATTGAAGAAATTCGAGCAATGGCCTATGACAACGCAAGGATTTACAAGGACGAGACAAAGAGGTGGCATGACAAGAAGTTGCTGCCACGACAGTTCTGCCCAGGGCAGCTTGTGTTGTTATTTAACTCTAGGTTGAAACTCTTCCCAGGGAAGCTGAAATCTAGATAGTCCGACCAATTCCAAGTTGTGCAAGTTTTTCCTCATGGTGCCATCACGATCAAATCCTTAAAAGACGGGCACCAATTTAAAGTCAACGGACAAAGACTAAAGCATTATCAGGGGACTGAAGCCCCAAGGATGCAGGAAGTGGTTACTTTAAGAGATGCCCCTCAAGGCATCCCTAATTTAACTTAATTTTATCTTTATTATTATTACTATTATATATATATATATTTATTAGGAAATTATAATTATTTTATTTTTAGGAACTAAGTTTTTATTTTAATTATTGTTAGGAAATAAGGGAAACAAGGAGAGGAGAAGAAGTGAACCAGCCCACCATCTCACCAGCAGCCCAAAAAGCCCAAAGGAGGAGTCTGTCGTCACAGCCTGTCAACAGCTGTCGCGACAGATGCAGAAAAGACAGCCTGTCACCACGCTGTCGCGGCAGACACGCAAACGTGTAATAGAGGCACAACAGATACAGAAACGCGTGTCAGACGCGTCAGAAACCGCGTAATAGCTGGCCCCGTTATTCGCTCCTGCCGTTACAACTCCAACGGGCAGCAAACCATTCATCTATATAAACCCCATTTTACTATTCATTTTTCACCTCACTTTTACTCTCTCAACTTGCTTTCTCTCTAGATCTCAAATCTCTTTTATTTTCTACAGCCTTGCAACTATGATTGCCAGACAAACAAGAAGAAGTGTTGCCTCCAGCTCTGCCGCAGCAGCAGGCACACCCAGCCACGACAGACTCCCTAATCGCTTTGCCACCTCTAATTCCGTCGACCGATACTACACTCCTTCCAAAAAAGGGAGATGTGGGAAGAGAGAGGGTTCATTTACACCAAACGAACGGAAAACCTTGGGCTTGAACCATTCATAGCTCAAAAGATCAGAGCCCTCAAATGGCAGATGTTTGCCGCCCAGCCCGAGGAGATGAATGTCACTTTGGTCCGAGAAGTCTACGCTGCTGTCGACAGCAAGGACACGAAGACCATGATAGTGCGAGGTAAGGAAGTCATTTGGAGCCTGAATACATCAATACCCTCTACGACATCTACGTCAGCAAACGGGAGAACAAACACAAGAGGTTCGTGGAAAGTCTATCGCCGGTAGACTACGATGCTGTCATGGCAGAATTAACTAAAGAGGGGACATAGTGAAATACTGATCCCAAGCATCATTGGACGGTGAAACGCACTTAACTCACTCCAGAGGCAAAACTGTGGAACCACTTCGTCAAGAAGAGGATAATGCCTTCTTCCCACAACAGCACGGTCGTCAAACCCAGGTTAGCTCTCATTCACTCCATTTTAAATGAGAGACCTATTAATGTCCGCCGGTATATACGCGAGGGAATTTTGGAGTGTGTCCTTAAGCCATCATGACCCTTTTTTTCCCGTAGCTCATCACCGAGATCTGTCGCGGCCACAATGTTCCTGAAATCCCTGAAGATTACAAGGTCCAAGGAAAGGGATGGACGAAGCGTAACATATTCAGTTTGATGGAGCTAAAAGCAGCCACACCCATCTCTTTCTTCAACCCGTCTGTCGCGGCAGAGGAGCAAGCAAAGCCCATTCAGACAGAACTTGCCGCTGCAGAGCAGCAGCAGCTCCCCCAGCAGACTCATCCACTCAAATCCTCACCACACTACAAAATATGGAGGAACGGCGGCTTGGTCTGATGATTTTTGTCAGAGACTTCACAGCAGAAACGATACATTTTATTCAAAACAATTTAAATTTTGTAAATGTACAATTTCCTGCTTTCCCAGAGCATTATTTTGCTGCCCCCACACCTGCCCATACCCCTACTTCTGCTGCCACACCAAAAACACCCTCTGATGCATCCACTCCAACCCCAGTTGCGACAGCTGAAGGCGGCAGCCACACCGCCACTGTCTCTGCCAGAGGAGAGAAACGAAATGAGCCGCTGGGCGAACTTGATGACTTTATTGCTGGGTTCTCTTCCTCCTCCATCTGGCAGGAATCTGATGGGGAGCCCTCTGTCAACAGAAACCTTTCAAAGGAGTTCATTCCGATGAAAAGGTAGAAGACCAACACTGGTGAAGGACCATCCGGCCAGGGCAAGTCTGCCAGCAACAGCAGCAGTGGCAGCAACAGCAGCTCATCAGGGGAGGTACAAGTGCTGGAAAGGCCACCCTAGATCTCACCTACTCGTATCCATCCCCCAAGGGAAGCTAAGAAGAAGACTGCCTCCACCTCTCCGATCTTTCTGCCGGCTCCTACAACGAAGGTCACTGCCCGCCGGCAGCTAGAGATCAGCAGCAGCAGCAGCAGCATCGACGACATCACCTAAATTTAAGTTTATATCTTATTTTTGTTGTTCTGTTGTTTTATTATAATTGTGATGTATTTTGTTTTTATTTTCTGTTTTTTTTTATTTTTTGTCATCATGCATTGAGGGCAATGCAACCCTTGAGTTTGGGGGTGGCATCCCTCCAGTAATATGAAATTTTTTTAGGTCCAAAATTGTGTCTAAGTGTTTAGTTTATTTTTGCTTAAAAAGATTGGCTTAAGTCTTTGAACTGAACTTAACTGCCGTGACAACCTCTTTCGTGACAGTGCCTTTAGGATATTTTTAGGAGCAGTTTAGAGCATTACTATAGTTCTGATCCTTAAGCACCCTTTGTGACTCTTATACTATCTAGAACTCTACTGGTAAACTAGAATAGGAAAAAGCTTAAACACTTGAGTTGCCCCTAGAAGTGCATAACACTGGCTCTAGAAAAAAAAGTTAAGAAAAAAAGTAGACTCAATACACCTAGAGGTGCCCAAAACCGGCTCTAGGAAGTTAGCTAGAGGTGCCCGAAATAGGCTCTAGTCAAACTTAAATGAAGAAAAGAAAGTCGAGTCCAAGAAAAAACTAAAGGAGCCTAAGAATTGCCTCCAAGAAAATGAAAGTTGGCATAAAAATTCAAGTAAGTGGCTTAGCTATTCTAGTAAACTAAGAGAGTCTAGGCATATAATTGTTCACAAAACATGCACACACTACACGAGAATTATAGCAAGGTTCTGAATGAATCCTGAATTATCCAACAGGGTGTTGTTCACAATAGGGCATGAATGGTAGGTAAGGAAAAGTTCACTGTTTTAAGCCAAACAATTTTTTTTCTTTTTATTTATTTTTAGGTCTTAATTTCTTGAGGACAAGCAAGAACTTGATTTTGTGGGTGTGTTGAGTGTGCAAAATTTCTACTTTTTACCCCTTATATAACCCATATTCCTGTCGCATTCAAGCATAATTCATTGCATTTAGGATAGATTTCATATATACATCACAATTATATAAAATGGCACAGTTGCTACTGATTTTGGTTACTTTTGCAGGTAGCTGATGTAGCAGACTCAGGGCAGTGGAGAAGCAGAGCTTGAACACGGGACTGAAGTCGAGAAGGACGACGCTGCCGTGGCCGCCGCCGTGGCAGCCAATGACGAAAGCAATGGTGAAGGGAAAAAAGTGAAGTGGAGCTCGACAGAAAGAGGAAATTAAGTCGGTCTGTCGTGGGTCACTCCTATATTTTTCTGAGCCCTAGATCAGAATGAAGGCCAAGCCCAAAGTTCAAGGAAGAAACCCAAAGCAAAAAAAAGAGGACGAATTAAAGGCATCTACTCTGAAGATTTAGTCTTTAATAGAGTTGTACTTTAGTTTAAACTTGTATTCTTGCCATATTAGAAAACTTGAACCCAAGGCCTATATAAAGGCATGTAATTCGACCTAGGGAAGGATATCTTATTCTCTAGCCGTCTTCCCCAAAACCCTAGTCGTTTTCCCCTTCTCATCATGTTCTAAACTTCCCCTAGGGCTAAGGGTTGATTCTGTAACGTAGTTGCAAGGATTGTACTATTTTAGGAATTTTTCTGTTCAATAAAATAGACTTCAAGTTTGCTTATTCTGGTTTTCAACATCTTGCAAGAGTATCGGTAGAGCATTGTGAGATTATACATTTACTTAATATCGGGAGAGTTAAGTATACGAAGGAATAAGTACGGGTTCTCCAGTTTATGGTTGAACTATCTCAGACCTAGGGATAGGACGAGGTTAAGTGGCTAAAGAAGAATTCAACAACATCGGTGTTCATCCTTCAATTCACGCCGGGAGGTATCATCTAAGACGTGTTCATCGACAGACTTGGACCTAGGGATAGGACGAGTCACAGCAAGGATTCTTGCCAAGCTTGAAGTACAGAGTTGTGTGATCACTGTCGCGACAACAACAGATTGCTGCCACCGCAGGTTCTGCCGCGACAGGCGCAACGACAGAACATGAAGTCCTATACAATGTAACACCTGCACTACTGAGAAAATCAATACCGGCCTATTTATTTACCCTGAATCTTTTAATCTTTTATCTTCAATATTCTTCGATATTTTCCTACAAACATTTAAATTCTCTTTTCCTTTCTTGTGCAGCAATCCAAGGATAAAGCTATTTCCAGACCCTGTGGATTCTACATCCGATACTTCGTGTATCACTTTACTACTTGCGTCGTGTACACTTTCACTCTATTGCGATAGACTCTTTTACACGCAACGACATTTTTTCGAATATCACATACAAACTTACCATGCTTACCATTAGCATCCATAAAGCTCGCTCTACTTGAGCCCTTAACCAAATGCAAAACGTAATCACAAAACAAATGCAACGAGATGGCACCTAGCCTATCCAATGACACGACTACACTCACCTTGATTTTGAGACTCTCAAATCACGATTCCTTTGTGCCAAGCTTCCGTTGGAGATGACAATGGGTCTTTTTCTATACCTTGAGCTAGCACAAAATTAGGGGTTTCATTAGATTTCAATCTAAGGATTCAGAAACATCTTTCAAGCTTGCCTAAGCTTATAAACAATATCAAATTAGAAAAACTAGCTCCTTATTCCATGGGTTTCTATTTGAATATTAGAAACCAAATCTTGAAATTAAACCTTGAGGGATTATGGAATCATCGAATTAGCTTATGGGTTTTACTCACCGAGTTGTAGGCTTTTAAATGAAGTATCAAAGTAGAACAAAGGGGAAAGATGGAACCGAGGTGCTTGCTTAACACAAGGTAGAAGGTAAAAATGTAGGAGCTTCCTTGTGGAAGACAAGGATGTTGGGTTTGGTTTCGGTAAATGGCAAGAGTAAATATAGAAGCTTTCTTTTTTTTACTAATTCATTTTAAAATCCTTTCTTAACCTCCTTAATGATTACCCACCTAACTTCAAGTCAATGACAAGTTTTCCCATGGATGAAGAAAGCTTAAACAAAGGTGTCTCATCACTTTGATAATTCTGGGCAATTAATTATTTTCTACATGCACCCCTTTTCTGCCACAATTCACGTGAGAAATAAAAAGCAATGAGGTAAGTAAGCACCTTGCTTACTTCCCTTACGACTTTTACTTCGAACAGATTCAAAACAGGGGACCTGTACTGATACGCTCATGGCCGTATCGATACGCCCTCGCTAAAATAGGTAAGTTAGTTATTGACAGTTGGGTCGTATCGATATTGGCTTGACCGTACCGATACGCCTTGCTCAAAATTTGCATTTTTGGCTTCAAAAATGAGACCTAATTATCCAAATAGGATCAAAATGAAATCTCATTACAAAAGATGGATACAAAGGTCATTCATTACATTACCTACACATCAGATTCAAATTTTACATTCACTAGAACCTAATTCCGACTAAGCCGGTTTCCGGGATGTGACACTAAACATCACCACAAAAACCAAAATCTTCCTGAGCAGCATCATTCTTGCAAATAAACAAAGAAACCATAACCAGCAACACCAAATGCAACTACATGAGCTAAATGCACCTATATGCTATGAAATGAGATGAAATGGGCCTGATTTCATACGATAGCCTAAGTAAAAAGGCACGAAATATTAACCTTTTACAGGGTTAACAAAAGGCATCCATCTGACAGTGGTGACTGAGTCTTGACTATTTTGACTTCTTTGTTGAAGATGTTGGCTCCTTAATTGAGTTGACTCCTTGATTGAAGATTCTAGCTTAGACCTGATGAATTGAAATTTGGTGCTATTCTAACCTAAAATAAATGAAAATAAAACATAAGTTGTCAGATTATTGTATAAAATATAGAATATAAACATAGGAAAATATATCTAAACTTACAAAAAGTTTAGGTCTTTGTTTTGGTGGAACATATGCAGTGGATGAATTCCTATTCTTGACAGTAGGAACATTTGTATATGCTTGTTGGGGGACATTGGAAGTTGAAGCCCTTGTAATGTTTTTTTAGGTTTCCTTGCATTGTTTTTGGAAGACAAAGGTATGTTGCCACCAATTTGTCTCTTGCAAGGCCTTTTGTTGTGGTCTGAACTGTCACATTATGAACAAATCATTCGAACAAATCTCTTTTTTGACATTCTTCCACTTCATGTTCATATCTCATCTGGCTCCTTTCTTCTATTTGTTAGAGGTCTTCCAACATGTCTTCTAATAATAGGTGGTAAGATGGACTCATTTGTTACATGGTGAGTCCATTGTTTTGGTCCTCTTAATGGTCTGACCATGGGAGAATATATATGTAGCTGATTTTTTTTCTTGTAACAATTGTTAACATAATTTTCAAGTCTTTCTCCTCTCATGAAAATGACAGTTGTGACATGTATACAAGGGATTCTTATAAAGTAAAATTAACAAAGTAAATTTATAGCACATTGTCAAAGAAGATTAAATTTATAAATTAATCATACTTGTAAGATCCCACTTTTTGCTCCCAAGTTTACAACATGTTGATCTTCATGTCCAGCGGGGACCTCATATCCATTGCTACCAGCATTTCTAGGCCAACATCTGCAACATGCATATTGTGAAAGCAATTAAATAGTTAACAATATGCAGTTTAAAAAATTATTCTTGACTAAGTAATCCAATACTGATCTTACTAATAGCACAATAAATTTATCAACCTTCTTTTAAATTTTTGGACTAAGAGTTTCAACAATCTTTTGAGCATCCTCGGCTTGTATAGCTAATATGTTCATTATCTTGCATCTGATCATCTCCATCAATGTCAAAATTGATTTATGTTTTGCATCAAATATCATCTTGACAAATGAGAAAAAACAAAAAACCAATAAATATAGAAACTACTTACAACTATTAAAATAAAAAGAAATTATCAGTTTTTTAGTTTACCTTGTTAAAGCTCTCACACAAGTTGTTGGGGAGCAAGTCGAATTTACAATGTGTTGAAAAATATGAATTTAACCATGTGCAGGATCTTTCTTTTGCAACTAGTCAAATGTATCTCCTGAAATTTCTCTCATTTCAGTCATGGCATCAGTAAATTCCTTCATGTATATTGCCCTTTCAGCCTTCTATAGTGCATCTTTTAATGATTTGCCAATGAAATTACTTTTGTTCTTGAAGTTTGAATACAAATGTCTCCCACAACCTCTACGCTCGGTATAAGGAAACAACTCTAAAATTAAATCAATTTGACACTATAAAACAATAACGAAATGGTTAGTAGTAAACAATCAATATAAACATTAAAATACAAATGAAATGAAAGTTTGACATTTGCCTTTTGTTTGTCAAACATGAAGGTATACTGATGGGAGTTTGTAATTCCCAAGTCTTCCTCAAGAATTTGAAAAGCCAACACCAAGAAAGTATTTTCAAATTCAACAACCTTTTGAAGGATAATCATATATCCTTGTATATTGTTCATCATCATCCCATGAATTATATTCAAAGCTAATTTCCTAGCTCTATAACATTTAGATATTGACAATTGAAGGATATGATCATTTTACACAACCTTTTGAAGAGAACCAATGGAATAGTTGGGATCACTCTCTATATATGTTTTTGCCAATCATGTAAAAGTGTAATTTTCATTCATAGTATCTCTAATGCAAATATGCTCCCTAATGTATGTTTTAATCTGTCAAGTTATTTCTTTCACATTCTTAGGTTTAAATCTTAATGCCCTAATCATCCAGGAATAACCATCCTTACATACAAGTTGAAGTCTTCTGAAATTATTGACCTTCGACCTCACATTGTATCTATTAAGCACAACATATTACCTCACAGAAGTTTTAATCACACTCTGGTAACGGAACATCACATACTTCATTACCACTGTCAACCAATTCATTGTCACCGTTCTCTAACGAACTATTAGAATCTTGATAATTAGAAGCTACATACTCATCATCCTCACTACTACTGTCATCATTATAATCATTATCATTCCTAACAATTTCAGCATGTCTAACAGTTTTAGCATTCCTAACAGTTTCATCATGCCTAAAAGTTTCATAATTTCTAACAATATTGTCTACAATATTAGCTTCATCAAACAAAGTAGTTTTGTAACCCCCTCGCCCCGGTCTGGTCAGTAGACCGGTTCGAGTAGGCTACACGGGGAAAACCGACATGAAACCCGTGAAGGTTCCACCTCGATTAGCGACCCTATTTTTTTGTTTATTTTACGTCTTGTCTAGAGGCATTTAATTACCTAAGTGATCACGATAGCGGAAAACGAGGCCCACAAAAAGCCCTACAACAAACCGGGCCTAAGCCCAACCCTTGAGACCCATTAGAGATGTCCAAAAACCCATTTCCAGCTACCTGTTTCGAAACAGTCATTACCCGTTTCGAAACATGGGCTCTAGTTTAAAAAGCCAGGTACCCGTACCGAAACGCATCCACCCCGTTTCGGAACAGGGCCCTAATTCTGCCTAGGCGTTTTGATACTTGTTTCGAAACATGCACCTCCAGTAGTCAAAGTGTTTCGAAACTTGTTTCGAAACAGGGGTTCACAGTGGCCAAACCGTATCGAAACGAGTTCCGATACGGGGTCCCTGGAGCCTTACCCGTTCCGAAACAGCTTAGCCCGTTTCGAAACACTGGCTGTCTGCATTTTCCCAAAACCATCTTTAAGCATCTCTAATCAATCCCAAAAGCCCTAAACAACTCCACGAAACATATATCACTTACAAGCATATTCTAGAGGCATGAATCCTATGGCCAAACATACTCCAATCACACAAGGCATAAGATGAGGCATCCATACATGGCATTCACACAAAGGGCAATGTTGCATAAAAAAGGCATACTTAAGGGTTCAAAAGGCCATGAGGCACAAGTTATCACATACAAGGTTTGCACATACCAACAAAGAAACCTAAACATTCAAAAGGCATGCCATCACACACAAGCACTCAACAAGACATAGCATGTTTTACAATCCAAGTCAAAACATGATCATCAATCACATTTATGAGTCATACATCGCTCATACAATCACACACAAGCCTCATTGCTAATCTACCACTTTAATACAAAATCATACTTGAGCAACTACACTTGGAAAGCCCCTTCGCCTTGCTCCTTGCTAACACCACGCTAATGATCTGCATTGTTGAAAATGAGAGCGTAAGCTAGAAGCTTAGTGAGGATGCTCTAAAAACAAAAGCAACAACAATGCAGGGTCCAAGCATGCAAATCCTTAACCTCACATACAACATACATAAGTATCAACAAGTCAACCTAGCTAGTCTTTCAAGAGTCATAATATGGCATCTCACATCATACTAAGCTCAACATTATAAACCAACATCACAACATCATAAATATAAGAACGAGTCCATTGGCCACTATTAGTTTACCCGAATGTGCAGATTTAATCTCAACAACAACATTACCTCGGTGGGATTACACTCATCACCAGACCTTGAATGGGCGGGATTCCACTCATCACCACATGCCCTACGGATGGGATTCCACTCATCATCACGTAGAAAATAAATAAACTTCTGGTGGAATATTACATCACCGTACTCCTCCTTGATGACTCAACGCCATCAAGGCCACGCGCGTTTTGACTCAATTGTGTGCACACTAATCCTAATGATCGATCATTTACACCCGGTAAGTTAATTAGTGCCAATTTCTTTAACCACGTCACACATCCACCAATTATATCACATTTTCATCGCATACACATGTCAAGGTACACACATACAAATCAATCCATAATTCACAAGATCAAATAGGAAATGACATAATAAGCATCAATAGCAATCAAGGAGTTAAACTACCAATTTAACTCCCACCTAGGAATGGCCTACCAAGCTCATTCCAACACATCCACTACACACACTTGAACCAACTTTAAAACAATTTAAAGTTTTACTCACAGCCCTTCCTTAGCAACCCAAGCAAGCAAGCAAGCCTCCTAAATTCCCGGATTCGGTCCCGATGCTTCTCCGATGTCTCCTCTTGTTTCTAGCCAAACAAAACACAACCATTACTCACAAATTCGATGCTAAAACCAGTCACCAACTCCAACCCATAAACACAAGCCAAACTTCACCAAATTTCAACTCAACTAGCCACCAAAATTTCCATTTTCGTGCTCCCTTATTACCCAACAGAAAACCATGATTTCAAGCACCCAAATGACATCTAAATGGTCCCAAAATACTTTCCTAACATCCCTAAACCATCAGCCCTTCAACCCAACCCTAAAACTCACCAAAAATTTAGTTTTAGACACCTCAAAAATGGCCCCAAAGACCCACTTCGGGTTTTCACCCAAAATCAACCATTTCAAGATATTATGAGTGTTTAGGTGAGATTATCCCAAAACCCAACTCAACAAATCAAAAGAGTTTGAAAAACCCCTTAAAAATTCAAACTTTCCCTAAACTTGAAAATCACAAAAATGGGTAGTTTTAAAATCTAGGACTATGTAAATGTAGAGGATGATGAGGAGAGTGTAAATATGATATTACCTTTGAAAACGCCCTTGAATCAATGGAGAGATTTAATGGAATAGTAAATAGGGGTTTGGGAGGGGTTTAAGTGCTTTTCACGTTGAAATGAAAGAGGGGAGGAAAGATGATGGCCTTTTTTTTCTTTTGATTTCAAAAAGGTTGTCTACCTTTTTGTTTTGGCTAAATTACCAACATGGCCACTCCTTTTTATTTAAATCTCATTTAAATCAAAACCAAGGTCAATTTGATTAAAATTGATTTTACCGACTCGAACCAACTCACACGACGAACTCCTAACCCCAAAACACGGGTGTTACAACTCTCTCCCACTTAAGGAATTTCATCCCCGAAATTACCTGACTGAAAGAGATACGGAAACTGCCTTTCCATATCTTCCTTTCTCTCCCAAGTGGCCTCGTCCACCCCTCGACGTTGCCGCCTCACTTTCACTAACTCAATCGATCTACCCCACAACACCTTACTGTCAGAAGCTAGGATCTCAACTGGTTCTTCCTCATAAGTCAAATCCGGATTCAATTCAATCTCCTCTACAGGCATAACATGTGATGGATCGGACCTGTACTTACGGAGCATCGAAACATGGAATACATCGTGTATCTTCTCTAGTTCGGAGGGCAAACGTAACTGATAAGCAACCGGACCAACCCTCTTCACAATCTCACACAGTCCTATGTACCTCGGACTCAACTTCCCCTTTCGGCCAAATCTCATCACTTTCTTCCACGGAGACACTTTCAAGAACACCTTCTCACCCACGGAGAACTCATCTTCCTTTCTCTTCAAGTCGGCATAGGACTTCTGCCTATCCGAAGCAGCCTTCAATCGATCACAAATCAATTTTACCTTGTCAGTTGTCCCCTTGAGCAAATCCGGTATAGGTAACAACTTTTGTCCCACTTCGGCCCAACAAACTGGAGTTCTACACTTCCTACCATATATGGCCTCATACGGAGCCATCTGAATACTCGAATGGAAGCTATTATTGTACGCAAACTCAACTAGAGGCAAATGCTTCTCCCATGTACCCTGAAAATCAATGATGCAACAACGCAACATATCCTCTAAGATCTGTATAACTCTCTCTGACTTACCATCTGACTGAGGATGATAAGATGTGCTGAAGTTCAAACGGGTACCCAAAGTTGTATGCAGACACTTCCAAAATCGAGACGTAAACCTCGGATCTCTATCGAACACAATAGACTTCGGTACACCATGCAGTCTAACAATCTCACCAATGTACAAGTCGTCCAATCTATCTAATGTATAAGTGGTATTGACTGCCAAGAAGTGAGCACACTTCGTAAAACGATCTACTATAACCCAAAATGAGTTCTTCTTCGTAGGAGTCAAAGGCAAACCCGAAACAAAATCTATGGTAATATTCTCCCATTTCCATTCCGGAACTCTAAACGGTTGCAACAAACCTGAGGGAACCTGATGTTCCGCCTTCACTCTCTAACACACCAAACACTTACTCACGAAGTCGGCCACATCTCTCTTCAAACCAACCCAAAAGTACTCATTCTTCAAATCACGATACATCTTCGTACTTCCAGGATGCATAGCAAAAGGACTACTGTGTGCTTCAGTCAAGATCGTATGTCTCAAGTCACTGTCCTCTGGCACAACTATCCTATTTTTGAAACACAAAACCCCATCGTCACTGAAACTGTAGTATGAAGATCTACCTTCGGCTATATCTTGCACGTGAGGTGCCAAAGATCTATCTAAGAGCTGCTTCTCTCTAATCAGCTGACCTAGGGTAGGTCTAACTTGAAGCTTGACTACCAAGCCACCATCTCCGGACAAGCTTAATCTAGTAAACATGGCTCTCAAGTCTACGACTATCTTTCTACTCAAAGCATCGACCACCACATTGGCCTTACCCGGATGGTACTCAATGGTAAGATCATAGTCCTTTAGCAGCTCTAACCACCTACGCTGTCTAAGATTCAAATCTCGCTGAGTCATGATGTACTTCAAACTCTTATGATCGGTGTACACTGTGCATCTCTCACCGTACAAATAATGTCTCCAAATCTTCAAAGCAAACACAACTGCAGCTAACTCTATGTCATGGGTCGGATAGTTGCGCTCGTGAGTCTTCATCTGTCTTGAGACATAAGCCAACACTCTCTTGTCTTGCATGAGAACACAACCTAGGCCTACATAGGAAGCATCGCTGTAAACTACATAGCCTTTCCCAGACTCTGGCTGAATCAAGATCGGTGCTTGGGTCAAAGCTTCTTTCAATTTCTCAAAGGCTCTTTGTCTTGCATCTGTCCACTCAAACTGAACACTCTTCTGAAGTAACTGTGTCAATGGAGCGACTAACTTAGAAAAACCTTATATGAATCTTCTATAGTATCCAGCTAAGCCTAGAAAGCTACGTACCTCTATTACAGACTTCGGTTGCTTCCATTCAACAATGGCTTCTATTTTTTTCGGATCAACTCTAATCCCATCGGCTGAGACTACATGTCCTAGGAAGACTACCTCTCGGATCCAGAATTCAGACTTGCTCAACTTCGCATACAACTGATTATCTAACAAAGTCTTCAAAACTAGTCTCAAGTGTCGGTCATGATCTTCTTCAGTTCGCAAATACACCAAGATGTCATCTATAAAAACAACCACAAACTGATCTAGGTACTGATGAAAAATCATATTCATCATATCCATGAAGGCAGCCGGTGCGTTAGTCAACCCAAAAGGCATGACTAAAAACTCATAGTGACCATACCTAGTTCTAAAGGTCGTCTTCGGTACATCAACCTATCTTACCTTTAGCTGGTAATAGCCGGATCTCAAGTCGATCTTTGAAAAGACTGATGCCCCTCTCAACTGGTCAAACAAATCATCAATTCTAGGCAAAGGATACTTATTCTTCACTGTTAACTGATTCAACTGTCTGTAATCTATACACATTCTCATGCTTCCATCTTTCTTCTTTACAAACAAAACCGGTGCACCCCAAGGTGAAGAACTAGGTCGGATAAAGCCTTTATCTGTCAACTCTTGCAACTGAGTCTTCAACTCTTTCAGTTCTTTCGGTGCCATGCGATACGGAGCAATCAAAACAGGAGCTGAATCAGAATAAGTCTCAATAGTGAACTCTACCTCTCTATCCGGTGGTAACCTGGCAACTCTTCCGGAAACACACTAGGAAAGTCACACACTGTCTGGATGTCTTGAGGTCTAACCTCACTCATGTTAAGGTTCATCACATAGGCCAAGTATGCTTCGCAACCCAACTCAACTAACCTCTTAGCTTCTAGAACTGAAACTACATTGGACAAGAACTTCACGTTCTCACCCACCACTACAATCTCATAGTCATCTGTGAGTCTCAAAGAAATCCTCTTGGTTTCAAAATCAATCCTAGCTCTATGCTCAGTGAGCCAGTCCATACCCAGAATGACATCAAAGCCATAAAAAGGTAGCTCCATCATATCCACTGGAAACACGTGTCCCTGAACCATCAATGAACACCTTCTGTACATCTTTCTAACTACTACCGTGTCCCCAAAGGAACTAGTAACACTAACTCCTACTTCTAACATTTCACAAGGGAAATTCAACGACTGTGCATGCTCACTCAGTATATAAGAATGTGTAGACCCGGAGTCAATCAAAGAAAGCAAACCCAAAGACTGTATTGAGAAGTTACCTGCGATCACATCTGTGTCATGCTGATCCCCACGCTGAGCGTAAACTCTGGCCTGGCCTCCGCCCTCCGGCTGGACTGCGACTACATGTGCTATGTTCCTCTGACCATCATTTCTCGGCTGGAAGTTACCTTTACCGCGCCCGCGGCCTCTCTGAAAGTCATTGGCTCTAGCTGGAGCCTGAGCTGGTGCCTGCCCCACCTGATGTGGACAGTCACGTCTAATATGATCCCTAGCTCCACAACTCCAAAACGAGTGGAAATTTCCCCAACACTCACCGGTGTGGTTCCTCCCGCAAGTAGCACACGTGGGCAAATTCCCACCAGTCCTCTGGCCTTGTTGGCCCCTACCGTGGTTACCGGCACCACGCCTATGATCATAGTGATACCGGTTATCCCGATGCCTCTTGGCATCACCTCTATCAAAGTCACTAGACCTCTTACCAGAACTAGAACCACCAGATCGTTTGGTTAAGCCCAAACTGTGCTCCAAGTCCTTGGCCCTCGCGACCAAGACATCAAAATCAGTGTAGTCCGAAGCTAGAGTATACCTCTTGATTTCTTCATTCAGCCCATAACGGAAACGGTTACAACGTTCCACCTCAGTAGGAACAAGCTCAGATGCATACTGACTCAGCCTAACAAATCGAATCTCGTAGTCAGTGACAAACATACTCCCCTGAAGCAAAGCCATAAATTCCCTCTTCCTCTCATCGAGATATCGAGGACCCAAGTACTTCTTACGGAATGCTGACTCAAAGAACTCCCAAGTAATCTCAGCCTCATCCATACCCGTAGTGATGGTGACCCACCAAGTGTAGGCATCGCCCTGAAGCAAAGACTCAACACACCCTAGCTTGCGCTCTCCGGTACATCCCATCTATGCAAGGATACGGACAGTCTTCTTAAACCACAACTCGGATCTCTCCAGAATAGACCCTCTGAACTCTTCGGCCCCTAGACCACGGAGCCTTTCTAACGGCAAACCGGTGCTCTCTCCCTGATGATGTGCCGCTGCCTGACCCTCAGCTATTGCAGCCTGAAAAGCCCCGGCTATCGCCTGAACCAAAGGAGCTAAGTCTATTCCGGCCGGACCTTGGCCACCTTGGCCTCCCTGAGGTCCCTCTCCTTCGGCCCCGACCTTGCCTCCTACTCCTGGCGGAGGAGGTGGTGGTGGTGGAACTCCAACTCCAACCACATGCTCTCCCACTTGAGCCTCAACTCTAACTACTGGCTCAACTCCTGGAGCCGCTGCCCGTGGTTCCGGTCGAACCATCCTAGGCCTCCCACGTGGTCTCATGATACAACTAGCAAGATAATAACTACAACAACAAACAAATAAGGATTATGTTAGCAAAAGCAAGGGTCCAACAGTGCTCAAGTACTTTCTTTACACAAAACCTTTTTAAATTAAGTAATAGTAGCAATGGGCACTCGACTCAACACCAAACGCAACAATTCATGCTTCAAATCATCATACGAATAATCAAACAACGAGATTTCATGGCAAGGCACACGCCAAAACAATACAAGTACTTAGCACACCAAGCTTACATCACTTACCTACCCGAGGTCTCGGTAACCTCAGGCTCTGATACCAACAAATGTAACCCCCTCACCCCGGTCTGGTCGGCAGAACAGTTCGATTAGGCTACACGGGGAAAACCGACATGAAACCCGTGAAGGTTCCACCTCGGTTCGCGACCCTAATTTTTTTTGTTTATTTTACGTCTTGTCTAGAGGCATTTAATTACCTAAGTGATCATGATAGCGGAAAACGAGGCCCACAGAAAGCCCTACAACAAACCAGACCTAAGACCAACCCTTGAGACCCATTAGAGATGTCCAAAAACCCATTTCCAGCTACCCGTTTCGAAACAGTCATTACCCGTTTCGAAACACGGGCTCTAGTTTAAAAAGCCAGGTACCCGTACCAAAACGCATCCACCCCGTTTCGGAACAAGGCCCCAATTCTGCCTAGGTGTTTCGATACTTGTTCCGAAACAGGCACCTCCAGTAGCCAAAGTGTTTCGAAACTTGCTTCGAAACATGGGTTCACAGTGGCCAAACCGTATCGAAACGAGTTCCGATACGGGGTCCCTGGAGCCTTACCCATTCCGAAACAGCTTAGCCCGTTTCGAAACACTCGCTATCTGTATTTTCCTAAAACCATCTTTAAGCATCTCTAATCAATCCCAAAAGCCCTAAACAACTCCACGAAACATATATCACTTACAAGCATATTCTAGAGGCATAGATCCTATGGCCAAACATACTCCAATCACACAAGGCATAAGATGAGGCATCCATACATGGCATTCACACAAAGGGCAATGTTTCATAAAAAGGGCATACTTAAGGGTTCAAAAGGCCATGAGGCACAAGTTATCACATACAAGGTTTGCACATACCAACAAAGCAACCTAAACATCCAAAAGGCATGCCATCACACACAAGCACTCAACAAGACATAGCATGTTTTACAATCCAAGTCAAAACATGAACATCAATCACATTTATGAGTCATACATCGCTCATACAAACACACACTAGCCACATTGCTAATCTACCACTTTAATACAAAATCATACTTGAGCAACTACACTTGGAAAGCCCCTTCGCCTTGCTCCTTGCTAACACCACGCTAATGATCTGCATTGTTGAAAATGAGAGCGTAAGCTAGAAGCTTAGTGAGGATGCTCTAAAATCAAAAGCAACAACAATGCAGGGTCCAAGCATGCAAATCCTTAACCTCACATACTACATACATAGGTATCAACAAGTCAACCTAGCTAGTCTTTCAAGAGTCATAATATGGCATCTCACATCATACTAAGCTCAACATTATAAACCAACATCACAACATCATAAATATAAGAATGAGTCCATTGGCCCCTATTAGTTTACCTGGATGTGCGGATTTAATCTCAACAACAACATTACCTCGGTGGGATTACACTCATCACCGGACCTTGCATGGGCGGGATTCCACGCATCACCACATGCCCTACGGATGGGATTCCACTCATCATCACGTAGAATATAAATAAACTTCCGGTGGAATATTACATCATCGTACTCCTTCTTGATGACTCAACGCCATCAAGGCCACGCGCGTTTTGACTCAATTGTGTGCACACTAATCCTAATGATCGATCATTTACACCCGATAAGTTAATTAGTGCCAATTTCTTTAACCACATCACACATCCACCAATTATATCACATTTTCATCGCATACACATGGCAAGGTACACACATATAAATCAATCCATAATTCACAAGATTAAATAGGAAATGGCATAATAAGCATCAATAGCAATCAAGGAGTTAAACTACCAATTTAACTCCCACCTAGGAATGGCCTACCAAGCTCATTCCAACACATTCACTACACACACTTGAACCAACTTTAAATCAATTTAAAGTTTTACTCACCACCGTTCCTTAGCAACCCAAGCAAGCCTCCTAAATTCCCGGATTCGGTCCCGATGCTTCTCCGATGTCTCCTCTTGTTTCTAGCCAAACAAAACACAACCATTACTCACAAATTCGATGCTAAAATCAGTCACCAACTCCAACCCATAAACACAAGCCAAACTTCACCAAATTTCAACTCAACTAGCCACCAAAAATTCCATTTTCGTGCTCCCTTATTACCCAGCAGAAAACCATGATTTCAAGCACCCAAATGACATCTAAATGGTCCCAAAACACTTTCCTAACATCCCTAAACCATCAGTCTTTCAACCCAACCCTAAAACTCACCAAAAATTTAGTTTTAGACACCTCAAAAATGGCCCCAAAGACCCACTTCGGGTTTTCACCCAAAATCAACCATTTCAAGATATTATGAGTGTTTAGGTGAGATTATCCCAAAACTCAACTCAACATATCAAAAGAGTTTGAAAACCCCTTAAAAATTCAAACTTTCCCTAAACTTGAAAAATCACAAAAATGGGTAGTTTTAAAATCTAGGACTATGTAAATGTAGAGGATGACGAGGAGAGTGTAAATATGATATTACCTTTGAAAACGCCCTTGAATCAATGGAGAGATTTAATGGAATAGTAAATAGGGGTTTGGGAGGGGTTTAAGTGCTTTTCACGTTGAAATGAAAGAGGGGAGGAAAGATGATGGCCTTTTTTTTCTTTTGATTTCAAAAAGCTTGTCTACCTTTTTGTTTTGGCTAAATTACCAACATGGCCACTCCTTTTTATTTAAATCTCATTTAAATCAAAACCAAGGTCAATTTGATTAAAATTAATTTTACCGACTCGAACCAACTCAGACGACCAACTCCTAACCCCAAAACACGGGTGTTACAAGTTTCATCTTCATCAATCGAAACAATTTCATCATTATTTTCAGTTGCAGCATTAGTATCAATAAAGTGTTCTATTTTTTCTTCTATGTAAACATGAACATATTTATACCTAGGTAAAGCACCTAACATAGTTAACACATCACCATCAGTTCTTAGCGTACTAACCTTTAAGATACCCCTTGATTGTTGCTAATAAATATTTTGTGGGGTAAAATATCCTAACTCTTTAATCATATCATTTATTTTAAGCATAGACATACTATCAATGTGACATGTATAAAATAAAGTCAATTTCTTTACCATTATACATCATTTTCTGATAGTTTAAATGAAACCACCATGATGAAAAACTAATTTACAGTACTTTGAAGTAGTTTCTATAAAATAATTAATATTTTAATATTTATGTACAAATGTCTTTATCAAAATAACCTAACTGCAATAATCTAGTTATGTAATCAATGGCTTAATACAGTTTAAACCTTTAAAGTAGCTAATGTCTTTAAAGTGATCAATGTTCAAATTAAACCTACAAATATTATACTTGAAGCTTATAGTAACATTAACAATTATTATATACTAACTTATGGTACCCAATTGTGTGCAGTTTTATGTTTCAAAAAGTTAGGTCCTCCCAGCACTGTCTATTAAGTCCTACCCAAAATTTTAGTATCTAACTTATGGTTCCCCAGTGGCAAAAATTCATAAAACAATTTACTATGGCATATGGTCCACACCAACACAAAGAAATACAGAAATTAAAGATTTAACAACTCAATGTCATACAAGACTACAAATAATAGACATATTATACTATAGCACATGGTTTTATGGCTTTTAACACAGATAAAACAAGAACCATTATATTGAAATCAAATAAAAGCAAATAACATACCGATTTTAATAAAATACTACTTTTATTCGTAAATTACTCGAACAAATAAAAACAAATAGAAAACTCACCATATGACATACTTGCTATACCCCTGGAACGCAGCACACGCCTCTCCATGACCAAATTGAAATCGAATATTTTCTCAACAACTTCAGGCTATCAGAACTAACGAAACTTGCCAAACGATTCAAGCCCAAACAATTTATGTTTACTATTTACCCTTTCACTAATGTTTGTAAACCCTAAACTACCCAAACAATTTTCCCAACAAAATCTGATCTAAACTCTAAACTACCCAAACAATTTCTCCAAATGTTTCATCCAAACAATTTTAGTTTTACGCTCTCAAAACCCTCTCAATTTCTCTGAAACCGTAAACTTAAAAGTTATGATTATTTTGAAGAGGTTAACTTGTCATCTATGTGTTTAGGTTAAACGGTTCATTGATGTGTCGTTTTGTATTTATTACGTTTATTTCTTTTCATACGTATAATATAAATAAATGGAAATTATTTAATTAAAGCCAGGTCATTACGCCATCCATGAGTTAATGACAAAGTGATGAAAAAATTTAATGTTGAAAGTTGAGTTAGTAAATTGATAAAATTTAAAGTTGAGTGATGATTTTTGCATTTTACCCTATAAAATTATATAGGCTCCTATACATGTACAGATCTTGATCAAATAAGTTGAGGGGCATGCTTCAAATTTTCGAAAATGTTAGAAGCATGCTTTTTTTTTTTTTACTTTTTGAAGTTTTAATTTAAAAATTTGGAGTCTATTGTAATTTTAAATTTTTGAGACTTAATGATTTTTTTTAAAAATAAAAAATATTTAATTAAAATATTTATAAAAAATAAAATTTAATGAGAATTTTAAACAAATTGAAGTGGTCAAATTAAAAACTTTTTTAAAATTTTTAGGGCTAAAGGTAAATTATCTTAAATTTGAAGGGGTCAAATTAAAACTTTCTTAGAAAGTAAAACTCTTTTTAAAAATAAAATATTGGCAGTCGAGGTTAATTAAACATATGTTCCAATCTTAATTTTTTTTTTGTTTAAGTAATACAAGTAATAATGAAAATAAGTATTTAACTAAATACTATGATCTACGTTATATAAATACATTTTTAATAGTTTAAAAGTAATTACAAAATAGTATTTATTCATATATATTCTTAATCTTTTGACAATGTGCATACACCTTGTAAACAGAGCGATTTGAACCCGTATTTTTTAAGATGAACATCATCCGTTTTTCCACTAAGACACTTGTTAGATTCAGTAATATAAATTCAAGGCGTTAAAATTGTACTCATATACAATATACAACTGTTTTTTATTTTCAATTTGATATGGTTCAAAGAATCTTGAAATAATAATAATAATAATAATAATAATAATAATAATAATAATAATAATAATAATAATAATAATAATAATAATAATAATTTATGCACCGACAGTAAAAAAAATTGTTTTTACGAGCGCTTAATTTTAGGATTTTAATGTTTGTGGTTAGGTTTTCTTGTTTGAGAATAATTTTTTTAAATTAAAATTTAAAGTTTAAAGTTTATAATTTAGAGTTAAGGTTTAAAAACCTTAATAACAACTTTAAAAGTCTACATGTAAAAAAAATCTTTCCACTAATAATAAATCAAATAATTACCCAAGTATAATCATTTAAATTATCTATAACTTTTTTTGAACATAAATTATCTATAACATTAAATAAAAGCTATCCATCAATTGAATGTGAGGTCAGATTTATGTTTTTGAGAGGCATGCATGATCTGCCAACTCAACATGGCCACTAAAACCAATTATGGGGAAAATGGAAGACAATAAAAGATTTTGCGAAAAAAATAACAATTTCTTTTTACCATTAAAACTATAAAATTTAAATATTTAATCTAAAATTCTAAATTTTAAATTAAAACTGAACTCTAGATTTTAAAAATAATCTTTAAATTAAATTTCTAAACTCTACAAACCCTAAATACTTAAATAGACATATTTGTGTAAGTTAAAATTTACATAACATATGTATCAAATAATTTTTATGTAAAAATAAAATTATATAATATAAAAGGATATAGAAAAAAAGCAAAAATAAAAACGAAAAGACAAAAGAATTAAGAAAAATGTGATTATTTATTTTTGAATAGTCTAAAGGTGATTACAAGGTAGTATTTGTTTATAGATATTCTTAACCTTTTGACAATGCACACATACCTTGCAGACTTTGTGAATGAACCAGGTCTCTTAGGATGAATATCATCCGCTTTTCCACTAGACCACTTGTTGAGTTTATATTTTCATTATTTTGTGTAATTGAAATATTATATGTATATTATATATAAGTTGATTTTTAATAACTCATCCATGAACATTTTAAAATAATGGAGTATCCTATTAAAAAAATAAAATAAAATAATGGAGTATTAATGTTATTTTTTTATTTTAATTAATTTTTCTGTGTTTATTTTCGTACTTTGACTTTTGTTTCGTTTTTTTTAAATCATAATATTCTTTATATTAGGCTTTGGTCGGTACATTGCAAATTAATTTGAAACAAAATTGTCAACTATCTCTAGAGTAAGTGATTAAAATTTTTTGTTGATACTCTCCTTTTTTTTCTAAGTTGTGAGATCAAGATCCGGTAGGAGCACAATTCTTATTCCCCTCCTCTAGGTAGAATTTTTTCCCCAAAAAAACATGGAACAAAATTGTATTGTCGTTATTTTTTTATATGGATAAATTATTATTTCAATATATTTTTGATAAGTTTGTGTATCGTATTGAGTTCATGTTGAAGGATAAAATTAGAATAATTATTAAAAAAGTTAAATTACATAATTTAAAAATATAAAAACATATTAAATATTTAAATAAAAAATTTAGGAGGGAATCGTGACACCTTCTAACGATCTTTTTCAATCTTTCAATACAGGCCGAAACTTTTTTATATTTATCATCATGTTTTTAACGTCATCGATATTTAGTTAATTAAACGATTAATTCAAATTAAATATTGTAAAGGTTTATTATAAAAATAATTTTAAATAATTTTATTTTATTTATAATATTAAAATTCGAATATTTAATTTTATTTAAAGTAGTTAATATATTGTTCTATTTAAAAAGACAGAAGAATGAATAAAAAATCAAAAGAATCTAGAGAAGATTACAAAAGGGAAGCGACAATATATTTGTAAATAATGAATTAATATTGTGAAAATGGCATCCACCCACGGGGGCTGGCGGTGGCATGTGCTCCCGTGAATGGTACGGGAACACTCCAATTTCTTACGTTTCTTTATTTTACCCGTGAAACAGTAATTGATTTCATTAATAATAGACGTTGGAAAAACACTACCATCCTTTACATTTTCCATGGAAAAATCAGGGTGGAGACATAAATTTATTTAATAGGTGTTATTTTTTCAATAATATTTAAGGAGGGTTAATTATTTATAAAGATGTGTCGTTTTATGTATAAAAGAGTGTTATTTTATTCATAAAAAGTATGTCATTTGTTTATATTTTGAATTTTTTATAAATAAATTATATAAAAGAAACAAATTTCTAAAAAGTTTTGGGTGTCATGAGACACCTCATTGCAAAGCATGGCTCCGCCCATAAGAAGAACACATCTGCAACGTCAATCATTGATTCTACTTTGCAATCATGCAAAGATACCTTACTATGATGGGCATTTTACACGGACCCGACGAATTTTAATTCGACCCGACTCAACCGGGACGAGTTTTTTTTTTTTAAAAATCAAGTTCTTGTCGAGTTTTTATTAAGAATGGGGTTGGATTCGGGTTTATGGTGAAAAAATTCGACCCGAGACTAATAGTGTAATTTCCCCTTATATTTTTAAGAATTTTTTGCAATAATACTCCTATTTATATATATTTTTTAATTAGGTCCTTAAAATTGATCTTTTCAGAATTAGGTTCCTAAAATTAATTGATTTTTTTACAATTAGGTCCCTAAAATTATTTTTTTATAGATCAGGTCGGGTCGTGTTGAGATATATAATTTTTGGGTCGGGTTGGATCATATTTTTTAAAGAATAGAATCGAGTTGGATTCAGGTTTAGGGTTCTCATCCCTATTAACCTTACCTATTTGAAACTCCGATACGAATAGAAGTCCTTGTAAGTAAGAATAGATCGAAGAATGTTAGAGTGCAACCACATTCTTTGAAATGTTTATATAATTTAAATATATTTTGTATTTTTATTAATATTTGATTTTCTACCTAAAAAATTTTATAATTTTGTATTCATGAATTTTTAATATATCTTTTTAAAGGTTTCAACACGATATAAAATTATTTGTACGACTCTATGTGTGCGTACGCTAATGCTTCTGTCATGAATGGATCCGCATTAGTCGAAAGTTTCGGCTCACAAATCATCGCTCTGATAATTCCCTAATACGATTCTATTTATATGAAAATTTTCAGATCGTGGCTTTCAACAGATTAATTGTTTTTTTTAACCCAATTTACTCCATTCAGATTATGAAGAATACTTATTAACCCAATTTGCTCCATTCACAATATCAATATCAGAATTACTGACCTTCTAACCCAATTTGTTCTATCTCACTAGACCAATTGGTTATTAGTATTGTTTTTTATTTGTTGATTACAATAATAGATACGAAACATTCACTATTCATAAAGGGATAAGACCCCTTTACATGGTGTAAAACTCATTTAGTTTTACACTAATCCATAACCATTGGATGAGTGGAATGGATGAATGAGATTACACAATCCTATTCTTTTTCTCCTTAAAAATCTCATTATTTTCAACTTCATCTAATCCATCCATTCCACTCATCCAATGGATATGAATTAGTGTAAAACTAAATGAGTTTTACACCATATAAGTGGATCCTAACCCATTCGTAAATATGAATAAGTTATATTTGTTGTAAATAGTTTATATAATTTTTACAATTATTATTATGAAATTGAGTACTAAAATAATAATTTACATTGGAGTCATTTACATTTTAGATTATTAACTTACCCTCAACTTTCATATAGGTCACAAACAGATTTAATCAAATTAAATCTTTAAACTTTTATTATTAACAAATTAAATCATTCACACTAACACAATCAAATTATTTTAATAAAAAACTGATTCAACGGTCCTACATAACTGTTAGCACCTGCAAACACCTGTCGCCACGTACCGAAATCAGAGTGAGTAAGACCACGAACGGTATAATATAAGGGACATCCGACAATGAGCATAATAGCAGTGGCAGACAACAATGCACAGAATCGCCCGCGAATCGTGCGACACCCTCCGCAATCTGTGGTGAACAAACAGAACCACAAACAATATCACACCTCATCTTCTGGTCACATGACATCACACGTGTTCATCACAGACGCCAAAGAGAACCTAGGACGTCTAGTCATAGCTAGTCCAATCAATACGTTACGATAACCTCATCTTGACACATGTCCAAATGATATAAAACTAGGCATGCAACCAAGAGAAACCAAGGCTTTCCATTCCCGACATCATCACCTCCAAAAAGCAAGAGCAATACTTGAACTCTAACCCAGAACAATCACCCCTACAACCGTCTTCGACCCTTGATCATTTTGACCATCAACAATTGGTACGGTGAGCGTGGACCTTCAAACCTCCAGTCGGATGCTCTCTCAGCTGGGACACGTTTAAAGGAATAGACAGAGAGAGAAAAAAGGGGGGAAGAATGGGAAAAAGAAGCCCCTCTTTGAGCCGAAGATAGCCGACCGGCCATCATGCATATAATAAAAACCAATCATAGGGCTACAACCCATCGATCAGAGGAGAAGAAAGACAAACTACGACAAAGAAAGAGACCCAATGGCATGTAGAGATTCAGATGAGAGGTGTAAAACCGAGGGCGCCACAAGCGATATGGAGAAGAGCATGAGCATAAGGGGTAGGAAGGTCGAATGAGGGATGTAAGGAACCCCCGCAGCCCTCCCGTCGGAAGAAAAGAAATAACCCCTGCCGATGAAATTCGAAGTTATAAAACTTGGAATTTCATTCGCCGCCCCTCCGGTCAAATTTGGCGCACGATGCAAAGTTGCAGACCATTCAGCAGCTAAGCACCATAGCGAAGGCCTAAGAGAGTGAAAACTTGTCACAAAACAGAGTCACACCTGTAATCACTAATTTTGTCCAGAGTAGACCCGCATTTATTTTTGTTTTTGTTCCTATAATAATGGGCTTATATGTACTACCATCTATATGAAAACATATATGTTGGGCTTTATTTACTCTACCCTTTTATTAAAACCTAAAAAGTCAAAAATTGATTATATATATGTGTGTGTGTGTTTTGTTATTTGCTATCATATTATCATATCTAATATGTCATTGTTCATTTGAAAAACCCAAAAACACAAAAAACATATTATTAATATTATATAATTATATATCTATGTTTTGTTATATATTATCTATATATACCCCATAATATTTTAGGTTATATTAGTGTTATTAGTTTGGTTTCCTATTATTATATATTACCATATATCATCACTGTTGTTATTATTATTATTATTATTATTATTATTATTATTATTATTATTATTATTATTATTATTATTATTATTATTATTATTATTATTAATTAAAAGAAAAATCAGAAAAGAATATAAAAATTACAAACTATATTTTCTTATAATAAACTACCCAAGTTTAAATAAACAAAGCCCAACTTTAATTAAAAATAAACAATCCATTTACATTTTAAAGTTTGACCTAAAGTTTTAACAGTCCATTACATGTGGCCAGATAAAGCCTTAAGCAAAAAGAAACCCTAATGAACCCTCTGTTGGTTGCAGCCGCGTCATCAGCCACTATTGGATCCAGATTGCATCGGACGACTCAGATCAACGCAGGGAAGCTTCCAGAATGAGCCGCGCGCCCCTTTAGTTCAACCCACGTGCGACAGTTGGAGCTCCCCACGTGCGCGTGAACGACGCGTCATCACTCGCGTGGAAGCCACGCGCACCGATTGGATTGCCAGCTCTGTCTCCACATTTGCTGAGAAGATTGGTGGCCCGATTCCACGTCACCGTTGATCCACCACATCGACAGCCACATCAGAGGCTTGATCCCCCAAACCAAGCCTCTCTTTTGTCCCCTCCCAAAAGCCACGGTGCATGCAAACAAATCAAAATAAATGTCAGAGAAGGCAAAAACGCGCAACAAATACCAGAGTTTTTCAGGGAATAAACCGACAAAACCATGGGGTGCATGAATCCAACCAAAATAGACAAAGATCAACCAATAACAATTTTTATTCTAATTTTTATGTAAACAAATTGATGTAATTTCGACTATAAAACTAAAGGCCAAACAGTGTAAACCCTAAGCATCATTGGGGAATTTCGGAGAACAAGCAATACAAAAATCCTTCAGAGGTATCATATTCTTCTTTCTCGGCATTTTATTTTGAAGCATACAAAAATAACTAATAAAAAAGGTTTAGGGTTTCTGCTTTACCTCTGTTATTTCATCTGCCATTGAGTCGATTTTGTTTTCATTGCTGCCGATAAGCATGAATCTGATCTTCTCAAAGCCGTGTGTGGTGAGGTGGTGAAGAGGCAAGCTAAAAGACGAGTTTTTGTTTTCATTTGCTTCGGCTTTTTCAAAAGGGTGTTGATCTTTGTTTTTTCCTCAAAACGAGTTTCGGATTTTAAATCAAAAAAGTAAAAAGTTTTAAAAAAGGTTTTTGTTTTTTTGGGTTTTGGGTTCGCCGGCCGACACGGCGGTGTACGTTGGCGCTCATAAGAGGTCGAGAGAGAGTCGGAGAGCTTGGGGATCGTTTTTAACCAAAAGAGGCAATTTTAAGCTGAGGTGGCCCTTATATATTATTTTAACGTATTAAAATTGCTTTATTTGCCGTTTAAATCCTTCCGCCCTATTAAAATTACGCCCGAAGTTTCCGCACTCTTAAATCACATGTTTAGTCCCTTTGCGTGGATAAATCACACCCCTGGCCATCGGAATTTTGAAATAATTTTAAATCTTGTCACCTTTTTACTTAAGTCTCTGTTTTTGATTAATTTAGACCTCAAATTTTGTTTCTTTACATTTTGGTCCTTTCTAGTATTTAAATCCCTCTTTTACCATGCATGTTTATTTTTATTTTTCATCTTTAATTTCCAATTTTCATTTCCTATGGTATGTTTGCTTCATTTTAACGTGGATATGTGGTTTTATGCTTGATTTGGCGTATAATATATGAGTATTATATAGTATATAGTTTTTGTATAACATCTTTAATATATAGTTTTTGTACATCTAATATATAGTCTTTTGTATATAATAGACATATAACATATAGTTTGTTTTTTACATAATTTCTATATAACATACGATATATGTTTCATATAATGTATATATTCCTTATAATATATGTTTTTCTTTATGATATGTGTTATAATACAATATATGTTTTTATTAGATAATATATGTCATAATTATAACACATAATTTTCATAATATATAATGTGGTTTTCTTAAAGTATACAATACATGTCAAAATATAGTATATAATATATAATTAAATTATGTTTTCTCAAAAATACATGCATGCGGATTTCTTATAGGCTTAGTCTAGATGTTTGGGGCTCTGCTTTGTTTAGGGCTTTGGGCTTGTAAGGTTAGTTTTAAGATAGATTAGGCAAAATTAATCTAATTAATTTAAAGTCGTATGCTCGTCTCATAAGGGCACGATCTTTAAATTAATTTAGGATTATTTTTAGAGCCATAGATAGATTTAAGTTCGAACTAGCTTAATTAATTTAAATTTGTTATTGACTTATTGGGACGAATGTTAATTTCATTAAGTTAGTCGAACACTTCTTAATTATCTTTTAGGACGAAACTAGTGTTAGAACTAGATGGACACTTAATTAAAATCAGAATTAATTAATTCGACTCATTTTAAATAGAATTCTTGGCTTATTAGGATACTAGTTTAAAATCAACCAAATTAATTGTTATGATTCGGGACAATCCATAAATTATTAGGAGTCTCTTTAGTTTTTAGGGTTTAATTAATTTAGGAATTAATATTAGACTCTCCTAGATAATAATTAGATCACTAATCTGATTTTTCATAATTTGGGTCTCTTAGGTTAGGGCTTAGGGCTTAGGGTTTAGGGTTTAGGGTTTAGATGTTAACCAAATGCATATGGTTATTGGTATGTTAAATACATCTTATTTGATTTAAACCATACAAAGGAGAGGTACCTATTAATCCTGATATCCGTGTCGTAACAGTCCCAACTCAATGGATGTTGACCGGATATTTGGGTTAATCCTTATTGTCTCAAGGTATATGGCAGTTTAAAATTTACAATATCATAACATCATACTTAAATGCTTGCATCATGCATAAAGGTGACGAACAAAAGTCGAACCGTAAATTAACATGGCAGCAAGACTTATATGATGTTAGTTTAATCTATGGTCTGATGTATCGTCATACTTATTAATTAAATGTCCAATTAATTTATGCCTGCCAATTTGATAAAGCCCGTACAATTAAGGTCAATTTTCGATTAAAAACACCTAATTAAATTCATTTTAAATCTCAACAATTTTCATCGATTAAAAGCATCAAATATTTTGGTACCGATTTTCGGGCGCGATGGAGTGCTAAACCTTCCCCACGCGTAACCAACTCCAGAATTCTTTCAAAATGAATCTCTGGTTTTTATGGTGTCCGGCCTACCTAAGTGGCCGGTGGCGACTTCAAGTTTTTATTGTTTTCTAAAACTCAAATTTTCAAAAGAAATTCTCCTTCTAAACAAATCTTTTCTGTAAAAAGTAGGATACTTAAAAGTTTTCAAAAAAACGTCATCACAATATGCATTTCGTTTTCATTTTTGTCATTACATACATTCTGCGGCACACTCTATGCCACCATTTTGATTAATGAAAATATATTTTCTACTAATATTTTCATTCAATCCCAGTTCTTCCCAAAGATGAAAGGCTCATTAGGCACCCCTTAAATAATCGTCGCTTCCAAAGCAAGCGAGCAAAACACAGAGATGGTTATAATCTTCCAAATATCATTGTTTGTAGGTGTAAACAATCCAAAGGAACATCCAACACTTCTCCCAGGTCTACAAAGTAAAGCAGCCCCACCAACATGCACAATAATATAAAGAAAATGTTACAGAAGAAAGAACGTGTTGTGTACGGGTTAGGGAGCAAAAACTCGGACCCAAAGGATCTTTGTTTATAATAAAAAAATATAAAGTCAAATCCATACATTTAAAGTTCAAATCTTGAAAACCGTTGAGACAAGCAATTTAATTCTAAAATTTTTGAAATCCTAAATGGGCGCCTCAAACCCTGCAATCTAAAACTTCCAGTAAATAAATGCACCACAGAACCATCTGCTCCAACAGCTTAAAATCACATTCCCAGTTAATAACATACAAGGAAGGGAAACAAGTGCTAATTCAAACCAATCACATGGGAACAAACAACTATGATCGCCACCTAAAAGAGTCGCTCACATAAGTGATCACTAGCACCCATACCTTTCTCAAAGCATTACGCTAATAAAGGACTGTTAGGCGATGTTCTCATAATCAAGCGATTCTCTTCTCAAACAAAGCCCCCAAGCCTACTCAAACAGATATAACACAGAAGTGCCAAATCACCTAAATCATCACCGTTTGCAAGAAAGGGCGTATAATATCTAAAGCAAAGTATAAATCCAGAGGCACAAGCATTTGAATAGTTTGTTTTAAGAAAATGATAGCATGCAAAGATATTTACACGCGAACGAGCATACAATAGTCTAGATTATTGCACCTGGGGAAAAGATTCCAATACAGGTACAATCAGTGCATAATAACATGCGATGACATTTACACGTGAACCATCATACAATAGTCTAGATTATCGCACTTGAGGGACAAGATTCCAAAACAGGTACAATCAATACATAATAGCATGTGAAGATATTGACACGCAGAAAACTGTACAACAGTCAAAGACAACTATAAAAAATCTTTTTCTAGTAAATCCATAAATAATTCGCCTATAACCACCATCTTAAGGTCATTCTGGCCACACTTCGATTGGTCTACGTATCAATATTAGGCTGAACACGGGAAAATTGTTGATGACAAGTTGTGTTGAATTCGTGCATCCCTTTTTTTGAAATAACTTCTCTTCAGCATCCGCTAAAAAATGAAAGCATCTAAATTCATGTTTCATGTCCTTGCATACCCTGACAAAATTAAATCCCAAGATATAACATCTTTCCTTGGAATTATATCGAACAACATTTTTAGCATTGAATAATTTCTTTCGTTGTGTAGCCATCATATTCGAAGTATATAGGACTTGGAAGATCAAGGAAAATGACTAGCTTAAGGAATAAAAAAAGAATGTACCACGACAATAATCGAAAAATAAACTCAAACTCTTAAGTGAAGGATTTGAGATTTCAAGACATGTTATGTTCATCATGTCACAGATAGAAATGGACAAGTCCTTGAGTACATGAAAACTTGAGAAGAGCCTTTTGATTGAACCATCATCTTCAAATTTAACAAATTTAAGTCCTAGAATTTTGAGGCGAAGCAAACAAACACGATGGGGAACATGCAATAAAAATGGGAACTCGAGTTTTAGTCTTACCAATGCCATGTTGGTAAAAAGAAGAGCAATAGATAACATGGGAAAGTTGTAAGAACGAGGAGCGGTATCCAAATTTATCACCTTAACTCCATGGAAAAACACAACAGATAACCATCCACAAATGTGTGAAGTGTCAATCCCTGTTATGTTGATATTATTGAGACAGAATCGTTCGATCCTTCCTTCAATGTGGAAAAATAACATTGCATCCATCATCATAGTCTTTCGAATACTATTGCTTGGCGATGCAAGTAGCCCAAAGGAAAAATAGGAAAAATTAATTTGCTAGGTTATTGTGATACAGACCAAAGGAGCCCAATTTATAGCAAAAAATAGGAATACCAAGTAACGACATTTTGCATACCAATAAAGAGAACCACCAATACGAGCATTTAATTCCCAGATTTTCAAAATCTCGAGTAAATAACTAAAATCACAAAACTGTCAAACTTCTAATCAATAACTAAGCAGGTAGGCGCGTGCACCTATCACCGTCAGTTACTGTTGTTGAGGAACTTTCTCTCTCATCACTATCTACTCTGAGTTGTCCAAAATACCACGCAACAAATGATAATAAAAATAAGAAACATGAAACACTAAACTAATGGGTACCAAGCAAAGCACCGAAACACAATGTTCTACCTCTCAAAATAGCAGGCACCCATCTTGTCTCGCACATCCAAAATATGGAGACATTAAATAGTATTCCAAAATTAGACCCGCCAGCTTCACCAACTTAAAAAGCTAATTAAAAGGCACAAGATAACATATTACAAACTACGAAAAAATCAAAAACAAAACAATTCCAAGTTATTCAAATCATTCTAGTCCCTCTTATAATTCAATTTTCAGCAAGTAATTTATTGGGCGAAAACAACTTACACATGGTATATCCCAAAAGCGATAAAAGAGAAACACACAAGTAAACACAACATCTAAAAGCAGCACCCCACTACTTAACGAGTACACCAACGGAATTCAACAAGGGAGAATAAAAGAGAAGTTTCACCTTCTGAAAAACAAAACCAAATCAGAGATTAGAGCTTATTGTAGAGCGTTTGGGTGTTCTCTATTTATGAGCGCAAGTGCACACTCTTGTCAAGTTATAGTATAAAAGATATCGTCTCCCACAGGGATTGGAGCAGCTTCTATGAGTGGTTCCCGCACAGCGATTTAGGCGCACAATTATACCTCATAATGTATAAATATAAAAACACAAATAAAATAAAGATAGTGACGAGAGGGATGATAGGGAGAGATTTGTTCGATAGATTGGGTAAGGCAAGTGCAGCTCAGTAGTATGTAGACTGCATTGTAAAGCCTAAGTATATTTTGCACTGCCATGATTTGCTGCCTCGGCGGGTATGGTGGACGACAGGCTACGACACTGTCACGCGGCCGTAGCGAGTCACTGCCCCTGCAACTTTCGTTGTCTCAGCAGGTGGAATGAAAATAAGTCATGACAGTAATTCTAACAGACATTCCATGCTCGGCGGGATAGTCGATAGTGATCCTCCCTATTTCTAGGCAAGGGTGCTCGAATACTCACGTAGTGTAGGCAATAACTAGCAATCTCAACGTAAAGCTAACACATGCAAGTCGATATGGTTGGAGATCCCTTTTAGCCGCTGAAACTTGTGAACTTTTGGGAACCAAGTTAGTCACGCCCAAACATGTTCTGACCGTGCCTAACCCCTTCGTGAGCCTTACACTTTCGTGCCCGACAAATGGATTCTCTCAACAGATTGGTTAGGACTAATTGAAAGAATGAAGTACATAGATTAAGCAAACTAAAAATTTTATTGAAAACATACTTAACTATTACAACTGTTTCTCACAACTACTTCACATACAAGCGCCTAAACCCTATGAGAGTTGGGCCACGACCCCCAACAACTCCCATCTACCTAGCTACATCTCTGCTATGCCTCGTTATACCTCGTCATGCCCCTATACCCTCACATTCATTTGGTATATATAAGGCTCATGGCCTAAATTTGAGTCCTCCTTGAAGTAGAAATTCTTAAAGTATTTTTACATTAAATAAAGACTCCTTTTTGACTTAAATGTGGACTCTTTGGTCGTTGCCTTATTTCGCAAGTAAGGATAAGTACTCCTACTTATCAATCTTGGATTAGCTCTACCAACCGCTACAGGCTTCAGAGAATTGCAAGATTGGGCTTAGGAAATTTCCCTCTTTCAATCGAGACCCATCTTGGCTAAGTTAGTGTAACTACTGCCTGGATGACACTTGGCGGCCATGCTGCTTCAGCAGCGTCCTTGGCGGCATCTAGAACTGCTTTAGTACATCTTCTTTTGTTCCAGCTTTTATGTCCTCTCCTCAGCTACAACAACTGAAAAATAAAAACTAAACTAAAACAAAATATTTTCTCAACCAAACATAAAATATTCAATAAAGGCATGATGAAAGAGAAAGTATTGTTACTATGCATGCAATGCACCTAAATATGCTTAAATGATCCAAAGAATAGCAATAATAAGGGTAGGAATGTTTACAAAATATAAAACTTGTGGACACTCTATGCACCCCCAAACTCAAACTATTACTTGTCCTCAAGCAATGCAACCTAGTTAGTAAATCTGCCCCTTACACCAAATTAATAGAAACTTTAGCCTTTAACTTGATTTCTTACCTCAAGGTCATGGCACCTGTTTAATGTTAGTGATAGGGAATGGTATGGGTTGACTTAGAATTTTATTTTTCTTAATGCTTAGTATAGTGTGTGCAGGTCGATGTTCATACTAAATATGATGAGACAACTAAGTTAACAAATAATGCCTAAAATAATTAATTTGCTAAAAAAGATACGAGTTGCTGCCTTGGCAGCACAGTTAGGCACTTTCATCTTCTTTTTTTGATCATGGCTTTAAGGGCTTCAGCTATTCACAACTATTCTTTGGGGTCTGAAGCTAAGATAGGTGCACTCTACGAAACTCCAAACCTTTTGAATAGAGTCATCCCGTGAACGCTTTCATTCACTCTTGCTAATTTGTCTGTCACTTGGTTTAGATACGTGGACTTTGATAGCAGCGGAGTGTCCTTGCTCATGATCCTTCCTAGAGCCTGTTTTGGGCACCTCTAGGGTATTTAAACATCCTACCTAGAGCCTGTTTCGGGCACCTCTAGGGTTTTCATCATCTTTTGTTTTCCTTCCCGGTACTACCGTGGCGACAAACCTGTATCCAATCAAGAAATTTTTATTAAGTAAGGTAGGCAGTGTTAAACTTAGAACCCAAGCAAAAATTCAGTATTTAACAGACAATGTAAGAATAATTGGCAAAAAGAAAAAATATTTCTAAGTATTTTTCATGCTTCTTCCCATAGTTAGGTCAATTTTTAGTATGGTGCGAATATAAGTAGTCGGCTAATCTATCATCAACACAAGTTTTAAACTAAAGATTTCTACTTCATTATGTGTAGAGGGCAGAATTTACATAAGACCCTATATGCTGCTAGATGAACCTAAAAACAAAAAGGACTATCCCCCCCCCCCCCAAACTCAAGGTGTTTCTAGCTCTAAATCATGCATCATCTGTTGGCGTACCCTTCTTGTCCATCCTTCCTTAGCATGAAGTATTGTGTCCTTGGGGTGTGGCGGCACGCGGAAATTGGCGCATAGGCCTGTGATGAGTGCAGGGAAGACGAGAGATCCCTTGGCGTTTGGCTTTTTTGCGTGGGCATAGATCTCCCTTAGAATTACTTCTCCAACATTGATTTGTCGCCCCTTCATAATGTTGTAGATTAGGTCTAGTCACAGCTTGTTGATTGTTGATTCGTGCATGATGGGTATCAAGCGGCGTTGGACGAAGTTTCTCCACAAGACTGCCTCCAGCATCAGGTCGCGGCGGTTGACTGAGCCATTGTTTTTGCCTGTTAGCCACTTGGTGTTAAGCTTACAGATCTCTTTCTTGATCTTGTTGTAGTCAGCCGCCGTTAGGTAGGACTCCCACTCTTCATGCGGATTGCCGCGGATTTCTATGTTGTAGAAGTTGTTGATCATATCCGTTGTGAACTTAACACATTCGCCGCGGACATATACAAAAGGATTTCCTAGTGTAGGCTTGTGGGCGTAGAACTCTCGCACCTAGTTGCTGTTTAACCCTTCTGGCTACCGTGCGAACAGGTCCCAGCCCAAAGTATGAATCCTCTCGAATATGGTGGGTTCGAGGCAAAAATCACCATTTGGCCTGGTGTACTGGAACCCCATTTCCTCCCAAAGTTGCCACTCTGCGAAGTACCTTCGGTAAATTTCCTCCATATCCTTGTTCAAGAATTTCTTAAAGACTGGTTTGGAGGTGGAGGTAGGCTGTTGTGATGTGGTCATAACTCTGAGATGGTTGTATTTCCTAAAGAACAAAAAAGAAAATGCAAGAAGGTAAAACTAGTGAAATCTTGAAAGCAAAGATAGCAGAAAGAATTGAGAGTAAAGGAGAGAGCAAAGTGAAGAACGGGGAGAGAATAGTTGGCCTTATATAGCCGCTCCTCTCCGTTGCCTTGGCGGGCACGCTGCCAACGGACGACAATTATTGCGGCGCGAATAACGAGGTTCTAGCCATTACGCATATAGTCGTTCCGCTCGTTGATGCAAATGTAGCCATTACGGCTAGCCATTATGAAGCCACTAGCCGTTATGCTCATCTGCCTTGGCCGCTAGTTGGGCTTCTCCTTTATTGTTTCTTTCTTCTTGGTCTTGCATTCATTCCTAACATGAAATAAATTAAATGCAAAAAATTAAATAAGAATTAACTGAAAATTAAATCTAATCCTAATGTAATAAAAATTAAGTAAAAATTAAATAAAATGAAAATTAGGTTATGTTGGGTAGTGTTTTTCCCAAACATAACCAATTCCTGAGGGCTTTGTGTTTGTTTTTTTTCGTCTGGGCATGTCATTCCCCTCCTCGGGTGGGTGTTTGCTGCCTTCTTTGCCGCCCTGGTGGGACATACACCAAAGAAACAAAGAGGCATATTTTTGAGCAATAAAATAAACAGAAATTTAAGATGCAAAAACTAAGTAAAAGTGCAGAAATTCAAACACAGTTGTTGCTGCCAATCCCCGACAATGGCACCAAAAACTTGTAGAGCGTTTCAGTGTTCTCTATTTATGAGCGCAAGTGCACACTCTTGTCAAGTTATAGTATAAAAGATATCGTCTCCCACGGGGATTGGAGTAGCTTCTATGAGTGGTTCCTGCACAGCGATTTAGTGATTGCACAATTAAACCTCACAATGTATAAATATAAAAACACAAATAAAATAAAGATAGTAACGAGAGGGATGATAGAGAGAGATTTGGTCGATAGATTGGGTAAGGCAAGTGCAGCTCAGTAGCATGTAGACTTCATTGTAAAGCCTAAGTATATTTTGCGCTGCCATGATTTGTTGCCTCGGCGAGTATGGTGGGCGGCATGCTACGACACTGTCACGTGGCCGCAGCGGGTCACTGCCCCTGCAACTTTCGCTGTCTCAGCAGGTGGAACTGAAATAAGTCCTGGCGGCAATTCTAACAGACATTCCAAACTCGGCGGGATAGTCGACAGTGATCCTCCCTATTTATAGGCAAGGGTGCTCGAATACGCACATGATGTAGGCAATACCTAGCAATCTCAGCGTAAACATAACACATGCAAGTCGATTCGGTTGGAGATCCCTTTTAGCCGCTGAAACTTGTGAACTTTTGGGAACCAAGTTAATCACGCCCCAACATGTTATGATCGTGCTTAACCTTTTCGTGAGCCTTACACTTTTGTGCCCGACAAATTGATTCTCTCAACTAACTGGTTAGGACTAATTGAAAGAATGAAGTACATAGATTAAGCAAACTCAGAATTTTATTGAAAACATACTTAACTATCACAACCGTTTCTCACAGCTACTTCACATACAAGCGCCTAAACCCTAGGAGAGTTGGGCTGTGACCCCCAACAACTCCCATCTACCTAGCTACATCTCCGCTATGCCTCGTTATACCTCGTCATGCCCCCTCATGCCCTTTTACCCTCACATACATTAGGTATATATAGGGCCCATGGCCTAAGTTTGAGTCCTCCTTGAAGTAAAAGTTCTTAAAGTATTTTTACATTAAATGCAGACTTCTTTTTGACTTAAATATGAACTCTTTGGTTGTTGCCTTCTTCCGCAAGTAAGGATAAGTACTCCTACTTATCAATCTTGGATTAGCTCTACTGGCTGCTACAGGCTTCAGAGAATTGCAAGACTGGGCTCATTGGGCTTAGGAAATTTCCTTCTTTCAATCGCGGCCCATCCTGGCTAAGTCGGTGTAATTGCTGCCTAGGCGGCATTTGGCGGCCATGCTGCTTCGGTAGCGTCCTTGGCGGCATCTGGAACTGCTTCAGTATAGCTCCTTTTGTTCCAGCTTCCCTGTCCTCTCCTCAGCTATAGCACCTGAAAATAAAAACTAAACTAAAACAATATCTTTTCTCAACCAAACATAAAATATTCAATAAAGGCATGGTGAAAGAGAAAGTATTGTTACTATGCATGCAATGCACATAAATATGCCTAAATGAGCTTAAGAATATCAATAATAAGGGCAGGAATTTGTACAAAATATAGAACTTGTGGACACTCTACACTTATAAAATATAAGAAAACACGAAAAAGCCATGTAAATGAATCATTCCATTTCACACAATAAGGGAATATGTTTACCCTAGACTCTTCTAGAGTCGCGACCTAATTGAGAGATAATCATGGTTTTAGGTTTTCTACAATACGAGTTATTTCAAATAGGCCACCTGTTGTAAAAATAACAGTAATATACACTCCAACCTGAATAGAAAATAGCAAAACAGCCAAAACAACCCTCTAAAACAAGTTTTACCACCATAGAAAAAATAAAGAAATAAATAACAACAACGATCATACACCCTTACTACAGTCACTCAAAACACCACTGCCATCTGTTCCATTCACAGCACCATAGCGGCCTCTCATAAGGGAAGACACATTTAAACCTAATGCAAAAGCAACTACAATGCTTCTACATTCCGTAGCAAAACTTTCCAACAAGGGCTAAGAGGGATTTCCCACATCAAAATCTGCAACTACCTCACAAAAAGCGCCAAAATCCACACCTCTAACATCAAAAGAATCACGCGCAAACTGAAAGCTACGAATAACAGCATCTCGGGACCTCTCCACCCCATCACCCATAAAGGTAGAGGTAGTGTCCACAGCTGCCTTAACCCTCTCCGCTACGTCAACGTCATAGGTAGCCTCCAACACCATAATCTCATTTTTGTGTGATTCCGTAAGCTTTGTTGATTTCCTCATAAAATTTGCAAAGATTCTATATGTTACGTTCTTCACTCGCTCTAGCTCATCTGTCAGATCTCGAATATCAGTCTTAAAACTCTACTTTATGGTCTCAAGCAACTTATTCTTAATTCTAAGTTTACGATCAGTCTCTATTTGTTTATTGACAATCTCGTCTGTCTGCTTCCTATACAAATCTCCTAACTACGCCTAAGCATCCGCTTCTTGTTTTTCTTGCAACTCCCTTAGCCGAGCAGCATAACGTTCCACTTGCAAACACAAATTGGTATTTTCCTCAAAAAGACCCGAGTAACACCCATCTACAAACGCAACCTTGCATTTTCCTCTTGTTTCGAGTTGACACACTTGGCATTCTTCTGCAAAAGAGGGGTACTCCCGATATTCCATTAAGAACATGCCTCTCTTTTGGATTTCGAGCATTATCGCTAATCTTGCCAACGCATCTACTCTGACATTGTCTCCTCTGGGTATTTGTGTTATGGCGTACTGGCTAAACTGCCCTAATAGTCCTGTATTATAGAGAATTTGTTACACAATATTTTACTTTATATGAAATAAAGTAATACGATTATGGATAGCATGACGTGTAAATATAAATAAGCTTATTGTGACTTGTCACCCTTTGATGGTATTTAAGGAGTGTTTGATCATAGAACCAATTTTCTAACTTTGACATCCCATCTATGGATAAAGCGCGCTCCATGAAGCGAAGGGTTCGCTACCTTCGCATGGAGAAATACTACCAGAAAAAGTTACAGTAGGAGTCACCGCGACATCTGAAAAAGATGCGGATTCAGCAGATACAACCATAGAGGGTACATCTTTGCCGCAACAATGAATAACAATGGAATCAGTAGTAGTTGACCCTGCAAACAAATCCACTAAGCAAACTCTGTCACAAACCAAGTCGCAAAGTCGCCAAAAGCAACAATAATACATTACTTAAAATACGTGACGACACACAAACAATAGACAGACCAGCACTCAGGCTAACATGAACAGCACCCCCAATGGCGCCCGTCGTAGCCTTTTAAGGAGAACTATGATGTTCAAACAGAACAGATCGAGCATCATGGTTTAGCCTAGGCAAAACATTAGTAACCCCAACATGAAGCACCGACCTCTTTCCCAACATCTTTTCATCGGCACTAAAAAGACATTCTTTTGATCAATAAGCCCTCAATCTCATTGCTACACTCTCTCGTGTTGCCTCTACGACATTCGTTGACACTCTTACAAGAGCATTCTGGCCACAAGGGGAAATCCTTAGATAAGGAGCAACAAGAGTTAGGTCTGCCAAAAATGTTGATGTAGCGGCTAACGCCACCGAACAGGGCGAACTCACTTCTCCGCTGCTAAAAGCATTTGACAGTGCCATCATTACTGGCCCCTTCAAACCTAACGGATAGCCACCAACCACAAAGGGCGGAGTATCCAACATCGCAATTCGATCCCCTATTTCGCCACCAACAACCTGCAAAGGGAGAGATAAAGATAAAAGACCAGTGACTCAAAACCAGCATATAAGTAAGAAAAATTCATTCTCTCTCAAAGCCACAATGATCCACAGTCGCTACCCTCGTCATCTGAACCGTAAACAACAAGAGAACTCAAAACTACTCATTTCTTTTCCTCTTTACTGTGATTAAAGCCAAACGTGCTTACATTAACAAAACCCATTGGAGCAACCGGAGCGACATTCCCGCTAACCTCTCATGGGGGAGCATCCTCCTCATGATATCTCTAAGGATAAGCACAAATGCCGGTATGCTCTGAAAATAAATTTTCTGGTTCTTCCTCGTCACTTAGAAGAATCCTCGCGACCCGTTTGTGCCCCCCTTACCAAAGGGAAAAGCCTCCACATGAATAAGCACATTCGCCAAAAAACCCTCTGGAAATACATTAAAATCCTCTTCATCCCAACCATTGGACTTTTCCCTTTCAAGCAATGTACCCTAACATTTCTAAGGGTACATACCTCCTCAAAACGATAGGGTGGATCACTTTTTATCCTCTTGATAAGCCTTAGCTCAGTAGGTAACATTTTCCCAATATTAGGTGGCCCGACCCTATCCCTCACCAACTGGCGCCATACAATAGGGAACGAAAAACTCCCAACGATACACTCCACTTTGATACACTTTGTCCTATCCAGGCAAAGATTGTCAATCCGGTTGCTCATCAACAACCATTTCCCTCTACAGTGACAAATAGTAACGAAACCCTTCGCATTCTTGTCTTGGCCAGCTGTTACATTATAAAAATAGTGAAATACATCAATAGAAGTTTCATCCTCGTGAATCTTACAATTCAAGAAATAAGTCACCAAAGTCCACCAACCAGTTCCGCCTAATTGACCTGGCGCTACGTCAAACCAGTTTAACCAGTTCACGAAGAAGGGATGCAACAACAAATAAAACCCAGCTTCAAAAGAAAACAGGGGGATAGAAACCATGACCTTCCCTCGTTAGAACATAAACTCAGAAGAAATGTCCGAATTGGCATATTGAACCGATAACGGAAATGGTTAACAACAAAAAAATCCCAAAACTCCAACATCGTCAACAACTCACCTAGTTCGGTAGTACAACAAATAAGACAAACAAAGTAAAACTTAAAAATACCTACTAAAGTTCATTTATAACTAAGAGCCATATCCTTCTAGATACGTTTCGCTACTGAAAGGATTCATCATGTGATATTTCACAAGCAATGATTTACTCCCAAAGAAAACTGATCAAATCGTCCATAAATTCCATTTACGAGATGTTTCATAAGACACTCACGTCTCTCGCACCTGCAACTTCCCTATCAAAATTCCTCAAGTTCGCTAAGGTCACTTTATAACCTTCTCTCACCTGGGGGGCAATTGTTAGCACATGTGAACACATGTCGCCACGTGTCGAAACTAGAGTAAGTAAGACCACGAACGATATAATATAAGGGACGTCCGACAATGAACATCATAACACAGGCAGGCCACAACACACAGATCACCCACGAACTGTGCGACACCCTCCACAATATGTGGCGAACAGACAAAACCACAAACAACATCGCACCTAATCTACTGGTCACATGACAACATATGTTCCCATCACAAACGCCAAAGAGAACCTAGGACGTCTAGTCATAGCAAGTTTAATCAACACGTCACGATAACCCTATCTTGACACATGTACTAATGATATAAAAATGGGCATGCAACCAAGAGGAACCAAGGCCTTCCTTTTCTTGCATCATCACCTCTAAAAAGCAAGAGCAATACTTGAGCTCTAACCCATAACAATCATCCCTACCACCATCTCCGACCTCTGATCATTTTGACCGTCAATAATAACATATTTTTCCATGTCAGCAAATTCATATTAATTGGAACTAAAAAATACTTTTTATTCAGAAAAATGAAAAGAAAAGCATCGACACAATGAAGATAATTTTCTATTTACGCCCTTTCCCTTTCTCCTCCAAGCATTTTCAATTCGCTTCACTACACTTTATTTTTATGGCTTATTTTCTATATATTAAGTTTAGGATTTCAATGGTTATACGTTCATATTATCTTTTTGGCATGATTTGATTGTCTTGCTTGGATGGTATTATGATCTCGATATTTTTTTTTTGATGGGTGAGGTTAATTTGTCTTTCATTGATAATTTTAGCTATCTATATCATTGATGAGTTGAATTAGGACATCATAGTCCTATTAAACATAGGAATCAAATATGTGCCGGACAAGTGAGTCGAAATGTTATTTTTGGATAAATTTCAATTTGAATGTCATTATTGTTGTGAATGATTTGATAACTTTACCCCTAGCTTTTAGTCTATAAATAGAAAGTTTCAATTTCAATTTTAATGTATCTCTTAAACACTCTCATATGTGTTTCATGCTTCTGAGAAGAGGGGAGCAATGTCACTTTGTTCAAACTTTAAAATTCGGGTGTACGAATTTCGAAGGGGTTGTGTTAACCTCGAGGGGCATCGTCCGGTGCATCGATTACACCAATCAGGGCGAATTTACTTCTAAGGAAGTGATCATACCATGACATAGTAAATGGTTCGATCTCTTTCAATTTGCTTTATTTCATACAGTTATTGCTGACAATTTCTTTTCCCAGTTATATTTCCAACAGGATTTAAATAACGGTCCGTGACAGCTATAACGGTTTTGGTACAGTCCGAAGCCACGATACCTGCAACCGTTATGTCTATGATAACATATATTCTTTGAAAATTCACGATTGCAACAACAATAACGTCTAATATTCTCACAATCGCAATAAACACAACGTGATCGAAAACATAATCGCAATCACAATTTAAATACCTAAAAGGAGGGTCGTTCTCCTTATTATGTGTAACATCCGGGTTTGGGGGTCGGGTGAAATAAAATATTAAAATATTATTTTGGGCCTTGTATTTTCAAAACAAATAAAATGAATATGTTGGACTTGTTTAGAATTAAACCCAATGGCCATGGATTTTACAATATTGTAATAATCCATGTTCATTAAGGGTAAATGAGTCTTTTGGCTTTAAAAATAAAACAAAACAATAAAACACCCAATTTCACTCATCTTCTTCCCCCTCCTCTTCAAATTCCACGACAACTCCCCCTTCCATTGAAGTTTACTATTCCATCACCTCCTTGCTTCATCTTTGAAGATTTTTGAAAGGTAATAACATTTTTGAGTTGTCCTCAACTTCCTCTTTCTCTCCATGTTTTTAGTTTTCAATGAAACCCATTGTCTTATGTTTTGAGTTTTTGAGTTTAAAGAATAAAATCCAAACTTTATGGTTTATTGTTGAAGCTTTTGATTTCTTATCATTAGATATGTTATTGGTAGCCCAAATGGTCCAACATAGTTAATTTTTACAAGGTTTTAACAACATTCTCGGATTTGGGTTTAAGTGGGGTTTTAGAGTGCTTTAAAATGGGTTTTTGGGGCTGCTTTGTGTTGGAAATTAAGGGCTGGTGATTGTATGATGGTTAGGGGTTATTTTGGAAGCTATTAGGTGTGTTAAAAGTGTTGGAATCAATGGTTTTTAGCTGTGCAAGTGGGCTGCTCGAAAATACATGTTTAAGGGTGTTCTTAGTTGGCTAAATGCTTGTTTTGTGCTCCGAGGGTTGCTACACTGATTTGTGGGCTGATTTGTGTTTGTTTTGTTGGCTTTGATTGACTAGCATCGGGATTTGGTGTTGGAGAATCTTCGGGAATCAATCCGGAACCGTTGGGAGCTTGATCGGTGGTTTGCTTGTGTTTGGAAAGTCCGGTGAGTGGTTCTTCGTTTTTAAATTGGTTTTCAAACGTTGGTTTGAGTATGTGGACCTAGATCGGGATTGGTAAACCCACCTAGAGTTGAGATTAGATTGGTAGTCTAATCTCAAGCTTTAGTTAGAGACCTATAGATGAACTTTGAATGTTGTGTTTATGCCTCATATGTTATTTGTGATTAATGTTGCTATGCACATTGTGGCTATGTGTGATATTGAGGCATGATGATTTGTTTATGCATTGTATTATGCACGTGTTTAATAAAATATGGATGCATGATGGTGGATCATGGTGAGTACGTGCTAAGCACGGAAATTGGTAAGAATATTGTGAGGTTGAGCTATGAAATGAGTTAGTATTGGCACTAGTATGCTTGGGTACAAATGATTGATCATTAGGATGTTAGTGTGCACACAAGTGTCGAAATACGCGTGTGGTCTTAGTGATGGTAGTCATCAAGATGGAGTACGAGTACGCCCGGAAACCTTCTTTTATATTTTAGTCGGTGATGAGTAGAATCCTATCGACGGGGCGTGAGGATGAGTAGAATCCCCTCCGCGTGAAACGGTGATGAGTGTAATCCCACCGTAAGGTAATGGTTGTGTTGTTGGATGTGAGTTCCAACGGTTGTTATCCGTGTATTCGGGTCATAGCTAGGTGCCAATACATTTTGTTGAATGTGTTTCATATGGTTGCATTTATGGACATGTTTGAGCATGGTGTGATAATTGATGTTATGTTCATACGTTTTATATTTGACTCATGTGGCTTCGAAGGTAAGAAAACATGCATTCTTCCTTGGTTACGTTGCTCGTGCTTGGACCCTGCATTGTCGTGGTTTGTTTTATGAGCTTACACTCACTAAGCTTTACGCTTACGCTCTCTTTTGTTTGACAATGCATATCCTTAGTTCGTGGGTTGCTTGTGCAAGGAGAAGGCCTCCAAGTGTGTTATCTTAATCCTCAAGTATGAAATTTTAAGTTATGAGATGTAATGGATATGCAATGGGATTTGTGTTGTTGTTTTGTGTTAGGAGCTTGTTTAGACTCCTTGATATGTTGATGTTTTGGTGTGGCTTGTTGATGCCTTATTTTGGATTGTAAACCATGCTTATGATGTGTATCATGAATGCTTATGTGTATGTTTTGTGCTAAGGCATGAAAACCTTGAAATGCAATGTATGCCTTTTTTGGTGAATGCATGATCCTTTTAAATGTATGGCCTTTTCATGTATGTTGTGTGTTGAACAAGTTTGGAGTAGGGTGAATGCCTCTAAAGTATGTAAATGCATGTTATATCTTGTTTCTTGTTGATTGAGGCTTGTTAGGGACTTTTGGAGATGAAAAATCTGGTTTTTAGAAACACACAGACTGTAGGCGTTTCAGAACGGGTAAGGTTGTTTCGGAACGGGTGTGGTTCCAGGGACACCCGTATCGGAACGCGTTCTGGTACGGTTTGGCTACTGTGAACCCTTGTTCCGATACGAGTATCGTAACATTTTTGCTACTGTGAGTGCCTGTTCCGGAACATGTTTCGGAACGTCTAGGAAAAATGGACCCCTGTTCTGAAACGGGATGGATGCATATTGGTACGAGTGGTTGGCTTTTTAAACTGAGGTCCGTGTATCGAAACAGGCAAGCCTGTTTCGAAACACAAGCCTGAAAATGGGGCTTTTGACATCTCTAAAGGTTTTCAAGGGTTGGGCTTAGGCCCTGTTTTATGTTAGTCTTCTCTTGAACCTTGTTCGTAGTCGTTTATGTGTGTTTTGGTCACGTGATGCAAGGAATCAACCTAACTTGAATACATGGTAAATTTAAATCAAATTACGTGTCGTTTGTATGGTTTAGTCTTGTTTTCCACTGTCGCTTCTCACGTAAGTCTAATTGAATTCATCTAGACAAGATAATTAAAGAAAAGGTTTTCTCGGGTTGTTAACCGAAGTGGAGCCTTAACGGGTTTCACCTCGGTTTTCCCCGTGTAGCCCACTCGGACCGGTCTGTCGCCCGGACCGGGACGAGGGGGTTACACTTGTTGGTATTAGAGCCTGAGGTTTCCGAGACCTCGGGCATGTAAGTGAGGTAAGTTAAATTCTTGTATTGCAATTTCACGGTGTTTGCTTGCCATGTAAGTATGTTTGCTTGCTTATCAGGTATGCCTTGATGCTTGTTTAGTTGATCGTATGTGTGTGTTGGTTGAAGCATGTTGAGTAGAGTCTCATTGCTTCTATTACACCGGAAAAAGAGATTTTTAAGTGAGGGAAACATACTTGAGCCACTTGGACCCTTGCCCTTGCTAACCCAAATCGTGTATGTTGTTGTTGTAGTTGTTATCTGTGAGCTGTTATGTCGAGGCCTAGAGGTAGACCCAGGTTGGTTTGCTAGGAACCCCGTGTTGCGGCTCCTGTTAATGAGCCGGTGGTTGGAGTAGAGGCTCCTGTAGAAGAGCCTGTTGTTGGAGTCGGAGCTCCTTCTCCACCACCACCTCATCAGCCTGAAGTGGAGTTGAAGGAGCGGGACCTTAGGTTGGCCAGGGTGGCCAAGGTCCTGCAGGGATAGATATGGCTCCGCTAGTTCAAGCTATAGCGGGAGCGTTTCAGGCTGCAGTTGCCGGAGCTCAGGCTGCAGCACAGCCGAGAGGAGATGATGCTAGCTTACCCTTAGAGAGGCTCCGTAAACTCGAAGTTGATGAGTTCGGGGGATCTACGCCTGAGAGATCAGAGTTGTGGCTAGAGAAGACGATCCGTATTTTGGCTCAGATGGGATGTGTTGGGGCTCGTAAGTTAGGCTGTGTAGTTTCGTTGCTTCAGGGTGATGCCTACACTTGGTGGGTCACCATTACTACTGGCGTGCCTAAAGCTGAGATCAATTGGAATTTCTTTGAAACTGCTTTCAGGAAGAGGTCTTTTGGCCCGAGATATTTAGATGAGAAGAAGCAGGAGTTCATGGCTCTTGTTCAAGGAGACACATCAGTGACAGATTATGAGATCCGCTTCATCCGATTGAGTCAGTATGCTCCGGAGTTGGTTCCTATTGAAAGGGACCGTTGTGATCGGTTCATGTATGGACTTCATGAGGAGGTCAAGAGGTACACCTTGGCTACTGATTACTCTGATTTTGATGTCTTGGTCGCTATAGCCAAGGACATCGAGCATAGCTTTGGGCTAGCCAAGCATTCGGGAGGATCCAGTTCATGGAAGAGGCACGACAACTTTGATCGTGGTGATGCCAAAAGGCATCGGGGCAGTGGACAACAGTTTGATCATAGGCGTGGCGGTGGTCACCATGGTAGAGGCCATCAGGGCCAGAGAGCTAGAGGGCGTTTGCCCGAGTGTGCCCGATGTGGGAGACAACATTCAAGAGAGTGTTGGGGAAACTATCATGCTTGCTGGAACTGTGGATCGAGAGACCACTTCAGGAGATAGTGTCCGCATCAGGCGATACAGGCACCGATTCAGGCACAGGCTCCTGCGAGAGCGGTCGACTATCAGAGAGGCCGTGGGCGCGGTCGTGGTTACTTCCAGCCAAGGGCTGATGCACCTAGAATAGAGGCACCGAGGAATCTTGCTCATGTAGTGGCAGTTCAGCCAGAGGCCGATGGACCAGCTAGAGTCTATGCATAGAGAGAGGTAGGGAATGACACAGATGTGATAGCATGTAGTTTTGAGTTACAGTCTATGTCTTTGCTTTCCTTAGTCGATTCGGGTTCCACGCGTTCTTATATTTTAAGTGAGCATGCAAAGAAGTTAGACATACCTGTTGAGATTTTAGACATAGGCATGCATGTGACTAGTTCCTCCGGTGAGACAGTTGTAGTTAGACGGATGTATAGGAGGTGTCCGTTGAAGATTTAGGGTCATGTGTTTCCTGTTGATATGATGGAGCTTCCGTTCGACGATTTTGATATTATTTTGGGTATGGATTGGTTGGTTGAGCACAAAGCTAGTGTAGATTTTGAGACAAAAAGAATTTCGTTGAAGCTTTCTGATAGCTACGAGGTAGTGGTAGTAGGCGAGAACGTTAAGTTCTTGTCGAACGTTGTGTCAGCTTTAGAGGCTCATAGGTTGATAGACTCCGGTTGTGGGGCTTATTTAGCGTATGTGATGAATCCGAATATAAGTGAGGTTAGACCGAAAGATATCAGGACAGTTTGTGATTATCCGGATGTGTTTCCAGAAGAGTTACCAGGTTTGCCTCCTGACAGAGATGTAGAGTTTGTGATTGAGACTGTTTCAGGGTCTGCTCCAGTTTCTATTGCTCCGTATCGTATGGCTCCGAAAGAGTTGAAAGAGTTGAAAAGTCAGCTTCAGGAGTTGTTAGACCGAGGTTTTATTAGGCCTAGTAGTTCGCCTTGGGGTGCTCTCGTGCTGTTTGTGAAGAAGAATGATGGCAATATGAGGATGTGTATCGACTATAGGAAGTTGAACCAGTTGACAGTGAAGAACAAGTATTTGTTGCCTCGTATATATGACATGTTTGATTAGTTGAGAGGTGCCTTAGTGTTTTTGAAGATAGATTTGAGATCAGGGTACTATCAGTTGAAGGTAAAAGAGTGTGATGTTCCGAAGACAGCTTTTAGGACTAGGTATGGTCATTATGAGTTCCTTGTGATGCCCTTTGGGCTCACGAATGCACTAGCAGCTTTCATAGACATGCTGAACAGAGTTTTCCGAGACTATCTAGACCGATTTGTAGTTGTTTTCATAGACAACATCCTTGTGTACTCGAGATCAGAAGAAGAACATGATAAGCATTGGAGACTTGTTTTGCAGAGATTGATGAGCAATCAGTTGTATGCTAAACTAAGTAAATGTGAGTTCTGGATTAGAGAGGTTGTGTTTCTTGGCCACGTTGTATCAGCTGAAGGTATCTGTGTTGATCCGACGAAGATTGAAGCCATTGTTGAGTGGAAACAACCTAAGTAAGTGACAAAGATTAGGATTTTCCTAGGACTAGCTGGTTACTATAGGAGATTCGTTGACGGGTTCTCTAGGGTAGTTGCTCCATTGACTAAATTGTTGCAAAAAGGAGTGAAGTTTGAGTGGTTAGATGCGAGACAGAGTGCTTTTGAGAAATTGAAAGAAGCTTTGACGAATGCTCAAGTGTTGGTACAGCCAGTTTCAGGGAAAGAATCAGTGATCTATATCGATGCTTCCTACGTAGGTTTAGGTTGTGTTCTGATGCAAGAAAGGAGAGTTGTTGCTTATGCTTCGAGACAGTTGAAGGTGCACGAGAAGAACTACCCTACGCATGACATTGAGTTAGCCACAGTTGTGTTTGCGTTGAAGATTTGGCGTCACTACTTTTATGGTGAGAAGTGCACGGTTTACACTGATCATAAAATCTTGAAGTATTTGATGACTCAGAGAGAGTTGAACTTGAGATAGAGAAGATGGCTTGAACTATTGAAAGACTATGATTTGACTATTGAGTACTATCCGGGTAAGGCAAATGTAGTGGCCGATGCGTTGAGCAGAAAAGTTGTAGTTGAGTTGCGAGCTATGTTTGCTAGGCTGAGTGTATCAGGGGACGGTGGTTTGATTACAAAGTTGCAAGTGAAGCCTTCGGTTATTCAGATGATCAGAGAGAAACAGTTGCAAGATGTATCATTAGCTTCGCATGTTCAGGACATTGCAGAGGGTAGACCGACAGAGTACAGTTTCAGTGATGAGAATGTGTTGTGTTTCAGAGACAGAGTTGTTGTACCTGAAGATGTTGAGTTGAGACGTATGATTCTGAGCGAAGCACATTCGAGTCCTTTTTCTACGCATCCAGGCAGTACTAAGATGTACCAATCAAAGTCCTTCTTCATCACTTTCAGTTCCTCCATTGTGAAGTCACTTGTATGAATTTTGAGGTTTCCATCTCTGTTACTTTGATATATGCTAGTCCTACTTCCACCCAACGCAAAGCCTTATGGCCTCATCTTCGTCAGGTTGCATCGTCTATCAATCGCCCTTGGCTCCTTATGAGTGACTTTAACGCCACTCTTGATGCATCTGAAAGAAAGGGTGGTGCAGCCTCCACGAGAGCAAGTCGGGATGTCTAGAGTTTTATGTTTGACTGTTGCCTTCGTGATTTGGGATTTCAAGGGCCTGAATTTACTTGGTCGAGAGGGAACACCTATGCCCACCTTGACCACATGATCTTCAATGAGTATTGGGATGAGTCTTTTCCAGAGACGTCAGTGACACATTTTTTTCGTATGCGCTCAAATCATCAGCCTGTTTTGATTCAGGTAGGGCATGCGCATAACTCTCGCTCTCCTCGGCAATTTAAATACTTTACGGGCTGGCAACACCATGTTGATTTTGAAAGAATGGTGCAAGATAATTGGCACACTACAGCTTCACTTTCTGAAACTATTTCCAGATTCACTATCGCAGCTGATGTTTAGAATGATACTGTCTTTGGGTATATTGGGACAAAGAAACGATCAGCTATGGCTAGACTTCGAGGAGCTCAAAAAGATCTTGAACGATGGCACTCTAGTTTCCTTGTATATCTTGAACATGAACTTCAAATTGAGTTAGAAACCATATCTGATCGAGAAGAGATGCTATGGAAACAAAAATCTCACGCGGATTGGATCACTAACGGTGATCGTAACACTACATACTTCCACCGTAAGGCTAACCAACACAAGGCGCGTAATAGGAACCGTTCTTTGAAAATTTCTGATGGGAGTTGATGTGATGATGAATCTACTCTTCGAGATGAAGCGGTGCGTTTTTTCCATGCCCTTTTCTCCTTGAATGAAATTGCCGAGAGCTCTTGTCCTTATACGAGATTCTTTCCCAATGTTCCACAGTCTACTATGAACCTATTGGGTGCCATTCCAACTCCTCAAGAAATTCATGAAGCTTTGTGAGACATGTCCTCTCTTAAATCGTCGGGTCCTAATGGTCTACATGCAGATTTTTTTCAAAAGTAGTGACATATTGTTGGTAATGACGTTTGTCGAGTAATTCAAAATATAATTCAGGGGGTGACCTTGAGGCGTCACTGAACCGCACCACCCTAGTTCTTATTCCTAAGGTCTTCGTTCCGTAGTCGTTTACGGATTTTCGACCAATTAGCCTTTGCTCTGTTATCTATAAGTTGCTCACCAAGATTGTTGTTTGTCGTCTGAAGCCCATCATGGCCACTCTCGTGCACCATACCCAAATAGGTTTCATTACGGGTCGGTCTATCTCTGACAATGTTATTTTAAATCAAGAGATTGTCCATTCAATGAAGGACAAGAAAACAAAGCAAGGATGGATGGCCATAAAAATTGACTTGGAGAAACCTTTTCATAAAATTCGGTGGGATTTTCTTCGGACTACTCTTGTTGATGCGGGCTTTCCCCAAAGTCTTATTCGCCTTATAATGCATTGTGTCACTTCATCAACCATTCAAATTCAATGGAATGGCTCGCCATCTTCAAACTTCTTATCTGGGTGTGGGGTACGGCAAGGCGACCCTCTCTCGCCATATTTATTTGTCTTGACAATGGAAAAGCTAGGTCACGCTATACATCAGCTGGTTTCTAATGGTTCTTGGATTCTATTTTGTATGGCTTGTGCAGGTGTACCCCTCTCGCATCTCTTCTTCGTTGACGACCTTATCTTATATGCGAGGGTGGATCTTGGGCAAGCTCAAAATATTTCAAATATTCTACATGAATTTGGTCATCATTCTGGCCACAGGGTTAGTTCACGAAAATCCCAAGTCTATTTCTCTTCGAACACGAGCATGGACTTGAGGGAGGATATTTGTGTAGCTCTCGGGTTCCAACAAACTATGTCTCTTGGTACGTATCTAGGGGTGTCGGTCCTTCATGAGTGTATGAGACGTGTTGATTTTGATTTCCTCTTGGATCGACTACAGGCTAAGCTAAGCGGTTGGGCGATAAGATCGTTAGTACACTAAAATGTCATCTATGAACACTACTACAAACCTATCCAAAACCTCGTGAAAAACTTGATTCATCATGTCCACAAATGTAGCTGGGGCATTAGTCAAACCGAAGGGCATTACCAAGAACTCATAGTGCCCATATCGCGTACGAAAAGTTGTTTCAGTGTGTCCACATCCTTTACCTTCAACTGATAGTAACCCAATCTCAAATCAATCTTCAAAAACACTGAAGCAGCTCTCAACTGATCAAGCAAATCATCTATCCATGGAAAAGGATACTTGTTCTTCACTGTTACCTTGTTCAACTGCCTATAATCTATGCACATCCTCATACTGCCATCCTTCTTCTTTACAAACAAAACCGGAGCACCCCAAGGTGAAATACTATGCCTAATAAAACCTCTATCTGACAATTCCTGAAGATGTGTCTTCAATTCTTTCAACTCTTTAGGTGTCATTCTATATGGAGCAATCGATACGGGAGCAGAATCTGAATACGTCTCAATAGCAAACTCAACATCCCTATCTGGAGGCAAACCAGGCAACTCTTCTGGGAAAACACTCGGGAAGTCACAAACTGTTCTGATATCTTGTGGTCTAACCTCACTCATATTTGGATTCATCATATAGGCCAAATACGCTTGACAACCCAAATCCATCATCCTCTAAGCCTCTAAAGCCAAAACAACATTGGACAAGAACTTAATGTTCTCGCCAACTACTACTACCTCGTAGTCATCGGAAAGCCTCAAGGAAACTCTTTTAGTCTTAAAATCTATCCTAGCTCTATGCTCCATTAGCCAATCCATTCCCAAAATCACATCGAAACTATAGAACGACAGTTCCATCATATCAACAGGAAACACGTGACCCTGAACCATCAAAGGACATCTCCAAAACACTTTCCTAACTACAACTGTCTCACCAAAGGAACTCGTAACATTAATGTCTATGTCTAACAACTCAAAAGTCAAACCTAAATATCTTGCATGCTCACCCAAAATATACGAACGTGTTGAGCTAGAATCAATCAACGAAAGCAAAGATAAGGATTGTTACACAAAATTACCTGCGATCACATCTGTCTCATTCCCAGCCTCACGATGTGCATAAACTATAGTCGGTCCACCTCCCTCGAGTTGTACCGCGACAACATGAGCCACATTTCTCTGACCATCATTCCTCGGCTGGAAGATACCTTGGTCGCGCCCACGACCTCTCTGATACTCAACAGCTCTAGCATGTGCCTGATCACCCCTAGCCAGATAAGGACACTCACGCCTCAAATGCGCCTGAGATCCACAGTTCCAACAAGCACGAAAAGTACCCCAACACTCTCCAGAATGGTTCCTCCCACATCTAGCACAATCGGGTGTGCGAGCAACAAAACCTCGACCCTGATGGCTTCGTCCCATGTTACCACCTCCACGCATAAAGTCTGATTGGTGCCTTCTATCCTTGTGTCTCTTGTTATGATCTCGCTCCCACTCAGCAGACCTTTTCCCTGAATTGGATCCACCCGATCAAGTAGCCAAACTTAGACTTTGTTCAATGTCCTTGGCCCTAGAGATCAAAACATCAAACTTGGTGTAATCGGAAGCAAGCATTTAGGTCTTCACCTCCGTAACAAAACCGTAACCGAACCGTTCACACCTTTCCTTCTCAGTGGGAACCAACTTTGAAGCATATTGACTCAAGCGCACAAACTGTAACTCATACTCGGATACGGACATACTACCTTGCACCAAAGCCATGAACTCCCTCTTTTTCTCGTCCTGATAACGAACACCAAGATACTTCTTGCGGAACGCACTACGGAAGAATTCCCAAGTAACCTCGGCCTCGGGCATACATGAGATAATTGTGGTCCACCAAGCATACACATCTCCCTGAAGCAACGAGACAATACAACCCAACTTACGAGTGTCCGAGCACTCCATCTGACCCAAGATACGTGTAGTACTCTCAAGCCATGCCTCCAAACCCTCGGGAGACATACCGTGAAACTCGACTCCGCCTAGGCTATGAAGTCGCTCAAGGGGCAAACATGTCCCCGCACCCTGAGGTGGTGTTGTAGCATGAAGACCTACAATAGCCGTCTGAAAAGCTCTGGCTAAAGTCTGAAGTAACTGGGACATATCCACACTAGCCTGACCCTTGCCAACCTGAAGCCCATTACCATCACCTCCAACATTGGCACCAACATGAGGTGCATTATCTCCGACATTCACCCTATTACCATCGGGAGAAGGAAGAGCCGCATTCCTAGGTGCCTAGTCACCTGCTCTAGGTCGTCCTCTCGGTCTCACCATAACAATAAAACAATCTAAAACAACAAACACAAATCACGAGATAAACATTGGGTCAACAAAGGCAGGGATCCGTATGTCAAGCTCTCTTAATTCAAAACCACTTTTCCATAATAATACCTAGCAATGGGAATTCTTAACCAACTTCCAAACATCAACAGAAACACAAGGTCATGCTCACAAACACCGTGCAATTCAATCAAACATACACATAATCAACTTCCTGACTTACCTTCCTTAGGAAACCTCGTAATCGAGGCTCTGATGCCACCAAATGTAACCCCCTCGACCCGGTCTAGCCGCAAGACCGAATCGGGAGAAAAATCTGAGAATTTCTCTCCGATTAACAACCCTAGATTAAAAATTATCTTTTCTAAATGCAATTTAACGGTCCTATGGTGTTAAAGGTCACAACAGAAGAACAACGACTCAATCAGACATCAATCGGATGTCCAAAAGGAGCCAAACATTCACAAAGGACCATTTTGTACAAACAGACCAAAACAGGGGTAAAAGGGTAATTTAAACTTTATCGAATAGTTGTTTAGTCATATTTCAAGTACACGAGGCAAGACCAACACAGACGAGATATTTTAAACTCACTTAGGATGCATACAAACACTAGGGGCCAAAATATAACATTTGGGTACCTTCAAAGATGCCTTTTAACCACTTTAACTACTTGTGTTTCGGAACAGGACTACCCGTTTCGAAACATGTGTTCTCATCAAAAAGCAAAGATAAGGTTGTTTCGGAACGGTTCCTCATGGTTCCGAAACGGAAGTCTCTAGAGTCAAAACATACCGAAACGGCACCACCCCCGTTCCGATAAGGGTGCCTCAAAAGCCTGTTCGTTTCGAAACAATACCAGGCGTTCCGAAATGTCTGGGAACAGATTGGCCCGAAAATGCATTTTGGCATCCCCAAACATTCCCAAACTTACCCCGAAAGATCACAAACCACAAGGCAACATATTAAACAAACAATCTAGAGGCAAAACACCCTAAAGACGAGCTTCAAACATGCATAAACGCAAATATGGATCTCAACCACAAATGCTCATAAGAACACTTAGCTCCAAAAACACCAACAAGTCAAAACACATGGCATTCAACTAACAGCCAAAGAAAGCCTCAATATGACATGGTATCAACATTTAAAACATATAGCAGAAAGGCCAAACACATGGGAGTCTACAATAACCTCCCTAAAGATAACCACAAGTATTCCCATTGCTAAGTCATTATTACAACTTAAAAACCATACTTGAGCTTAAGCTACGAACACAAGATCCTTCCCCTAGCCTTCCTTTGCTTCTCGGGGTGCTAACGATTTGCATTGTTGGAAAGGAGCGCGTAAGCATAAAGCTTAATGAGTGGTGCTCAAAACCACAACAACAACAATGCAATTTTTGAATAAAACCATTTATGAATTGAAATCCAAACCTCAACATGAATTTCATCACATGATTAACAACAATCATACATATGTTTGGCATCTTACATCAAGCAATGCAACAACATAAACTACAAGGCATGATTCTCAACATCAACACGATAACATTCAACTTTCCAACATAAGAGTATAATGGCAATTATGGTTACATTACTCGAATACGCGGATTGGATTCGATGGCATCTTACATCATTGAATCTATTAAGAACAACAAGACTCGCAATGGCATCTTACATCACCAAGGTCTAACAATAAAGCTTCCGATGGCATCTTACTTCATCGTACTCCTCCCTAATGGCATCTTACATCACTAGGGCCACGCGCGAATTTTACAAGTGCACTCTAATCCTATGGTCGACCAATTATACCCGGTAAGACTCACATATTTTCCAATACTCAACATCATATAAACCAACATAACAATACCACATTCATAAATCGATTTCACACAATCGTCTCATATCAACAAAGCATAACAAGCTTAAAAAGGAAAATCTGGAAAAGTAAAATGTGAACTTTAAACACTTACTCCCGAGCTTAGGTTGGCCTTTCAAGCTCAACCTAAACTCTCAAAACATTTCCACTCACCGATAGGACCCAAACGATGGCCGAAATACCGATTCAAGCCTCCGAACTACCCGGTCTCGCGTCCAACGAACCCAAACTCGTTTCCATTATTTCTAGCCAATCCAAAAATGATGCATTAGACCCAAAACAAACCCCCAAACTTGCAGCAACACAGAAACTCATCAATCATCATCAAAACCAAGTCGATTCCTACCCGAAACACTTGGAACTACCATCAAAACGACCCAAATCAACTAGCAGCCAAAACCCAACAATTTCACCATCAAAACTACTTCTTTAAGCGTCCGAAATACTTGCCCAAAGTCTACAAACCATCAGCCCAAGATTCCACACAAAAACAACCTAAAAACTCACATTTTCAACTCCAAAACCCCTTCTTTTTACTAGTTTCGGGTTTCCTACTATTAGTCACTATTTTAGCATTTTTAGGACACCATAACAAGATTTAAAACACCCTTAAACATGGCATCAAAAGACCCAAACGAAAACCCCTTCGTTTTACTATTTTTCAAACTCAAAGCATTTTTGAAATAACTCTGAATAATGGGTTTTAAGGAAAATTTAACTAATAACAAACTTAAGGAAAGAAAAATCAAAACAAGGGAATGTTTACTTTGAAAACTTGCTTGTGGGAAAGGTGGGAGCAATGGAATAGTAACAATGGAGGTTTTTGAGAAAAACAAATGTGAAAAGTGTTGGAAAGAAAAAGATGATGATATTTTGAAATTAAAAAAAAAAACACCTTTCTTTAAAAATTCTCAAAATCTCTTTTTGTCCTTATTCATTAAAACCCATTTTTGTTCATTAAAAATATTTTCTCTCAATTAAATTAATTCGAACCGGTTTAACCAAACTCGATTATATCCCGACCCTAAACTCGGGACATTACATTGGAAACGGCAGAACAACTTTATCTTCACCGACTCATGTCTACCACTCCAGGAAGTTTATTGTATTAGTCTCGCTTGGGGTTTGCATCACGTGGGGCAGAACCCGCATCGCTCTCTTGATCAAGCACCAGGTGTTGATGCTCTTTCTTGGTAGCCGCCGCCTCTGGGTTGGTTTTGTCTTAATACAAACACTGCAGTTTCTGCTGGTTCTAGCCTATGCAATGTCGGTGGGCTGATCAGTGGATCCTCTGGTGAATGGATTACAGGTAATTGTAAGCACATAGGTTTCGTTACTCCCTTGCATGCTGAGCTTTTGAGTCTCTTTGTTGGCCTTCAGGTTGCATGGAATGTAGGTGCTGAGCATCTGCAAATTCAATCTGACTGTAAGCATGCCATTGATCTTGTTCTCTCTACCTCTGGTGATCGGTCGTTGCCGCTTGTCCATGCCATTGCTTCTTTGCGCAACCGAGCATGGTACAATGAGATTATTTGGATCCCTCGTGAATGCAATATGGTTGCGGATAGCTTGTGAAGAATCTCTTTAACTCAATCTTTTGATCTTATGCTCCTCGATGAAGCTCCCCTGAGCATTGCTCCCTTGTTGGAACGGGACATCAATGGACCACCCTATTGTAGACCAGTTCGTATCTAAATTGTTGTCTCGAACTTCTTTCAATTAAAAAAACAAAAATAATTTAATACCTTTAACTTTGAAAACCTCTTATTTACAATTTTACCATTGTGTTTCAAAATTAATGCGTAAGGGATAGGTAATTAGGAGTAATTTACTTCTAAGCCCTTAGATAATTAAACCAATTTTTTTATAAAAAAAAATGATAATTCCTAAATCTAATCTTAATCTTACCTAGAGGGGAGGAGAATGGGGACTCTAGGGGAAGGAAATGGATGTTCCTAGTGAGTCTAAAACTCGTGACCTAAGAAAATATGAAAGAACATGGATAATCATCCTGATCAACCATCCAAATATACTTGCTCAAGTCAAATTTCAACTTATTAGTATAATTCACACATTTTATATATAAAAAATATATCCCAAATAAATAAATCAAACCCATGAATAAGCAACATATATTAAACGAGTTGTTTACATATTTTTTTTTGGACTAGCCGGTGGTCACTCGTCAAAAAGAATAAAATGCTTGGATCGTGGTGATCACATTTTTGGACTATTAGAGCACCATGTGTGATCACAGTTTATCAAAATAAATACTCATTTTGGACTATTAAAGCAGTCAAGTGGAGGGTGGACAAACATGGTATTGCAATATTTTTTGTATTTTTTGCATTTCTTATCTATTCTGACTTGAGATATAAATATCTTTGTTGAACTGAGTCTTGATATGGAAACTTATTAAGTGATAACTTTCAAATTTGGAGAAATTCTGAAATGAAAATATACAATTCCTTGTGGTGTTTAATCCGTCTCGAATCCGATTTAAATTTGGATTGAATGTTTATTTTTGACCAGATTTAACTCGAGTTTAAGCTTATTTTTTCAAACTAGATTTTTCTCAACAATTAAACATAACATTTTCTAAGCAATCAAATATAGTTTAAGTTTTATTTTTCCAAAAAAAAAATATTAAAACTATTGAACAAAAATTAACTTAAAATGAAAAAAAGACTGTTAAGTAACAGAGTTTTTAAATTTAGAAACCGATTTGGATTTTGAGATTTGTCCAATTCGATTTATAAACACAAACAAATAAAAATAAAATGAAAATAGAGAGATGAATATAAAGGGAAAGAGTGTTATTTAGAGAAATGACACGAGCATAATGATAGAAACCATCCAAAGTAAATTTTAAGATTAAAATCAAAGGAGTAAAATAAAATTTTCAAACTAAAATCAAATGAGTTCTTACTGGTGTATGTAGGGGTGGCAGATAGTAAAGTTTCGCGGATTTCACATTTCACCCGCCCGCTTCAGTTAGGTGGGAATGGATATGAGTTTAGTTTATAGTGAGCGAGTATGGATGTAAAATGTCATATCCTTCGTAGGTAGTGCGTAGGTGGTGGGTTTAAGATCTTACCCGCACTTTATTCGCCCACCCACTAACTACGATGTAAAAACAAGTCAGAACCTAAAAACCTGCCTGAAACCTACTCGAGTCAGAACCTGATTTGACCTGAGAATTCGATGACCCGAACCCGAACTGTAACTAACTGTTGGTGACTTGAACCCGAGTTGAACTTGTTACTGTAGCAACCGAACCTGATCTACGTCCGACTGAAAACGACCCGAACCCGAATCTGACCTGTTAATTTTGACCTGAAACCCGACCTGCATCCGACTGAAACGAACCCGAACCCGAGACCGACCTGGAAAATTACCTGATATTACCCGACTGAATCGATCCGAGATCCGATTTTACCCGACCTGTTATGAACCCAACCTGTTTTGAACCCGACCTATTAATTGATCCGACCTGTTTTGAACCCGACCTGTTAATTGACCCGACCTGTTTTGAACCCGACCTGTTAATTGACCCGACCTGATATTTCATGACTTAATGAATTAAAAAAGTTCATAAATATACATATGATATATATATATGCACACATGACACATAATACATAAATACATACATACACACATAAGTACATATATATTAGTATATATACACATACACATACATATTATATACATACACATACATAATACATGAATCATGATACATACATATATATAATATATATAACATATATATAAACATAATATATATAACATATACATAATACATAATTATGTATTACATATTATATATAACATATATTACAATATACATATATTACATATTATATACATAATATGTATAACATATGCATAATACATAATATATATAACATATACATAATACATACAGTATACATATATTACAGATTATATACATAATATATATATAACATATACAATATACATAATTGTGATATATATTAATTTTTAATTAACTTCAAATATTATACTCCCTCCGTCCCACTAAAACTGTCACATGTTGACTTTTTTTGGTCAAAATTTTTCAACTTTGACTATAATTTATTTAAATATTTTAATTAATTAAAAATTATAAAAAATATATTTAAAAACTAGTTGATTCAAAGTTTTTAAAATATATTTTTTCATATTTTTATCAATAATAAATTTTAAATTATAAGAGGTCAAAGTTGAAAAAATTTGACCAAAAAAAGTCAACATGTGACAGTTTTAGTGGGACAGAGGGAGTACATATTATTACTTGATTTTTAACCAACTTAAAATTTAAATTAATTTTTATTTGACTTAAAACATTATACATATTATTATACTTTCAATGTAACTGTTTTCTCACCAACCTAAAATATAAACTTGATTTTTAAATAACTTAAAATATTGTACATATTTATACATATTGTACATATTTACTTGATTTTTCGGGTCTTTTTTCGCAAGCATTTTAAGTTTAATTTGTTTCAATTTCGTCCTTTTTTTTGTGAAATTGAGCTTAAAGCTTTGTTTTATTTTCAACTTAGTCCTTAATTCAGTTTTAAAGTTTAGGGTTGGGGTTTAATTTAGGGTTTGGGTTTTTATTTTAGGGTTTTATTTTTAAATGTTTTAAATTAAGGGTTTATTTATTTGTTTAGGGTGAATTAATTTATTTTTAGGTTTTAGGTTTTAGGGTTTAGTGGTTTATTTTAGGGCTTAGTGTTTTCATTTATTAATTAATAGGGTTTATTGTTTAGGGATTTGAATTAGGGATTTGTTTTAAATGTTTAGGGTTAAATGTTTTTAAGGTTTACGATCTAATTTTAAGGTTTTATAGTTTTAGCGTTTTAGGGTTTAGATTTAAGGTGTTAGGGTTTTATAGTTTTGAATTAGGGTTTAGTGTTTAATGAAACAAGGTTAGTTTGAGGGTTTAGGATTCAATGTTTAGGGTTTAGGGTTTATAGTTAGGGTTTTAGGCATAGGGTTTAGGGTTTAATGTTTATTGTTATGGTTTAAGGTTTATCATTAGGGTTTAGGGTTTTTATATTTTATAATATATCTCCGTATATATGGATGTATACAACCCTAAACCCTAAACCCTTAAACACTAAAACCTAAAACCTAAAGCTTAAACCCTAAACCCTAAACTCTAAACAATAATGATAACTCATAAACCCTAATGCAACACCCTAAACCCTTGAATATAAATCATAAACCCTCGAATATAAACCTTAACTCTTAAATCATAAACCCTAAATCCTAATCCTTAATCCTTAAACTCTAAACCATAAACAATAATGATAACTTATAAACCCTAATGCAACACCCTAGACCCTAAACACTTAGATATGAACCCTAAACCCTAAACCCTAAACTCTAAACCATAAGCAATAATGATAACTCATAAACCCTAATTCAACACCCTAACCCTAAACACATTAATATGAGCCCTAAACCATAAATACTAAACCCTAAACCCTAAATAATAATGATAACTCATAAATCCTAATATAACACCCTAAACCCTAAACACTCAAATATGAACCATAAACCCTAAACCCTAAACTCTAAACCATAAGCAATAATGATAACTCATAAACCCTAATGCAACACCTTAAACCCTAAACACTCTAATATGAACCATAAACCTTAAACCCTAAACTGTAAACAATAATGATAGTTTATAAACCCTAATGCAACACCTTAAATACTCGAATATGAACCATAAACCCTAAAATCTAAACCCTAAACTCTAAATCATAAACAATAATGATAACTCATAAACACTAATGCAACAACATAAACCCTAAACACTCTAATATGAACCATAAACCCTCGAATATAAACCTTAACTCTTAAATCATAAATCCTAAACCATAAACAATAATGATAACTCATAAACCCTAATGCAACACCCTAAATCCTCGAATATAAACCCTAACTCTCAAACCATAAACCCTAAACCTTAAACCATAAACAATAATGATAACTCGTAAACCATAATGCAACACATTAAACCCTAAACACTCTAATATGAACCACAAACCCTCAAATACAAACCCTAACTCTTAAACCCTAACCCCTAAACTATAAACAATAATGATAACTCATAAACCCTAATGCAACACCCTAAACCCTCAAACATAAACCTTAACTCTCAAACACTAAACCCTAAACCCTAAACTCTAAACCATAAACAATGATGATAACTCATAAACCCTAATACGACACCCTAAACCATAAACACTCTAATATAAACCATAAACCCTCAAATATAAACCCTAACTCTTAAATCATAAACACTAAACCCTAAACCCTTAAACTCTAAACCATAAACAATAATGATAACTTGTAAACCCTAATGCAACATCATAAACCCTAAAACCTCAAATATAAACCCTAACTCTCAAACCCTAAACCCTAAACCATGAACCATAAACAATAATGATAACTCATAAACCATAATGCAACACCCTAAACCCTAAACACTCTAATATGAACTTATAATATAACATATAAATATATACATATATATTATATGTATACGTACATAATAATTAATATAACATAATATATATATATATATATATATATATATTAAAACTTATAATATAACATATAAATATAATTAATATATATATATATATTAAAACTTATAAGTTATATAATGTATATATAATATAATAATTAATAATAAATATTTATTATTAACAGTTCGGGGCTTTGGGCTCATATCCCACCACCCCTTCATTTTAGATGGGCTAAATATTTTGTAGCCCTTTAAATTTTAGACGTTTTTCATTTAAGTCCTTTAAGTTTTAGTTCAATTCAATTAAGTCCTTAAAACTTTATTTTTAATCCAAATTGACTCTTATTTATTATTTGTTGTTCATTATAGTCCTTAAAACTTTGTTTTTATTCGAAATTGACCATATTTCAAGTTTTTAATTTACTTTATTATTTTATATATGAATCATTTATGATATGTTTATTCATTTCTAGTGCCAAATTTTAATTTTTAATGTGATTCCATGAAAGACGTTAAATAATTAACTCGAAATAAATATTGACTTCTTGTACAATTGTACCGAACTAAAAAATAATACGAATTCAAAACTCGAATTAACCCGACCTGAAATGAAACCGACCTGAAATTACCCGACCTGAAATGAACCCAGACTGAAATAAACCCGACCTGAAGTCTACCCGAGCCCGAATTAACCTGCCAATTACATGATTCGGACCCGATCTGTTTAAACTTGACCTGAAATAAACCCGACCTGAAATGGACCCGACCTAAAATGGACCCGAACTGAAATGGACCCGACCTATAATGGACCTGACCTGCTACTGACTCGCACCCGACCCGAGTCGAGTCAAAAAAATTTTTGACCTGAATTGACATGTATCTGATTTGACCCGACTTGACAGGACCCGACCTGAAACCCATCCGATTATCTATTTTTACAACCCTACTAACTACCCACCATATAAATTTTGGACCATTTATGTTTGTAGACTTTCATTATGCCTTTTATTATGGTGTTTTATGTACTAAGATATGGCTTTGTTTTAAAATCTACATTAATTCTTAAGTTTGTAGACTTTGAACTCAATTAATTTAGTTTGAAAAATGATGGTTTGTGATCGAGCTTGAATTAATCTAGTTGCAAATTTGTAATATGTGTGGTTAAGTATAATTTATACAGATGTAAATATGCTTTAGTTAAGTTAGCTATAGTTAATTAGTTAGTTGTAGTTAAGTAGAATTTATACGGTGAAAATGTGCTTTAGTTAAGTTAGCTATCGTTAGTTAGTTAGCTGTAGTTAAATTTATATTGGTGTAAATGTATTAAATATATGTATATGTAGACACTTGATCAATCAATAAAGTATGAGAAGTTTTACTCTTCTTTACAAAAGTCTATGGTTTATTTTTACATAATTCGATATTAGTGGTTGCTTTTAGGCGGGTACGGGCAGGTACAAAGCGAGCACGAGTTGGGTGGTGGATGTTAGACCTAGAAAACTAGACTCGAGACCCGAGAACCGAACCGATTTAACCGAACCTGTAATCGAACCGAACACGATGACCCGAATTTGATCAGGAACCCGAAATAAACTGAACCGAAACCGAACCGAACTTTAGTTGAACCGAAAATAGACCCGAACTAATTTTCAACTAAACTGAATGGACTCGAACTGATTTTTAACCGAACCGAATGGAAAAGAACTAATTTCACTCGAACCGAAAGCAGCCTGAACCGAAGGCAACCCGAAATAAAGAAAATATATTAAAATAAATAAAGATGAGATGTGAACTGCCGCACAACTCACCAAAAAGTCAAATATACATGCTATATAAAGTCATATATAGGGTGAAAAAACCTAACTCAGCCTAAAAACCAGACTAAAACTGATCGATCTCCTATTAACCCGATATTGACCCGATCCGAAATCAACCGACTTGAAAATAACCGATTCGAAATCAACCGAACTGAAAAACAACCGACCCGACGCCCTGACCCGATACGCAAACTGAAATCACCATAGACCCGAACTAAAACCGAACCAGGCCTAAACCAAACTTAAACCGAATGTAGTTGAACCCGAAATGACATGAACCGAAATGGTCCGAACCGAATGCAGTCGAACCCGAAATAACATGAACCGAAATAGCTCGAACGGAAACCGAACCGAATGACCCATTTTCCACCTCTAGTGGATGTTCAGTTGAGTAGTTAATAGGTGTAGGGATGAATTTGAAAATATACTACGCCCGCATAAGCTGGTGTAGATTTGAAAATTGTACCTGCATGAGTGGTGAGTAGGTAGTATCCGCATACCGCCGGTTTTGCCATCCCTAGGTGCATGTTAAAGGTTAAGGTTGAAGCACCATAAGCTGATGAAGGCTGGAACTTACCATGCTTCGATTAATATCAAAATAAAAAACAAATTAATACTTGGAAAAAATCGAAAGGAGGGGATGACTAATGAGGTGAGAACCGCGCAAATTAAAAAGAAATAAAAAGATGACCGAACCCTAAAAGTAAGTATATACATAGTGACGGTAAACTACTCGAGATGTCACTAAACTTTAACATTTGTATCGAATATATTATTAAATTATAAAATAATATTATTGTACCACTAAATATTGTTTTTTGCTATTATTATACTACCGAACTTTATTTTTTTTTCAATCCAAGTACTCGACCGTTAAATTCAAAACGACGTTGTTTTGATATAGTTTCTTTGATGCCTAAGATAGGCCAAAACGACGTCATTTTGTTAGTAAAAAAAATTAAGGAAGCAATGCATTTGAGAAGAATTAAACCAATGACCTCTAAGATAAAAGGTTTACACCAAATCAACTTAAAAACTTGATATAATTCTAACAAAAATAGTATATGAATAATTATGTACAATTTGAATTTTGAGAGTCAAATTGGGTAAAAAAATTCATAAAACCTTAATTAATTTTTTTATTTCTTGTTAAGGGCCAGTTTAATCTTTAAGCTATATATCCGCGTTAAAATTTTTTGACTCTAAACCCCAACCCGCTCCACTCCGACTATATCCGGGGTTTTTTTTGTGGAAATAAATATACACCATTACCAGAAACTGAAAGCATTTCATTTAAAGGATGATATTGTAGTGTACATGCACCTTTCTACCAAAGTTGTAACAAATCATGCAACTTATTCTACTGTCATATAATATTGTATCTTCATTCAAATCACCCTACATAAACCAAAAACAGAACACAAAGACGGTGTAAAGCCACGGCAGCACGCTCTCGTTTAAGCAGGAACCATCAACATAATCACAAGTACGAATCTAAGTAGGCGTATGTGTGTCTTTTGTTATACTGCAGCAAGCTCGCATATGTTCTGTCCCATATTCCTATATACAGAGATTCATCGTCTGGGCTCAGAGATACACCCGAAATCTCACCGAAAAAGTCAATCTCTTGTCTTTTCTGGTAATCAGCCTGCGTGCTATACACGTGAACGAAATCTGCTGGCTCAGCAACTACCATGAATTGCCCATCGGATGAAAAGCGGATTGATCTTACGGCTCCCAAGTTTGCTTTGAGAGTCACAACGGGCTTTGAGAGGTTTCGGATGTCCCACACTCGGCAGGTCTTATCCTGATTTCCTGTGGCAAATATGCGCCCGTCTGGGTGCCATGCAGATGCAAAGGAGTAATCTAGATGACCTACCACCGTGGCAACAGTCTGTAAGCAAAGAAACGTGATTCAGTTTCGATAATAATTCTTACTTTCCTGTTTACTGTTGCATCAAGGCTCAGCCGTTCACTGGTGCAAGTTCTAATAAACTATTACAGAACTTTTATTTTTTTTACCTTTCCATTTTGCAAATCTACAAGCAACCCATCCAAGTTATCCCCGACAACAGTAATAAGCCTTCGGTCAGGGCTGACTGATGTATGCTGCATCCGAAATTCCCAATAAAACAAATTTAGTCATGCGATTAAAATTAACATAACTATAAATCGTCATAAATGATAAAGGTAACTGTAAATTGACATTAAATAAGTTTTTGAAGCAATAATCTCCTTTCCCTTTGAAATGCAGACCCAATAAATCAAATTCACCATCTCTCCATTATATGAATAAATTATTTTCATCAAATGGCCATACAACTACCCTTACACCGCTGTGTCGCTTTAAAACTTATGGATATAAAATAGAAAATGAAGTGATAAGATAGAACAGCTGGATTAATAAAGTAGGCACATAGTAGAGATTAGATGGGCTTACATTTACTGGCCAAGGGAAACTGAAATTTTTTAAGAGTTGAAATTTTTCCGTATCATATTCTCTCATGCTACAGTCGTTATTGGAGGCCATAAAATTGATTCCACCCCTGCAAAACAGTTTTTGACATTCAATCTATGTAATATTCAATATGTTTTCCCAGTCAAACAGACAAGTAGCTATAATCACACTACCTCAAGCTGTCGTATATCTCGATAGCATTTGTAATAGCATTATCGTCATAGGTTGTGCGGGTACAAAAGGCTACTCCTTTTCTGTTCAAGTGCTGCAGATTCAGGAAAAGTGAAATTGTAGAAAAAGAACCAACATAAAGTATGTAGTCAAACTGTTGAAGGCAGTTGACATTACATTTAAACCGAGACTCAAAGAAATTATCTCAGATGAACAATCAATGAAATGAACTAAGAGCCATTCTTACTCTTACACACACACACTGCATCTTCTACCCATCACAACCATGAAAAGTTTGTAAAAACAAGATAGTTGACCATAAATGGTTTCCCCATACTAACTGCTCCAGACCACAAAATCCATCATTGTTCCAGCTATATAGCACCTCTCTCAAACAAACATTTTGCCCCATCTTCCAATTATCATAGAAAATTCCTAAACAAGTTTGCAGGATGATTAGGACTGTAACCGTGAAGATTATACAGTTCTCAAACAATAACATATGACAAAGCATCACATAACTGATATAAGATCAGATAATCCCTAAACAGAATTCGTAATAGATTGCAAATTGAAAGGGTTTCATTCATCTCAAATACTGTTGCTAGCTTATCTCAGAGAAAGGAGTGGAAAACCAGCAACGCATAACTCTGATTCTGTCCCAAAATAATTGCCAATTACAAAAAAAAAAAAAAAAAAAAAAAAAAAAAAAAACAGAAAACTAGTAGTTATATCCTCAATTACTCAAATTCGGGCCTGAGTGTCTGACACGAGTATGTTCAATTATTTTAAAGTTTTTCCATGTATTTGGAGGGCCCTAAGAAGGTCATATCTCAATACCCAAAACTGAATATGCATCGGATACTAGTGTTTCAAAAAAAGAGTTTGAAGAACACAGTTTCCGTCTCATAAGCAGCAGATAAGCAAATATAAGGCAAAGGCTGTGCAAATATTAACTTACCTTAAAGGTAAGCTCTCCTTGGAAGCCTCCTGCAACCATAAAATTGTCTTTGACCGCCAGTGTACTTATTTGGGTTTGTGTGAAACCTTCTAATAAACTTCCCGGATGTTTCTAGTTACATGGCAATATAAATTAGAAGATAAAATTTGACCATAATTACTAAAATAAATACCACTATCAAAATCACTCATGCCAATAAGAAAAAGAGATAAGAAGTGTTATGACTAATAAATACAACTGTGATACCTCAGTAGGTGCCACATGCCCAGAAAAATTAAGGACCTCAGAGAGATGGCATGATAATGATGACCAATGCATAACTGAATAATTGGACATAAGGTAAACGTCGTGCTTTGAAGTAGCCCAAACCAAATTTCGAAGCTGCAAATTCATTCCAGTCCAGGTTATTGAAACTCAAGTAGCAAGTGTCCATATAAACATATAGCAACAAAATAAAAACCAATAAATGCTTCTCCAACCTAGAGACACCAAATATAAAATGCAACAACATATGGATTTAGTACTCAAACTTCAATATAAAAAAGAGTTTTGCTCAAATGCCATGTGCAATAAACCTTCAGAAACAGAATATAGTGCAACAAATACACAGCCAAACCAGAGATGCTGGAAATTTAGATAAAAATGTACAGGAAAATGAATTCCTGCCTTTTTCCACTATTGGACATTTTTAGTCTAAATACAAGAATATCACAAAAGATAATATAGTAATCAATGTCATATTTCATGGTTTAATGGATAGTTTTCAGATATATTTGAGAGATTAAGAGTATCAAACAATGTGATATATATAATGAGAATGATTCTTAGTGTCACCTAAAAGTTCAACAGCAATAGAAGCAGAATGAGCTTTGGGTTCATTTGACAGAATAAATTGCGGGGTATACAGTTATCATTGCACATGATGTAGGAATTAGGATTATGGTTGGAAAGCGTCAACGACTAAACTAACTAACAACCATGTGAACAGCAAGAATTTCCGGTCGTTAACCAATGAATATTTCAGTGTGGGTAAAAGGTTACTTCTAGTTAAATAAGAACTTAGAGCATGGAACTCAAACAGCATTACTCATACCAACTGCCAACACTCGGGCCCGATAAGAAGACCAAGCAAGATCCAAACACTATTTGACAACCCTAAACTGCTTACTAATGAAGGAGCACTAAATAAGCTCCACAACTTACTAGGATAGAGAAACTTGAAAATTTAGGGATCAATATCAACAACCTTAACCATTACGTCGGGTCAGTATTAAACACTCTTATCTTTTACATCAATAAGAAAAGTGAACCTAGAAAACTTATCAATAATCAAAATTTGGAAGTTTAAACAGTACTTTTAAAACAGGCACATCTGTAAATGCATCTATATATGTGTGTATCCACACACTAAAACTCATATCTATACATACACATGTATACCTAACTATGCCTTTAATTTTCAAATAGAAATTATTGGCTTCAAGAAACAGTTTGCCATAGGCACGGACAAACAAATACTTGTATTGTTATCCTGCTATCAATAACTTCATATGGTTCTCTGTCTGGTTATCTATAATCGCAGTATGTTTTAAACTTCTAGGCCAAATCTAAGACAAACTTTAACTTTACGCTGCAGAACTATTTCCTGTACAATGAAAAAAGTAGCACCCAAACATGTTAGTATGCACACACAGACATGTTAGTATGCACACACATAGAGTTACAAGTTCAAAAGTGTAAATATCACCAATCAAATCCATACACGAGAAATGAGAATAATGAGTAACACATTCAATAGAAAAGAACAAAATCGGGTATATTTATAATTGTCTGTGCACACAACTGAACCAAGAAAAAATGATGAGAAGGTTAGTCTTCCAACGAATAAATGCACTAAAGATACATCGTTATCTAAAAGTAGAAATGAAATCCAAGAAGAATATATTTTGACACCAAAATCAACATCTTCGGAAGGCAAATATAAATGACAACAAAAGAAATAAAAACACTTTCTAACCAACAAACCTGAAAATGGAGGATCGTTGGCTTAACTAATCTAGTGTTGTGGAAGAACTCATAGTACTTACCACCTTTCTCCATCTGTTTACATTCCTGAAACAACAAATACAGGTTACATTTAGTTTAATATGATATTCTCTTTAAGGCAAACTAGCTCATTTAGAGACGGTAGGAGAACAAACAAACCTTACTGACAGATTCACCAGAGGCTGGGATATTCTCATAATTATTATACTGTTCAAGCCTTTTCAATCTATAATCTTCCCTGGTTACGTCCAATCTTTCCCATGGAATACCCTGAATGTCTTTCCCATTCCGCGCTTGACCAGAAGATGTATCAGTCACCTTGGTCAGCTGCTCAAATAGATAAATTATAGCTTGAAAGTGATTTATTTCATCATTAATTATAAAATAAACTAAACTAACAAAAAACATATACAAATGGTTCTATAAAACCAGAATGAAAAACAAACCATGTCATATCCGTGGGCATCCATGTTTCCATCAGCTATACCATAGTCATCTTCAGCCATGTCATCCATGAGATCTTCATCCATGTAATGAAAATCTTCCAGTTGCAGGTTGGCCATGCTCTATTTGCATTCAACTGCAAATGTATCATATTATTACCATCATACCATTATTTAGTAATCTTTTCCTTTTTACAAACAAAAAAACAAAACTCACAGGAAAAACTAAACAAAATATACTAACTGGAGAAAAAAGGGTGTTCATAAAATCATGGAAATAAACTTACAAAAAAACTAGCAAACATTACTTTTCTTTTTCTTTTCACAAAAACGAATCGAGTTCCTAAAAGGAAATGGAATTTAAAGCAATTCCCAAAATTCAATAAACCTACAACCAAACAAACCACCTTAAAAAAAACCCAATATATTACAAAAGACCCATAAAAAAGAAACCTAAAGAGAAATGGAATTTGCAACAAATATTCACACAATCCATCAAAAAGACTTACTTCCAAATAATCCCGTTAACAAATATTCATACGAAAGTTTCAATTTTTCCTCAACCAAAAAAAATAAAAGAATTGTACGAAGACAAACCAAAATAAAATGATAAAACATGAAAGGAATCATTGAATTCAATAAAACGAAACGAAAAGGAGAGATGGTGTTCTTACAGCAAATTTGGTATGGGATTGGAAGATTTTGGCCTTATTGTGTTGTTTTTCAAATATTTTTTTAAGTAGAAAAATGGAAGTAAATATAGAGATAATAATGAAGAGATTTTTTTTTTACATAAATAATGAAGGGCAAGTCTAAGGAACAACAAGTCTATGTACGGCTAATAAACGGTGAGATGTTAGAGTTGTTAAATGAAAAATTTATAATTTTGATTGTTAGATTTGGATTCTCATAAAAAAAATACACGAAAATGAGAATAAGTCGTTGTCGGTAAATATCTGAACTTAGTAAAAAGTTTCGCAACTGTATGGGGAGAAAATTCGTATTGCAACGTCAAAAGTCAAAATAACGCATACGTTGCGAAACTATGAAATATGTACCGGAATCGGTAGTTAATAGTTTAAACCCAAATTGTTAGTGAAGTATCTGAGAAGTAAAATTGAAAGAAGATGTCTCGGAATTTAAAATAGAGTAACGAAACAATCTACTGTAAAAGCAAACATTTAAGGGTTAACGCGTAACAGTTGACGCTTTTCTCATGATATCGAAACTTTTGTACATGTTCCAGAATCTGTAGAAAATGTGTAAACTAGAAATGTTTAAAGTGACTTTAACAATACATGTTTGTGAGTTTATTTTGGAATGTACATATAAGTACCGAAACCTGGCATAAGGTATGTTGGACAGATAAAAGTAGACGTAGAAACCGTAAAAGTGAAGGAAGTAGATAATATATTAGGTGCAATTAGCAAGTATCAGAATTTGTCAACGAGTTTCGCGACCTAAAGTTCAAGATGATAATATTTTCGGTTTAACGATTCATATTTCCAGTGTTTTTGTATGTCTCGAAATGTACGTTGTTGTTTCGCTACTCGTAGCGAATAAAACCATTAGGCTCTTAGAATGAGAATCGAACCTTCACTTGTTTAATAACATTTTAGGATTAGAATTCATTTCCCCTCTGAAAATCTGGAGAACCCTCTAAAATTGGAAAAATGTTTCAGTCAGTTCAAAAGATCGAAACTTGAACTTAGGTCTGCATTTGAACATGTGCAATCGTCTCCATTGCGAAGGTAACAAGCAAAGCAAAATCCTATGTTTTTTTTTTGTTTATTTGCAAAATACTTAAAATCTAGGGTTTGTGTTTTGAAATTTTGGTATGGAATTTCATTTCTTGTTGGAGAAAATCTGTTTAAACTGAAAATTTTGTTCTCTTTCGAGTTTTTTAAATGTTACCATTTCCATCGATTTGAACTTAAAAAAGGTTAGATTTGTTTGTAATAAGGATGAGTTTATTTATGAGTGAGTTGGTTTATTTCTGCACTGATTCATGTGATGATTTAATTCTTAGGATGACTATTGCAAATTTGAATCCCGTTTTTGACGAAATTACTGATGATGTTGGTAAAGAAGTTGTTGATAAATATTCTAATGATGAAGTCGGTAAAGAAGGTGCTGATGAAGTTGGCAAAGAAGTTACTGATAAAGATGGTAATGATAAAGTTCCTAAAGAAGATGTTGATAAAGATGATAATGAAGTTGTTGATAACAAAGTTGCTAAGGAAGCTCCGTCTGAGATGTTGGCCATATGTGATAAGCCGTACGGGAAAAAAACTTGTTCCCCCTTTCATGCAGTTTTAGTAAGTTAATATCTACGTGTTCTTATTAAATTGAAACGCAGAATGAATGAATGAATGTATACCTTTGTTTTTCTTTCATGTTTTACAGTAAAGGTGAATGTATAAGAATGAAACAAACTAAGGAAAAAGTGACTCGTGAGGTAGGTTTTACTGGTTTATGATGTGTAAAATGTTAAATTCATTTAAATTTGTCATTCGTAGGTTAGGAAAGAGTTAGGCAAGAAATGGAAGGAAATGTCGAAGGAAAACATATAACCTTACATTGAAGAAACTGAGAAGGAGAAGGCGACATACAAAGAATCTAAATCATGACAGGCGAAGAAGGTGATAGGGAATAGAAATATAAAGATGTTCTTTGTTTGATAGAGTATAATAGTTTATATTGAGACTGGCATATAGAGTTGTTATCTTATCCCCGATAGACATCTTTTGACATAAGGTGTAGTCAAATGCAATTGTACGATTTCATAAAGGAAATGAAGACGATAGGGATTGATACTGTTCTTGATGAAATTGGTTTTGGGTCCTTAGTTTTTATAAAATCGCGTATTCTACGCTGGGACCTATGTTGAGATTTAGGGGGCTCGATTCGATCAACCGTTCTTGCTCGCCAAGTGTGGAGAAGTAGGATAATTGGGTGTTTTAGTGGGAAGTGAAAATTTGGCAATTTGACACAAGGATTTATAGTGGTTCAACCTTCTAACCAAGGTCTACATCCACTACCTTAGCTCTCCACTAAGGATTTCCAAACAAATTTACCAAGAATTTCGTCCCCTTTTCTCGGCTTAGGAGGAAACCGTTACAACGATCAAGCTTTCTACCCAAAGCTTGATCAAACACTTTCTTGTACAAAGAAAGACTTAGAAAACTAAAAATCCCTCTAATAGGTGTTTGTTTGCAATTCTAAGCACTCACCCAAAACTTAAACACTTGAGCAATTATAACAATGTAAGCTCACAAGTGTTGTCTAAGCAAGGAATTTACAATTTAAGCTCTAAACATATTTTAACATCATAATGTTGTAATAATTGAAGCATTAACCATTACAAGATGCTTGGAGGTCCCTTTTATACTCCTTGATGAGTTTATAGTCGTTGCTAGCCGTGGGGATTGAATTGGAGCCATTGGAGCCTTTATTTCCCACCATAAATGCAGTTCTGCAGCTGGGCGTATCGATACTCGTCAAACCGTATCGTTACGGTCTCAATGAGGAATTAGCCGTTGGGCTTCTTCAGCTGATGCGTATCGATACGCTTGCCTAGCGTATCGGTACGGTCCTACAAATTCAAATGACCGTTGGGAAATGACCGTTGGGGTAGTTAGGCGTATTGGTACACGACTAACCGTTAGGCTATTTCAAAGCACACCGTATCGATACGGCTAAGCGTATCGGTGCGGGTTTTGGCTACTGGAATTCTGGTAGTTTGAAAACCCTAAGGCGTATCGGTACAGTTCAATACCATATCGGTACGATCACTTGAAAATCATGGTTTTGACTACTTTAAATACATTTTAAACTCATTCCAAAGCCTTTTAAAACCCTTAAACATATTTTCAAGTTGTTTTTGACTAAAACCACATTTTAAATTCTTTTCAATTTAGTCCAAAACATTTTTCAAATATTATATCAAAACCTTAGTTCTACAATCTCCCCCTTTTTGATATAATAAAACTAACTTGAAAAATTGTTTGGGATTCTCCCCCTTTAACTTTGAAATTGTGAATAAGAGATTAAAGATATGAAATCAAATAAAGCTCCCCCTTATTCATTTGAAAAATCAATTTTTCAAACCATTTCTCCCCCTTTTTGTTATATCAAATAGAATTTAAAATGACATTTAGCTCAAAATAACATAGGAGGCAAAAATATTGACACACTTAAAATTTTGGTTTAAAAATTGGCTCCCCCTTACTCAAAGCATCATAAGAATGTTAGTTCAACATATATGATTATCTAGTTGACATAAAAGAAAATAAATCAATTAAACACAAAAGCAACTAGATTTTATCACACTTGAACCCAAGGGAGGATGTGAAGCCTTCCTTCTTCAAGTGTTCATCCTTTGTGTGCATGGAGCTCCCCCTCAATTTTTGACTTGTTGGTCACTCTCCATCACACCTAGCACAAGACAATCAAGTAATTTTTGGTATCCAAATTGCTTTGGATCCAAAGACATTAGTAGCACAAAATTTAGCCCCTTTAGGAATCTATTTTTCAATTTCATCCTTTTTAGTTGAAGTGGTTAGTCCTTTTGGGACCCAAACACTTCTAAAACATTTTCCATTCACAAATCCAGGGGCACTAGATTGTCTTACATAAAAATTTGATTTTCCAAAATTATTTTTCTTTTCAAGTTCATTGGAAATCAAATCTTTTTCTTTTTGAACTTTAAGAAGCAAATTTTGTAAATCAAAACATTTTTGTTCAAAATCTTTCAGTTTTGCTTCAAGTTCAAGATTTGTTTTGGAAAGCAAATCGTTTTCAATTTTTATTTTTGAAATCAACTTTTTGTTCTTGGAAAATGATGCCTTGAATTCCAAAAGCAAATCATCATAGGCATCTTGTAACTCATCAAATGTATAAGAATTTGAAATAGATGAGTTAGAAGTTACCTCCCCCTCATTGAGGGCCATCAAGCATAGGCGGGCTACTTCATCATCGGTGGAGTCTTCATCACTCCATGTGGCCACATATGCTTGCTTTGAAGATGATCCCTTCTTTTTGGATTTGTGGGAGTCCTTCATCTTCTTCATTGATTCATGCTTGGATTTTTCCATTTTGCTCTTCATGAATCGGGCAAATTTGTTGAAGAGATACGCCATCTCTTCATCTTCACTTTCATCCTCACTTGAATCTACATGATGGCATGTGGAGGATTTGAGAGCAACGACACTTGCATTGATGCCTAGCTCCATGATCTTCTTCTTCCCCATCGCTCTAATCTCTTCCTTCTTCTTCTCCTCTTCTTTGTTTTTCTTCATTATTTGGTGAGTGAGAAGTGACCCCATGAGTTCATCAAGCTTCAAAGTTTTGAGATTCTTGGCTTCGATGATGGCGGTTCTCTTTGAGTCCCATGACTCGTGAAGGGAGTAGATGAGCTTTCGGACAAGCTTCTCTTCCGGGATGGCTTCTCCATAACCTTTAAGACCATTGGTGATAGTGGAGAACCTATCAAACATCTTCTCGATGTTCTCTTCCGGATCCATCTTGAAGTTCTCATACTCTAAGGTTAGGAGCCCAATCTTGGTCTCCTTGACTTCATCGGTTCCCTCATACGTGACTTCAAGCTTGCCCCATACCTCCTTGGCACTCTCACAAGAAGACATCTTCTTATAGATGGTTGGGCCAAATGCACAAAAGAGCATGTGCAAGGCTTTGCAATCAAGCTCCATCTTCTTGCGATCGTCGGCACTCCATTATGCTTTGCTTCCTTGAGGCACGAACGAACCATCTTCAACTATGTCCCATAGCTTGTAGTCTCTTGACTTCAAGAAGAATTTCATCTTTGTCTTCCAATGGGCATAGTGATCTCCGTCGAAGAAGGGCGGGTTGTCGATGGATTGTGCCATTTGAGTCGGTTGGTGAAATGTTGATCGAGCTTGTCGGATCTTCTCAATAGGATGTGAATCCCCTTCGATTGAGCCAATCTCTAATAGCAATTGTTGAGTTGATCACACAATTGCAAATGGCGAAGAGGGGGATGAATTGGCAATTAAAAATTTGGTGGGAGGTATGAGTGAAAAATAAAAGATGACACAAGTGGTTAGAGTGGTTCAAGTTCTCCAAATGAACTCTACATCCACTACCTTAGTTCCCACTAAGGATTTTCAACCAATTCACTACTTGAATTCTTCCCCTTTTCTTGGATGAGAAGGTAACCTTACAACTTGATTAAGCTTTCTATCCAAAGCTTAATCCACTCAATTTACAAAGAGAAGGATTTGGTAAACTCAAACAATTCCTCTCAAAGGATAAATGTTTACCCAAATACAATTTCAAACTCCCCAAACTCACAATACAAGATAACAAATAAAATCACTAGAGTTGGGTACAAGAATTTGACTTTGAAGAGCACTAGGGTTTGGATTTTTTGCTTTGATGATGCTTGTAGATTCAATAGTTGTTGCTTGGTCAATTGAAGCTTGTTTTTATACCCTTGCATTGATTTCTAGCCGTTTGGGTAGTTGGGATCACCAATAGAGCCGTTGTGAGCATTTTTCCCGCAATAAATGCAGCTCTGTAGCCTACCGTATCGGTACTCAAGAAGGGTATATTGATACCTGCATCAAAGAGGAAAGAGCCATTGTGCCTGAAAATAGAGCGTATCGATACACATAGAAGGCGTACCGATACGGTTTTAAGGGGCGTATCGGCACGGAAGGCCGTATCGATACGGTCTTTGCTCACTGGAATCCCAAGTCAAGTTTTCATAAAAAGCGTATCGATACTCGTCAAACCGTATCGATACGGTCTCAATGAGGAATTAGTCGTTGGGCTTCTTCAGTTGATGCGTATCGATACGCTTGCCTAGCATATCGGTACAGTCATGCAAATTCAAATGACCGTTGGGGTAGTTAGGCGTATCGGTACGCGACTAGCCGTTGGGCTATTTCAAAGCACACCGTATCACTACGGCTAAACGTATCGGTACGGGTTTTGGCTACTGGAATTCTGGTAGTTTGAAAACCCTAAGGCGTATCGGTACGGTTCAATACCGTATCGGTACGGTCACTTGAAAATCATGGTTTTGACTACTTTAAATACATTTTAAACTCATTCCAAAGCCTTTTAAAACCCTTAAACATATTTTCAAGTTGTTTTTGACTAAAACCACATTTTAAATTCTTTTCAATTTAGTCCAAAACATTTTTCAAATATTATATCAAAACCTTAGTTCTACAACCTATGTGGGAAATTGATGGAAAGTGTTGATTTAGATAGGAGTGTTAATCAGTTTGAAGGACACAACATTATTGTATCAGTTGAAGATATAGAAGCTATATTGGGCATGAAGAATGAGGGTGTTGATGTTAATGAAGTGATGTCGATGGAGAATGGTAGAGAACTCGATGAAAAATATAACCCCAACACGTTAATAACTTTTGCTAAAATCAAGCGAGATGTACTATCATGTTCTTTTGAAGGGTATGCTTTGAAAGCAAGAGTGTTGCTATACATTATTGGAGTTTTTATGTGTCATACTGTTGAGATACGCCCATGTCCAAATTTGTTGAAGTTATTGTGCGACGATTGCTTACAGGGAAAAGTGAATTGGGCCAAGTATAATTACAATACGCTTATTGACGCAATAAGCTTTATATAGAGGTCGGGAAGGCATGTTTACCTAAAAGAGTGCAGTATAATCTTAGAGGTAAAGTTAAATTAGCATTAGTTATGAGAAATCAGTGGAACTGAGTTTTGTCATATTATTAATGTTGTTTTGTGAATGATATGGAATTCAGGTTATGTTGTATGATTATTGGTATGGATTTGATAACATAGCCAGTGTAGCTTCTAATGGTAGCGAGGCTCGCATTTTACAATGGGTGCAGTCAGAGGTTGCGTGTGTTTATGCCCGCTTGAAGAGCGCCCGAGCTGTGAATATACCAAAGGTATCTGGTTGATTATTATTCGTCTATTATGTCAATTGCGACCATGATTAATTAATTGTATACTTTCACGGTGAAGATTATTTCCTGGTAGCAGCCATTACCTGAAACTGTTGAAGAACCTAAAGTTGCCAAAGTCATGGAAGCAACCAAAGGCAGGAAAGCTTCGAAGAGATGTAAGGTAATACGTAATGTGTCATAGTCTTAATCATTTACTTTTTAGAAGGTAAAATTTTAATATTTATTTAATTTTTAAGGTTTTTTTTCGCGGAGTACGATGTTGTAGAATACAACAATGGCGATGCAACGAGAGAAATGCTGTCGGAGATGCTTCAACAAATAATGTTCAAGGTGAACGAGGTCAAAGAGGTTGTAAATACATGAATTGAGAATAAAATTGAATATGGGGAGCAAATAATGTCCAAGGTGAATAGGCTAAAAGAGGTTGTGAAAACGAAAATTGAGAAGTAAATTAAAGGCGAAAAGAAATTGGACAATATGAGGGGGTCGATGATACGACGTTGAGAGAGAAATTAAGTAGTCGTTCTAAAGACGTCATAGAAGTGAGAGCCGACATGACCAGTTTCAAGATCTTGGAATAGAAGATGAATGCTATTGATGTCAAAACGAACGGTTTTGAACTGAAAATAAACGATTTTGAAGTCAAAATCACAAATTTAGAAGTTAAAATTGACGATGTTCACGAGGTTTTGAAATAAATAAGGGACGAAATTAAAGGTTCTTTGCAGAAGATGTCAAAGAATATGAAGTTTGAAGGACCATAGATGTAGATAAAAAATCTGATTGTCCAGCACCAGTGAAGAAAAAGGTAAAAGCTACAATTAAATTTTAAAGATCAATTTCATCTCTTTCATGTACCTATGGGCTTGGCCTTGACTTGTGTATTGTTTTGTTTTAGGCTAACAATGATGCTAATTAGGTTAGTCGAAAATCCCCTCGACTCTCAAAGGATAACCATTCATGTAAAACCAATATTTGATTTTGATATAACAATGATTTTAAAGGACTAAATTGTAAAATAGAATAAAATTTTAAGTACTCTAAAATGCTCACAAAATGACAAGGATTCAAACAAAAATTGTTTCTAAGTCAAAAACTAAAACCCTAAATATTTTCTAAGTGTTTTTGTACTCAAATAGCTATTTTTGGTTCAGGAGTATCGATACGCACTTGGTCATACCAGTACGAGTTTTAGCTACTGGAAAATGTTTTTATACATAATGGCTATTGGGTACCGATACGCGTATAGTAGTATCGTTACACCATTCATACCTGGAAACCAAATAAGATTTGAGTATCGGTACGGCTAGAGGTGGCAATTGAATCGTTCAGATCAGTTTCGGTTCGAGTCATTTCGAGTCTGCCTGAAATCAGTTTGGGTCGGTTCGGGTTTAGTTCAGGTCTATGATAAGCCGAGTCTGGTTCAGGTATCGGATCGGGTCAAAATCTGATCGGTTGTTTTCGGGTCTGGTCAATATCGAATCGGGCACTTTTGATTCGGGTAAAAATCGGGTTGCTCGGATTAGTTTTAGGTCGGGTCAAATTTTAAATTTTTGGGTCGATTCGGTTTGAGTTGGGTTATGATTCAAAAAAACTTTGTTGATGTAGAAGATTTTGTGTCAGTGGAGGATACATAAGATTGTGTCAATTCGGTTTGAGTTGGGTATTTCTATTATTTAAGGTTTATGTTTTATAGTTTAGTGTTAACAATTTATGGTTTAGTTTAAGGTTACTAATTTATGAGATTAATTATGATTTTATGGTTTATGATTTACGGTTTAATATTAACAATTTATGGTTTAGTTTAGTGTTATTGATTTATGATATTAATTTTGATTCCTTAAGGTTTATGGTTTAGTTTAGGGTTATTGGTTTATGACTTTAGTTTTGATTCTTTAAGGTTTATGATTTAGTATCAATGATTTATGGTTTAGTATATGGTTATTGGTTTATGAGATTAATTATGATTCCTTAAGGTTTATGGTTTTGGGTTTAGTATTAATGGTTTATGGTTTAGTTTAGGGTTATTGGTTTAGGGGATTAATTATGATTCAACTTGCTAATTTATACATTTAAATTTGATTAAATATTTAAATCGTGAACATAATTAAAAGAATTCTAAAACTAAATATGGAATTTCAATTAAATTAATCTAAATTGAGACTCGATTGAATTAAACTAAAACCTAAAAGTGAAAATTCGGGACTTAAATAAAAAAACATGTAAAATCAGAAAGGGTAAACAATGAATTGCCCCGAACCTAAAACTAAAAGATAACACGAGTAATTTTAGTTAAAAAGAGGGGAAAACAATTTGTAAAAAAAGAGGGAAAAAGACATAATGTTGGACTTGGAGTGAAACGAGCCGCCCGTTTTTTAGGTTAAGGGATAATGAACCTTTAAGTCATGCTGTGTTTTAGAATGTTACATTTTAGTCTTGATATTTACTTTTAAGTTTTATTTTAATTCATTTTAGTCACAAGTATGAAGTATCCCCACGGTTTGGACTTCAGATATAGCAATCCCCCCCCCACAGTGATATTTAGTCTCTAAAAATTTACTTTTAGTTGAAATTGACATGTATTTATTTCTAATTTTTGTAATTTAGTCTAATAATTTTAATATATTGGTATTTTTGTTCATTTAAGTTCCTAAGATTTAATTTTCAGCTGAAATTGACCCTTATTTATTTCTATGGCAAAATTGTGAAAATGGTCACTGATTGGCCCCTAATTTTGGTTTTAGGCTATATTTATGGTAAATTGTGAAAAATGGTCCCTAATTTCGGTTTATGGTTTTGGGTTTAGCCTTAGTGTTAATGGTTTAGAGCTTATGTTGCAGTTTAGGTTTATTGGTTTATGAGATTATTTCTATAGCGTAAGATTTATGGTTTATGATTTTTAAGGCTTAGTGTTAATGGTTTAAGGTTTAGGGTGTAATTTAGGATAAAGTTAAGATAAAATATTAGGAGGGGAAAGAGTCTATTAAACTTATATATTTAAAAATTAGTAGGGACAAAAGCCTTATTTGATTAATATTTAAACATAAAATGACATAAAATATTATTATACCACAATTTTGAGAAAAGCAACGGTCTCTCCCATATCATAATACAAAAAGATAATAAATCATACACCATTATACTATTTATCATATTGTTAGAAATAGATAACATTAAAAATAAATTATTCATTTACTTTACCTTAATTATCGAGTTAAAATCGAGTCAATATTCAGTTCAGCTTTCGGTTCGTGTGAAAATTGGTTTGGGTCTATTTCAGTTCAACAAAAGTTTCGAGTCAATTTCAGTTCGGTTCGGTTTATTTCGGGTTTCGAATCAACTTCAGATCATCATGTTCGGGTCAATATCGGGTCTCGGCTCAAGTAAATCGGTTTAGGTCTCAGCTCAAGTTTGCCAGGTCTAGGTACGACTTTACTCATACCGATATGGGGTGTTTAAATTTATAAAATCTTGCATTTAATGATATATATGTTACCTTGTTAGCATTATTGAAACCAATATTTTGAAAAATGGTTATACCATACCGATACGCCCTTAGGCGTACTAACACAATTTTCAAGGACTTTTCCCTCAGATTCTAGTGAGCAAAATTGGTACCGATACAATACGGACTATACCGATAAACCTTTGTAATATTGACTTCTCGTATCGATACGCTCTTTCGCATACCGATACCTCTTTGTACAACTACTCTTTCTTCTTATTGCAGGTACCGATACCGAAGCTTGAGTACCGATACCGAGGGTTGGCAAACAACATTTATTACGGGGAAAATGGTCACCAACGGCTATAATTAAAATCTTAGCTATCCAAATGGTTATAAATCAATGGGGGTATATATTTAAGTCTCCAAAGCTACAACAACAACTATTGAACAAATCTTAAGCATTCAAGCACAAATCCAACATTCTTGAGCCTATTAGAGTCAAATATTTGTAACCCACTTGAATGATCTTTCTTGTAATCATTTTATTCAAGTTTTGGGTTGAGTGAACTTGTAATTGGGCAAACAAACTACCTTTGAGAGAATTTTCAATTTGCTATTCATTTTTTTTGTAAAAGAGAGTATTTGATCAAAGCTTTGGGTTAGAAAGCTTTGATTGTGTAAAGGGTTGCCTCCTTAGCCTAAAAAAAGGAATAAATTCTTAGTGAATTTGTGAAAATTCTTAGTGGGAAGCTAAGGTAGTGGATTTAGATCTTGTTAGAAGGTTGAACCACTATATATTTCTTGTGTCTCATTTTTTATCTTTCTATTTGCTTCCTATCAATTTTTAAATTGCCAATTCACCCCATTTTGGCCACTTCACTTTGATTGATCATCCTAACAATTGGTATCAGAGCTTGACTCGTTGGAAGGATTAACATCATCTTGAGACGATCCGAAGGTGATTCAATCAACAAAAAATCAAACCATGACCTCTACTTCCGGCAACAACCTCTACGAGTGTCAATCCATCACTAAACCTCTTTACTTTTTTGGGGATAACTATCCTTATTGGAAGAATAGGATGAAGATCTTCATCAAATCCAATGACTACCTCTTTTGGGATGTTGTAGAAGAATGGTTATTCATTCCCATGAAGATTGAAGGAGAATGACGCATCCCTATGACAAGACAAGAGTATATCGATAATGATCGGAGGAAGATGCAAGTCAACGACAAAGCCATGCATATCTTGTTTTGTGCTCTTGGACCAGATGAGTATTCCAAGATGTCTTCTTGCACAAGTACAATGAGATATGAGACAAGCTCGAGATCACTTATGAAGGCACCAACAATGTCAAGGAGACCAAGATTGGACCCTTTAACTTGAGTTATGAGAACTTCAAAATGGGATCAGATGAGGACATCACCAAGATGTTCGATAGATTCTCCGTAATCGTCAATGGGCTTAATGGTCTAGGAGAAGTCATTCCGGAAGACAATCTTGTTCAGAAGCTTATCTACTCTCTTTCGAGTCATGGGATGGAAAGAGAACTGACATCATAGAAGCCAAGGATCTCAAGACCTTAAACCTCGATGCATTCATGAGTTCTCTCCTTACTCATGAGATTATGAAGAAAGGAAGAGAAGAAGAAAAGAAGAGAAAAGAGAAGAAGGAGGAGAAGAAGAAGATCAGAATTGCTCTCAAAGCTTAACAAGAGCAGAGCGATTCTAGTGATCAGGAAGATGAAGAATCGGCTATGCTAGCCAAAAGGTTCACTTGGTTCATGAAATCCAACCAGAGAAGAAAGTTCCATCGAAGAGAAGATTTCAAGAACAAGAACAAAGAGGAAGAGAAGGAACAAATAGTTTGCTATGAGTACAAGAAACCGGGGCACATCAAGTATGAGTGTCCCCAACTAAAGAAAATGAGCTTCAGGAAGAAGAAGAAGAAGCTCAAGGCCCATGTTACTACTTGGAGTGATGAGGAATCATCCGGTGAAGAGGAGCAAGAAGTGGCCAATCTTTGTCTCATGGCACTTGAAGAGGATCCTAAGGTAACCTCTAACTCATCTACTTTTGAATTTAAATTTGATGAGCTTCAAGAAGCTTATGATCAAGTGGTCTATGACAAATTAGTTTTAAAATATAAAGAATCTCTTTTGAAAAACAAGAAAACAATTTCTGATTGAAAAAATCAAAATTATTCTTTATCCAAAACTAATTTGGAACTTGAGAAGAAGGTTCTTGATTTACAACAAAAGCAAAATTATTTTGAAAAGAAAAATCAAGATTCGAACAACCTTCTCTCCAAAGTTCATGATGATCACCAAAGAGAAGTTGGTGATCTCAAAGCTTTCTTAAACAAAGTTGGGAAAACTAGTTTTGAAAAAGGACAATCTTCAAAACCCAACTATGTGAAAAGGAACTTTGGTGGCTACAAGCAAAGAGGTTTCCAAAGGCCCTCATATGGTAAGAGAATTAGAAGTGTTTGGGTTCCTAAGGAACTAGTCACTTCTAATAACATTGGTGCTATTGCTTCTTGGATTCCTAAGGGAACCAAGTTTTTGGGAGCTAATACTCATGGACACAAAATGATTTGAGTACAAAAATTCAAGGCTTAATCTTTGTTTGTAGGGGGAGCATTGCTACAAGGCCAAAGCTTCATGTGCAAATTCATGGTACCTTGTTAGTGGATGCTCGAGACACATGACCGGTGACAAGAGTCAGTTCTTGAAGCTAAAACCAATGAGTGGAGTAGTGACTTTTGGTGACACCCTAAAGGCTATATTGAAGGAATTGGTTCCATTGTTAATCACTCTTCTATCCTTATTGATAACGTTTTATATGTCAATGGTCTTAAACATAATCTTTTGAGCATAAGCCAACTTTGTGATAAAGGTTTCAATTTTCTTTTTGATTTAAATGGTTGCTAAATTATCAACATTGAAACTAACAAAATTGTGCTTATTGGTCATCGCATAGGAAACATATACATGGTGCATTTAGATGACATTCATATTTCCAATGGATGTCTTGTTGCCAAATATGAACATGATTCATGGTTATGGAATAGAAAACTAGGGCATGCAAGCATGAGTGTTTTAAAAAAATGATTTCAAATGATCTTGTAAGAGTTTTGCCAAAAATAAAGTTTTCATATGATAAAATTTGTAATGCTTGTGAAAAGGCAAACATAAAAGAGTTTCTTTTAAACATATTAATGATGTTTCTACAAGTAGAGTTTTACAATTGATCCACATGGATCTTTTTGTCCCTATTAGAACCATGAGCTTGGGTGGAAAATCATATGCATTTGTCTTAGTTTATGACTACTCTAGATTTACTTGGGTTTCTATTCTTAAGTACCAAAGATGAGACTTTATAAAAATTCATCACATTTTCAAAAATAGCTCAAATTGATGTTGGTCACTCTATTTCAAAATCTAGGTTTTGAGGATTTTTGTAACTCAAATGGTATACGTCATAATTTTTCCGCTCCTCGCACACCTCAACAAAATGGAGTTTTGAGAGGAAAAAATGAAATTTAGAAGAAATGGCTAGAACCGCGCTTTGTGAAAATAATTTGCAAAAGTATTTTTGGGCGGAAGCCACAAGTACCACTTCTTATATTGTCAACCGTGTAATAATTAGGCCTATTTTAAAGAAAACACCTTATGAGCTTTTTAAAAGCAAAAAGCCTAACATTAGCTATTTTCATCCTTTTGGATGTAAATATTTTGTTTTAGATAATAAAAAAACAATTTAGGCAAATTTGATGCAAAAATGATGAAACAGTTTTTCTTGGTTACTCTTTAAACTCTAAAGCCTATCGAGTATTTAACAAGAGATCTTTAGTAGTAGAAGAGTCTATACATGTGGTTTTCGATGATAACCTCTTTCCGAGGAAGGATTCTTGCAATGATGATAATGTAGGAATTCTTGATGCCAATGATGGTGGAGAACAATCATCAAAGGTGGATGAAGTTCCAACTAAAGAAGAAGAACAAGATCCACCTCTAGAAGCCTTGAAGGACATGACTCTAGAGGGAAAGGAGGTGACCTACGCAAGGGAGTTCAACTATGTCAAAGGTGGTGAGATTTTGGGTGATCCATCCAAAAGGGTAACCACTAGATCTTCTCTTAGAAATAAATGTAATTTTGTTGCATTTATCTTATGCATATAGCCTAAAAATATTAAAGAAGCATTAAATGATGATTATTGGATATTGGCTATGCAAGAAGAAGAAGTAAAGTATGGACATTAGTTGATAGATGATAGCTATGCTATTACCTATATATTTATGCCTCTTTGCTATAGAAATTGCTTGTTTTCAAGTGCATTACATTGCATATAGGCTGCATTTTTAGTATATTATGGGTGCTTTTCAATTTATTGCTCGTGTGGAGTTGGTGCTGCGCGAAAGGTAGTTTTTGGCTGTTTGTGTGCAGGACGACAGAACAGAATGCGAGGGAAGAAACAAGGAACAAAATGCTATAGCAAGGGAGAGAAAGAAGGCTAGATGGCGCACGAAAGTACAAGCACGTGAAGTGCAGGAAAGGACGCCTGACACTGTCAGACAGCTTTATGCAACAGCCGCACTCCATCTGCAGACCGTCCTCTTGTCCCCTGGTGGACAGAGCTTGTCGAAGGATATTCGTTGGGATCCCCAACGAGATACCAAGGCACCAAAACCCTAGAAGACCACCCCCACTATATAAAGGCTTCATCTCTTCAAGGAGAAGGAAGAGGCAAGTAGAGAGAAAAGTGTGCAAGAGGAAGCACAACAGAGGGGAGGAGCACTTCATCGTCAGTCAACCTTGGTGTCCTTCATCGGGAAGCTCGAGGTGTGGCCTCACCGTCCTCTTCTGAGGCGGTGAGCCTAAGGCGGTCATGGTAGTCCATCGGCGAACTGGGAGTTTATCTTTCCTTTTTGCTATAACATTTATTTATCTGGAGGGTTGTATGAGAATGATACGTTTGAATATTGCCCAACCGTGAACTATTTTAGATGGCGTGGGTTTTGCTGGATGATACTCTTTTTATTTTCTTAATCTCATGTTGATGTTTACTGTTCTCTCTTGATCTTTGCTTTGTTTATGGTTGCTTAGTTTCCTTAAAGTTGTAAGAGCTTAGGGTTGTCAGTTCTTTGAGATATAGGCCCTACCTTAAGCGCCTTCGAGAGTTGGCCTTTCTTTAGGAACAACCCAGGGTTGTAAGAGATTAGGGATGTTAGAGCCTCGAGAGAAAGGTCATTCCTTATTATGCCTTCGAGTAATGGTCGTTCCCTAGGTACAGTTGGGGTAGTGATTAAGAGAGTAAGCCTTAGCTAATAGTGACCGTTAGAGTAGTTTGTGAAAACCTTCGAGAGAGGGTCATTGCTTTAGCATTAGCTAGGGGGAGTGATCGAAAGAACTACCCTTAGATCCTCATAAACAATGGAGTAACCACCAAGGGGAATGACTCCAACCTGCCTTAGAGATAAGTGATAGGTTTAAACGACTAAGAGGTATACAGATTAGGAGAGTAAAGTGTTGGAGTCAAGCCGAGAGGTATTGCTGTAGCATTTTAGTCTCCCAACTTTTTTACTAGAGATAGTTTAGGAGCAACCTAAGTAAATCCTGCCGAGCATAGTGAGAGAACTAGGATTCGTTAGCAGTGTTAAGAGGTTTGAGAGGATTTTCCTTCAGGAGCTAGCCAGCCATTTCGTAGAGAGCTTCGTATTCGAGATAGGACCTATCTGCCATTTGATTATCTCTTCTCTGTTTGCTTGTTTTGCTACCGCATTTTCTTTCATTCATTCTGCCTCAGCATACTCACATTACAATTTGGTTACTATAGCAATTTGGAAATAGAACTGTGTTCACCTCCAATCCCCATGGAGACGATACTCACTCATTACTTTATTACTCGTTCGACGTGTATACTTGCACCATTTACGTATCATTTATAGTCACTGCACGAACGCAACAATAGAACTAGTAATAAATCTACCATAGGAACTAAATAGGTTTTTAGAAACAAACTAGATGAGAGTGGTAACATAGTGAGAAACAAGGCTAGACTTGTTGCTCAAGGTTACACTCACGAAGAAGAAATCGATTTTGATGAAACCTATACACCTGTAGCTAGAATGGAAGCTATTAGGATGCTTCTTGTATTTGCATGTTATCATGAATTCAACTTTTTTTCAAATGGATGTAAAAGGTGCTTTTCTAAATGGTTTTATAAATGAAGAAGTGTATGCAGAACAACCACCCGATTTTGAAGATCCTAAATATCCAAATCGTGTTTTTAAACTTTCAAAAGCTTTATATGGTTTGAAACAAGCTCCTAGAGCTTGGTATGAAAGATTGTCAAACTTTATGATTGAAAAAAGGTTTTAACAAAGGAAAGATGGATACTACACTCTTCAATTAAAAAAAGGCGAAGGTATCTTAATAGTTCAAATTTATATTGATGATATTATTTTAGGTTCTACTAACAAATTGTTTTACCAAGAATTTGCTAAGTTGATGCAAGGTGAGTTTGAAATGAGCATGATAGGGGAGCTCTCATTCTTTTTGGGACTCCAAATCAAAGAAAGAAAAGATGACACCTTTATCAATCAAGCTAAGTACATCAAGGACATGCTAAAGAAGTTTGGCTTGGAGAATGAACTCTTCTACAAAGCTTGACAAAGATAAAGGAGGTAAGTGCGTTGATTTAAAGCTTTATAGATCTATGGTAGGATCTTTGCTTTATTTTATCACAAGTAGACCAGATATCATGTTTAGTGTTGTAACCCCCTCGTCCCGGTCTGGTCGACTGACCAGTCCGAGTAGGCTACACGGGGAAAACCTGTAACCCCCTCGTTCCGGTCTGGCCGGATGACCGGTCCGATTGGGCCACACGGGGAAAACCGAAGCGAAACCCGTTAAGGTTCCCCCTCGGTTAGCAACCCTATTTTTTTCTTTCATTTTAATCTTGTCTAGAGGATTATTAAATCCTAAGTGATCAAACAGCAGAACAACATACGCGAGCAAATCAAACAAACCCATAACAACATTTAACAGCCCAATTTTATACTTAAACTGCAGGCGGTATCGGTACACCTGAGGAGTGTATCGATACGCCTTGACTAGGTCAACTGGTCAGAGTCAACCCGTGGAGACCGTATCGATACTCCCAAATAGTGTATTGATACTCTCCCCAACGGTCAACTTCTCACGGTCAACGCTAAGATGACCATATCGATACGCGAGAGGCCCGTTTCGATACCCAAATGGACAGTAACTTCAGTGACCAAAAAGGTATTGATACGCCCCCTCGCGTACCGAAACGCGTGGCCTGAAACAAGAAGGCCGTATCGATACGGGACCAACCGTATCGATACCCCTGCTACGAACTTACAGGTTTTAGCTGATTTAAGGCACAAGGATGCCCTTAAATCCCTCTAAAACCTCAACCAACACACTAACATCAGTCCTATGGCAACCCAACCATATAAGCATGCTTTAACTTGAAACCAAAGGCACATTTCAACACAAGGTGATGCACAAATCATACAAGCAACTTAAGCATTCAAACATGAAACTAGGCATCCATACATGGCATTCCAAAAGGGCAATTCAACATTTAAGGTCATACATGGAACTCAAAAGCCTTAAAGGGCACAAGATAAGCATTTGAGGTTTGCACCCATCAACAAAGAAACCTAAACATCTAAAGACATGTCACCACACACAAATATTCATCATAGCGTATCATGCTTTACAAAACATAGTCCATCCAAACATCAACATACATGAGTCACACATAGCTCATACAAAAACCCTTGCCACATTGCTAAACTACTACAAAATTAACCACCCTACTTGAGTCACAAACTTGGATAGCCCTTCTTGCCTTGCTCCGAGCTAACACCACGCTAATGATCTGCATTGTTGAACATTGAGAGCGTAAGCTATAAGCTTAGTGAGGGTGCTCTAAAACGAAAACAACAACAATGCAAGGTTCAAGCATGTAATCCCTAAACCTCATATCGAACATGCATAGGCAATTTCACAAGTAGACCTAGCTAGTCTTTCAAGTGGCATAATATGGCATCTTACATCATACTAAGCATCAAGCATCAATATCAACAATCATACATCAACACCATATATCACAATATATGAACAAGTTAATTGGCCACTTTCAATTACCCCGATTGTGCGGATTTAATTCTCAACAACACTTTACCTCGGTGGGATTACACTCATCACCGGACCTTGCATGTGCGGGATTCCACTCATCACCACATGCCCTACGGATGGGATTCCACTCATCATCTCGTAGAAATATATAAAAGCTTCCGGTGGAATATTACATCACCGTACTCCTCCTTGATGACTTAATGCCATCAAGGCCACGTACGTTTTGACTCAATTTGTGTGCACACTAATCCTAATGATCGATCATTTACAACCGGTAATTTATTTAGTGCCAATTTTCATAACCACATCATATATCATCAACCACATTCCATGCTCATCGCATATATACATTTCATGATACACATGCACCAATTTAACCACAATTCACAAGAGCATAGATATGCTAATACACAACAGCATTTAATGAAATTAAAGGCTAGAATTAACAACTTGAAATAAAGAAATGGCCTACCAAGCACATTCCACACACACACACTCTACACACACTCGAACCAAACTTTAAATCAAGTTTGAAACCACTCACCGCCCTTCCTTAGCAACCAAGCGAAACTCCTACGAACCCGGATTCGGTCCCAAAGGTTCTTCGACGACTCCTCTTGCTTCTAGCCAACCAAAAACACAACCAACAACCACAATCAATGCTAATATTCAAACAACATTCAACCTTTGAGTTCAAACCAAGCTTCACTCAAGTTTCCAAATCAAATTAATCCCAAAATATCTCAAATTCGTACTCCCTACAACACTAGCTGAAAACTCCACTTCCAATCATCCAAATGACACCCAAAAGACCCCAAATCACCTTCCTAACCTACCTAAACCATCAGCCCTTCAATTACACTCTAAAACCCAAGTTTTGACACCTTAAAAATGGCTCTAAGACCCTACTTCGGGTTTTCCACAAAACTCAACCAAATTAACATATGTTGCACCTTTTAACATGAATAAACAAAGACCCAACTCAATTTTGCAAAACAATATGAAAATCCCCATAAAACCCAAAACTTTAAATCAAACCCTAATTTTCAAAAGTTCATATCTTTGAAATCTAATACCATGGGTAGATAGAGAATAGAGAGGAGAGTAAGAAAATGATTTTACCTTTCAAAAACACCTTGAATTGAAGAAGATATCCAATGGAATAGTAACCTTGACTTGGGAGGTTTTGAAAGGGGTTTTGACGTTGGAAAGGGGGAGAAGGTGAGAAAGATGACAACTTTATTTTAAAAGTTGTCTTGCTTTATAATCATTTGGGTAAAATTACTGACTTGGTCCCTCCCATTCATTTAAGGCCCAATTAGATCCCAATTAAGGTTTTAACGATTTAATTTAATTTTATTGACTCGGACTAAAAACCCGACTAACTCCTAACCCCAAAACACGGGCTTTTCCATATCCTCCTTCCTCTCCCAAGTGGCCTCGTCCACACCTCTATGTTGCCACCGCACCTTCACTAACTCAATCGATCTACCCCTCAACACCTTACTGTCAGAAGCTAAGATCTCAACGGGCTCCTCTTCATAAGTCAAATCTGGATTCAATTCAATCTCTTCTACGAGCATAACATGTGATGGATCGGACCTATACTTACGAAGCATCGAAACATGGAACACATCGTGTATCTTCTCTAGCTCGGATGGCAGATGCAACTGATAAGCAACCGGACCAACCCTCTTCACAATCTCATACGGTCCTATGTACCTTGGACTCAATTTCCCCTTTCGGCCAAATCTCATCACCTTCTTCCACGGAGACACTTTCAAGAATACTCTCTCACCCACTGAGAACTCAACTTCCTTCCTCTTCAAATCGGCATAGGACTTCTGCCTATCCGAAGCAGCTTTCAAACGATCACAAATCAATTTTACCTTGTCGGTTGTCCCCTTGAGCAAATCTGGCATAGGTAACAACTTATGTCCCACTTCGGCCCAACAAACTGGTGTTCTACACTTTCGGCCATACAAGGCCTCATACGGAGCCATCTAAATGCTCGACTGAAAGCTATTATTGTACGCAAACTCTACTAGAGGCAAATGCTTCTCCCAAGTACCCTGAAAGTCAATGATACAACAACGTAACATGTCCTCTAAGATCTGAATAACCCTCTCTGACTGACCATCTGACTGAGGATGATAGGACGTGCTGAAGTTCAAACGGGTACCCAAAGCTGTATGCAGACACTCCCAAAATCTAGAAGTAAACCGCGGATCTCTATCTGACACAATGGACTTCGGCACACCATGCAGTCTAACAATCTCACCAATATACAAATCGGCCAACCTATCTAATGTTTAAGTAGTATTGACTGCCAAGAAGTGAGCGCACTTCGTAAAATGATCCACTATAACCCAAACTGAGTTCATCTTCGTAGGAGTCAAAGGCAAACCCGAAACAAAATCCATGGTGATGTTCTCCCACTTCCATTCCGGAATTCTCAACGGCTGTAACAAACCTGAGGGAACCTGATGTTCCGCCTTCACTCTCTGACACACCAAGCACTTACTCACAAAGTCGGCTACATCTCTCTTCAAGCCAACCCAAAAGTACTCATTCTTCAAATCACGGTATATCTTCGTACTTCCAGGATGCATAGCAAACGGACTACTGTGGGCTTCAGTCAAGATCGTACGTCTCAAGTCACTGTCTTCTGGCACAACTATTCTATCCTTGAAACACAAGACCCCATCAGTACTGAAACTGTAGTCTGAAGATCTACCCTCGGCTATATCTTGCACGTGAGGTGCTAAAGATCTATCTAAGAGCTGTTTCTCTCTAATCAACTGACCTAGAGTAGGTCTAACCTGAAGCTCGGCTATCAAGCCACCATCTCCGGACAAACTCAATCTAGCAAACATGGCTCTCAAGTCCACGGCCATCTTCTTACTCAATGCATCGGCCACTACATTGGCCTTACCCGAATGGTACTTGATGGTAAGATCATAGTCCTTTAGCAACTCTAACCATCTACGCTGTGTGAGATTCAAATCTCGCTGAGTCATAATGTATTTCAAACTCTTGTGATCGGTGCACACTGTGCATCTCTCACCGTACAAATAGTGCCTCCAAATCTTCAGAGCAAACACAACTGCAGCTAATTCTATATCATGGGTCAGATAGTTGCGCTCATGGTTCTTCAACTGTCTTGAGGCGTAAGCCACTACTCTCTTATCTTGCATCAGAACACATCCTAGCCCTACATAAGAAGCATCACTGTAGACTACATAGTCCTTCCCGGACTCAGGCTGAATCAAGATCGGTGCTTGGGTCAAAGCTTCTTTCAATTTCTCAAAGGCTCTCTGTCTTGCATCTGTCCACTCAAACTGAACACTCTTCTGAAGTAACTGTGTCAATGGAGCGGCTAACTTAGAGAAACCCTCTACAGATCTCCTATAGTATCCAGCTAAGCCTAGGAAGCTACGTACCTCTGTCACAGACTTCGGTTGCTTCCACTCAACAATGGCTTCAATCTTCTTCGGATCAACTCTAATCCCATCGGCTGACACTACATGCCCTAAGAAGACTACCTCTCGGATCCAGAATTCACACTTGCTGAGCTTCGCATACAACTGATGATCTAGCAAAGTCTTCAAAACTAGTCTCAAGTGTCGGTCATTGTCTTCTTCAGTTCGCGAGTACACCAAAATGTCATCAATAAACACAACTACAAACTGATCTAGATACTGATGAAAAATCCTATTTATCATGTCCATAAAAGCAGCCGGTGCATTAGTTAACCCAAATGGCATGACTAAGAACTCATAGTGACCATATCTAGTCCTAAAGGCCGTCTTCGGTACATCAACTTCTCTTACCTTTAGCTGGTAGTAACCCGATCTCAAATCAATCTTCGAAAAGACCGATGCTCCCCTCAACTAATCAAACAAGTCATCAATTCTAGGCAACGGATATTTATTCTTCACTTTCAACTGATTCAACTGTCTGTAATCTATACACATTCTCATGCTTCCATCTTTCTTCTTCACAAACAAAACTGGTGCACCCCAAGGTAAAGAACTAGGCCGAATAAAACCTCTATCTGTCAATTCTTGCAACTGAGTCTTCAACTCTTTCAATTCTTTCGGTGCCATGCGATACGGAGCAATCGAGACAGGAGCTGAATCAGAATAAGTCTCAATGGTGAACTCTACCTCTCTGTCCGGTGGTAACCCTGGCAACTCTTCCGAAAACACACTAGGAAAGTCGCATACTGTCCGGATGTCCTAAGGTCTAACCTCACTCATGTTAGGGTTCATCACATACGCCAAGTATGCTTCACACCCCAACTCAACTAATCTCTTAGCCTCTAATACTGAAACCACATTGGACAAGAACTTCACGTTCTCACCCACCACTACAATCTCATAGTCATCTGTGAGCCTCAAAGAAATCCGCTTAGTTTCAAAATCTATCCTAGCTCTATGCTCCGTGAGCCAGTCCATACCCAGAATCACATCGAAACCATAGAAAGGAAGCTCCATCATATCCACTGGAAACACATGTCCCTGAACCATCAACGGACACCTTCGGTACATCTTCCTAACCACTACCGTGTCCCCAAAAGAACTAGTAACACTAACTCCTACCTCTAACATCTCACAAGGCAAATTCAAAGACCGTGCATGCTCACTCAATATGTAGGAATGTGTAGACCCAGAGTCAATCAAAGAAAGCAAACCCAAAGATTGTATCGAGAAGTTACCTGCGATCACATCGGTGTCATGCTGATCCCCACGCTGAGCGTAAACTCTGGCCTGACCTCCGCCCTCCGGCTGAACTGCAACTACATGTGCTATGTTCCTCTGACCATCGTTCCTCGGCTGGAAGTTACCTCTACCGCCCCCGCGGCCTCTCTGAAAGTCATTGGCTCTAGCAGGAGCCTGAGCTGGTGCCTGTCCCACCTGATGTGGACAGTCACGCCTAATATGATCTCTAGCCCCACAACTCCAACAAGAATGAAAATTTCCCCAACACTCACCGGTGTGGTTCCTCCCGCAAGTGGCACATGTGGGCAACTTCCCACCAGCTCTCTGGCCCTAGTGGCCCCTACCGTGGTTACCGCCACCACGTCTATGATCATACTGATGCCTGTTGTCCCGATGCCTCTTGGCATCACCTCTATCAAAGTTACTGGACCTCTTACCTGAACTAGATCCACCAGACCGCCTGGTCAAACTCAAGCTATGCTCTAAGTCCTTGGCCCTAGCGACCAAGACATCAAAATCGGTGTAGTCTGAAGCTAGAGTATACGTCTTGATCTCTTCACTCAGCCCATAACGAAAGCGGTTACAACGCTCCACCTCTGTAGGAACAAGCTCAGGTGCATACTGACTCAATCTGACAAACCGGATCTCATAATCAGTCACGGACATACTCCCCTGAAGCAATGCCATAAACTCCCTCTTCCTCTCATCGAGGTATCGCGGACCCAAATACTTCTTACGGAAAGCTGTCTCAAAGAACTCCCAAGTGATCTCGGCCTCATCCATACCCGTAGTAATGGTGACCCACCAAGTGTAGGCATCACCCTGAAGCAAAGACTCAACACATCCCAACTTGCGCTCACCGGTACACCCCATCTGAGCAAGAATACGGACAATCTTCTCAAACCACAACTCTGATCTCTCCGGAGTAGACCCTCTAAACTCTTCAGCCCTAAGGCCTCGAAGTCTCTCTAAAGGCAATCCGGTGCCCTCACCCTGATGGTGTGATGCCTGACCTCCAGCTACTGCAGCCTGAAATGCCCCGGCTATCGCCTGAACCAACGGAGCTAAGTCTATCTCGGCCGGTCCTTGGCCACCTTGGCCTCCCTGAGGTCCCTCTCCTTCGGCCCCGGCCTCGCCTCCTACTCCGGGTGGAGGAGGTGGAGGAGCTCCAACTCCTACTACAGGCTCTCCCACTTGAGCCTCAACCCTAACTACTGGCTCAACTCTTGGAGCCGCTGCCCGTGGTTCCGGTCGAACCATCCTAGGCCTCCCACGTGGTCTCATGGTACAGCTAGCAAGATATAAACTACATCAAGAAACATATAAGGATTACGTTAGTCAAAGCAAGGGTGCAATAGTGCTCAAGTACTCATTTTTCCAAAAATCTTTTTAAATTAAGTAATAGTAGCAATGGGCACACACTCTACACCAGACACAACAATTCATGCTTTGAAACATCATACGAACAGTCAAACATCAAGATTTCATGGCAAGACATGCATCGAACAACACAATCATTAAATACATTGAGCTTACTTCACTTACCTGCCCGAGGTCTCGGTAACCTCAGGCTCTGATACCAACAAATGTAACCCCCTCGTCCCGGTCTGGCCGGATGACCGGTCCGAGTGGGCCACACGGGGAAAACCGAAGCGAAACCCGTTAAGGTTCCCCCTCGGTTAGAAACCCTATTTTTTTCTTTCATTTTAATCTTGTCTAGAGGATTATTAAATCCTAAGTGATCAAACATCGGAACAACATACGCGAGCAAATCAAACAAACCCATAACAACATTTAACAGCCCAATTTTATACTTAAATTGCAGGCGGTATCGGTACACCTGAGGAGTGTATCGATACGCCTTGATTAGGTCAACTGGTCAAAGTCAACTCGTGGAGACCGTATCGATACCCCCAAATAGTGTATCGATACTCTCCCCAACGGTCAACTTCTCACGGTCAACGCTAAGATGACTGTATCGATACGCCAGAGGCCCGTTTCGATACCCAAATGGACATTAACTTCAGTGACCAAAAAGGTATCGATACGCCCCCTCGCGTATCGAAACGCGTGGCCTGAAACAAGAAGGCCGCATCGATACGGGACCAACCGTATCGATACCCCTGCTACGAACTTACAGGTTTTAGCTGATTTAAGGCACAAGGATGCCCCTAAATCCCTCTAAAACCTCAACCAACACACTAACATCAGTCCTATGGCAACCCAACCATATAAGCATGCTTTAACTTGAAACCAAAGGCACATTTCAACACAAGGTGATGCACCAATCATACAATCAACTTAAGCATTCAAACATGAAACTAGGCATCCATACATGGCATTCCAAAAGGGCAATTCAACATTTAAGGTCATACATGGAACTCAAAAGCCTTAAAGGGCACAAGATAAGCATTTGAGGTTTGCACCCATCAACAAAGATACCTAAACATCTAAAGACATGTCACCACACACAAATATTCATCATAGCGTATCATGCTTTACAAAACATAGTCAATCCAAACATCAACATACATGAGTCACACATAGCTCATACAAAAACCCTTGCCACATTGCTAAACTACTACAAAATTAACCACCCTACTTGAGTCACAAACTTGGATAGCCCTTCTTGCCTTGCTCCGAGCTAACACCACGCTAATGATCTGCATTGTTTAACATTGAGAGCGTAAGCTATAAGCTTAGTGAGGGTGCTCTAAAACGAAAACAACAACAATGCAGGGTTCAAGCATATAATCCCTAAACCTCATATCGAACATGCATAGGCAATTTCACAAGTAGACCTAGCTAGTCTTTCAAGTGGCATAATATGGCATCTTACATCATACTAAGCATCAAGCATCAATATCAACAATCATACATCAACACCATATATCACAATATATGAACAAGTTAATTGGCCACTTTCAATTACCCCGATTGTGCGGATTTAATTCTCAACAACACTTTACCTCGGTGGGATTACACTCATCACCGGACCTTGCATGTGCGAGATTCCACTCATTGCCACATGCCCTACGGATGGGATTCCACTCATCATCCCGTAGAAATATATAAAAGCTTCCAGTGGAATATTACATCACCGTACTCCTCCTTGATGACTTAACGCCATCAAGGCCACATACGTTTTGACTCAATTTGTGTGCACACTAATCCTAATGATCGATCATTTACAACCGATAATTTATTTAGTGCCAATTTTTATAACCACATCATATATCATCAACCACATTCCATGCTCATCGCATATATACATTTCATGATACACATGCACCAATTTAACCACAATTCACAAGAGCATAGATAGGCTAATACACAATAGCATTTAATGAAATTAAAGGCTAGAATTAACAACTTGAAATAAAGAAATGGACTACCAAGCACATTCCACACACACACACTCTACACACACTCGAACCAAACTTTAAATCAAGTTTGAAACCTCTCACCGCCCTTCCTTAGCAACCAAGCGAAACTCCTACGAACCCGGATTCGGTCCCAAAGCTTCTTCGACGACTCCTCTTGCTTCTAGCCAACCAAAAACACAACCAACAACCACAATCAATGCTAATATTCAAACAACATTCAACCTTTGAGTTCAAACCAAGCTTCACTCAAGTTTCCAAATCAAATTAATCCCCAAATATCTCAAATTCGTACTCCCTACAACACTAGCTGAAAACTCCACTTCCAATCATCCAAATGACACCCAAAAGACCCCAAATCACCTTCCTAACCTACCTAAACCTTCAACCCTTCAATTACAGTCTAAAACCCACCAAAAACTCAAGTTTTGACACCTTAAAAATGGCTCTAAGACCCTACTTCGGGTTTTCCACAAAACTCAAACAAATTAACATATGTTGCACCTTTTAACATGAATAAACAAAGACCCAACTCAATTTTGCAAAACAACATGAAAATCCCCATAAAAACCCAAACTTTAAATCAAACCCTAATTTTCAAAAGTTCATATCTTTGAAATCTAATACCATGGGTAGATAGAGAATAGAGAGGAAAGTAAGAAAATGATTTTACCTTTCAAAGACACCTTGAATTGAAGAAGATATCCAATGGAATAGTAACCTTGACTTGGGAGGTTTTGGAAGGGGTTTTGACGTTGGAAAAGGGGAGAAGGTGAGAAAGATGACAACTTTATTTTAAAAGTTGTCTTGCTTTAAAATCATTTGGGTAAAATTACCGACTTGGTCCCTCCCATTCATTTAAGGCCCAATTAGATCCCAATTAAGGTTTTAATGATTTAATTTAATTTTATTGACTCGGACTAAAAACCCGACTAACTCCTAACCCCAAAACACGGGCGTTACAAAACCGATGTGAAACCTGTTGAGGTCCCACCTCGGTTAGCAACCCTAGAAAATTTCTTTTATTTATATCTTGTCTAAATGCATATTTATTTCCTATGTGAACACAACAGCGGAAACACCACGAAAATAAAAGCAACCAATCCAAGACAACACTTTAAAACAACCCATTTTAACTTACACAACAGGCCGTATCGATACACCAGACAAGGGTATCGATACGCCTTGACCAAGTCAACTGCCTCAAGTCAACCCAGGGAGACCGTATTGATACAGCCCTTGGGCGTATCGATACACCCTCCTTGGTCAACATCTCGCGGTCAACGATACAAAACTGTACCGATACGCCTAGAGCCCGTACCGATACGCCAAAAACTCGTCAAAATCTCAGAATTCTAGAGAAGTTTTGTCGTATCGATACGCCCTCGTGTATCGGTACGCTAAGCCAAATCTGAGTCCCAAAGTGTAGGACCGTACCGATACGGCCCTTAGGCGTACCGATACGCCCTGCACTGCAAGACTCAAATTTGCAGCAAAACGATACGAGATTCAACTCTAAATGCAATTTTCGACTCCCCTAGCCAGAAACAACCAATCATGTATCACTTAGCAACCAAGAACTAACATGCGAAGCAATTTAGATAAACAACGAAGCATTTTCAACATGGCATTCATACAAAGAAGGATATTGCATTTCATGGAATACTTAAAAAGCTTAGAAGCCAAAAAGGCACATGTATTCACTAACAAGGTTTACATGCTCACCAAAACAACATATAGCATCCAAAAGCATAACCTTTCATCACAAGCATTCGACAAAACATAACATGGTTTACAAATCCAAAGCATAACATGAACAACATTCAACATTTATGAGTCATACAACGCTCATACAATCACATAGTAGCCCCATTGCTAAACTACTACTTTATTTACTAAACCATACTTGAGCAACTACAAAAGCTAGGAATGCCCCTTTCCTTGCTCCTTGCTAACTCCACGCTAAAGATCTGCATTGTCGAAAATGAGAGCGTAAGCTAGAAGCTTAGTGAAGATGCTCTAAAACCAAAAACAACGACAATGCAGGGTTCAAGCATATCATCCTTAACATCACACACAAGCATACTCACGCATCAATATAGCAACCTAGCTAGCAACTCAATAATGCAATAACATGGCATCTTACTTCATGTCAAGCTCATCAAGATAAAACAATTATCTAAACACATAACCACGTAAACAAGTACATTGACCACTATTAGTTTACTCGGATATACAGATTACACTCAACAACAACATTACCTCGGTGGGATTACACTCAGCACCGGACCTAGCATGGATGAGATTACACTCATCATCACATGCCCTACGGATGTGATTCCACTCATCATCACGTATAATATAAACATTTCCAGTGGAATATTACATCACCGTACTCCTCCTTGATGGCTTTACGCCACCAAGGCCACGTGCGAATTTGATTTAACCGTGTGTACACTAATCCTAATGATCGATCATTTATACCTGGTAAGTTAACTAGTGCCAATCATACTATCAAAACCACATCATGTCAACCATCATGCATATCGCATATCCATCACCACACACATCAATGTATACTTATACATAAACAATTCATGCTCCACAAGATCATGATAGGCATAATCATTTAAGGCTTATAAACATACAAGGAGTTAAGCTACCAACTTAACTTCTACCTTGGAATGGCCTTCCAAGCACATTCCAAAACCTCAACTACACACTTGAACCAATTTAAATGAGTTTGAAAGTTTCACTCACCACCCTTCCTTAAGCAAACCAAACAAAGCCACTCAAGCTTCCACAATTTCCGGAATCGTTCCCGAACCTTCTCCGATGTTTCCCATTGCTTCTAACCAATCAAAAGACAAGGTATTACTCAACCAAATCATCGCCAAACACTACCACAATCCCAACCCACAATCACAAGCCAAAACTTCATAAATTTCAAACTCAAGCTAACAACCAAACCACATTTTCGTACTCCATTTATACCCAGCTGAAATCTACCATTTCCAACACCCAAATTACCTTTAAAGACTTCCAAAACACTTTCCTAACAACCCTACATCATCATCCCTTCAACCCAACACAAAACCACATCAAAATTTCAAGTTTTGACACTTTCAAAAATGCCCCCAAGACCCATTTCGGGATTTTTGTCAAAATCCCTCCATTTCAAGATATAAGGTGTATTAAGGTAAGGTTAACTCAAAACTTAACTGGACAAATCAAAAACAAGTTAAGAACCCATTAAAGTTTCATACTTTCTTCAAACCTTGAAAACTTGAAAAACTAAAAAGATGATGATTTTGAAATCTAAAACCATGGAAATGCTTGGAATAAGGAGAAGAAACCAAAAATGAAGTTACCTTGAAAGGAGCTCTTGAAATGATAGAGAAAAGAGATGGAATAGTGACTTGGGGAGGGTTTTGGGTTTTTCACGTGGAAATGAAAATGAAGAAGAAGACTCTCCCTTTTTTTGTTGTAAAAGGCTCATCTTTTTCCTTATTTTGAACTATTTACAAAAATTCCATTGCTATGATTTTAATCTCATTTAAATTAAAACCAAGGTCTAATTAAATTAAACCGAAACTGACGACTCAAACCCAACTCACATACTCAACTCCCGACCCCAAACACGGGTGTTACAAGTGTTTTCTTGTATGCTAGATTTCAAGCTATTCCTAGAGAATCACACCTACAAGCCATTAAGAGAATCTTTAGATACCTTAGAGACACCCCTTGTTTAGGTCTTTGGTATCCTAGAGATTCCTCCTTTAGTTTGCATGCTTATTCGGATGCGGATTATGGATGTTGTAAGATAGATAGAAAGAGTACCTCTAGTACTTGTTAATTTCTAGGTAGTATTCTTATATCATGGTTTTCTAAGAAGTAAAATAGTGTAGCATTATCTACCACCGAGGCAGAATATATTTCGGCCGGAAGTCGTTTTGCTCAAGTCCATTGGATGAAACAACAACTCTTAGATTATGGAATTGATGTAGATACCATCCCTCTAAAGTGTGAAAATACTAGTGCTATTTGTCTCACTATGAATCCCATCCAACACTCTAGAACCAAACACATAGAGATAAGACATCATTTCATTAGAGATCATGTCTTGAAAAATAATATAGATCTAGAATATGTAGACACCTTGAACCAATTAGCAGATATCTTCACCAAACCTTTAGACAAAGAGCATTTTTTGGTCTCTTAGGAGAGAGTTAGGGCTTACTAGCCTTTCTTGAAACTTAAAGCCTTTTTGGGGTTTAAATCTTGCTTGAATTTGGTTGATTTCCTTGCTTATGTGTTTTTGCTCCTATATGCATATGTTTGTGTTGCTAGGGGGAGTATGCATATGTTTTTTCTCATACATGATGATCTCATATCATATACATGCATATTGATTCGATTAAGTTTTGAATTTTTTGGCTTCTTGCAGCAAAAAAATGTCATTTTTGGCTCAGGGGTATCGATACAGGGTATCACGTATCGATACAGGTATCATGAGGCAGGATCGATACAAGTTTACCTATACTGGTACGGATTAAGGATCAGTACGACTAATAACCGTACCGGTACGCGGTTTCGATATGCATAGGTGGCGTATTGGTACGTGTGGCTGCTGAAGTCTTTAAATGTCATTAAAAGAGGGTTTTCCAAATTTAATTCAAACTCTTACTTTTCCTAAAAACCCTAGGTTGTTTTTCATCTATAAAAACCCTTCAAATCTTTTGATTTTCTCACAAATCATCAAAATCTTTTGGGGGCTTTTGGTTCTAACATCAAACCCAAGTTAGCATCATCAAGTTTGTGCAAAATCATCTCCTCATTCATCCATATACTTAATGTATAAACTTTTTTCTTTTATTTTCGGTTTATTCTATACTTGTATACTATTTTTCATCAAAATTATATATTTACTATGTATATAACTTTGTTTTCAAAGATTTTACAAAAATTCTTTCATAATTGAAATTTTTTGTTCGAATATAGAATTATACTCGTATATTTTTCTACACTATTTTTCAGTTTTTCTTTCACCATAAATTCTTTTTTATACTTGTATATGTTTTTAAGATATACAATATAGATTTTCACAATACCTTGATCATTGGATTGGTTTATTGGATTGAATGTGATGTTTATGTATACATTGCTTTTGTGGTTTGAATTTGTTTTCAAGATTTTATCATGGCTCGGAAAAGACCAAGAAAAGAGATGGCTCCTAGCTCTTCAAATCCTAATTTCGAACCCAATTCCGAAAATAATGATACAAAACCAAACTTAACCATTATTTATCAAAATGTTTTAACGAGCCTCAATATCCTCACGCTTTGGATCATTTTAAAAATACCAAACTTACAAAATCCGTCGTGAACATGTACACGAGCAAGTGTATCGGTACATTTTTACATTTCTCAACTCCCAGATTCCAATCACTCAAAACCGTACTGATACCCTTCGTCGTGTATCGATACGCCTAGCCTAAATATAAGGCCCGTACCGAAACACCAACCCACGTATCGAAACACCTATTCAAATTGTGCATACCCATTTCTAGAGATGTAAAAACATGTAATCAGGTGGGTTTCAGGTCGGGCTCTGTCAGGTTGGCTCAAATCGGATACAAGTCATTTCAGGTTGATTTGATGTTTCGACTCGATTTAGGCCAGGTGCATGTAAGTTTCAGGTCATGTTCATTTCAGTTTGGGTTCATTTTAGGTCGAGTTTATTTCAGGTCGGATCAAAACAGTTCAGGTCTGAATCAGATAATTGACGGGTTAATTTGGACTCAGATGAACTTTAGGTCGAGTTCATTTCAGGTGGGGTAATTTCAAGTCAGTTTCATTTCAGGTTGGGTTAATTCGGGTTTCGAATTCGTATTAAGTTTGAGTTTAGTACAATTAGTTGATAGACTTTGGGTTGGGTCATTTCGATTTTCGAGTGAATTATTTAACGCCTTTCAGCTTTCACGAACACGAATCACATTAAAAATAAATATTATGGACTATAATGAATAAAAATATCATCATATTAAAAACATTGGACTAAATTACCAAAAAAATGAATAGGGGTCAATTTGGACTAAAAATAAAGTTTTAGGGACTATAATGAACAAAATATCATCATATTAAAAACATTGGACTAGATTATAAAATTTTAAAATAAATAATGGTGAATTCGAATCCCTAACCCCAAACCTCAACCCCTAAATCTTACAATCAATAATAATTGAAGTGCAAACTAAATCCCTAAACTAATCTCATCACCCCAACCAACCACTCAACTTAAAGACATTTACCCCTAAACCCTAACAATCAACTTGACACATTTACCCCTAAATCTTAAACATGAACCCCTAAATCTTACAATAATTAATTAAAGTGAAACTAAATCCCTAAACTACTCTTATAACCCCAACCAACCACTCAACATAAAGACATTTACCCCTAAACTAACCCCATAACCCAAACACTCAACTTGACATAATTACCCATAAACCCCAAACCTCAACCCTAAATCTTTTTTTCAGGTCGAAATAAATTGGGCCTTCAAAAGCACGTCAAACGTTTGGAGTCACCACCGTTCGTTTTTTGGGTTGGGTACAACTGAAATAAGTTGGGCCTTTAAAATGTTTAATTATTAAATAATTTTATGAAGGAGGATCTAATTAAAAAAGAACTTGAACCTAAAGGTCTAAGGAAGCTAAACTAAAATTGGGATGAAATTGAATCAAAGTAAAACTAAAAAATTATGAAAAAAGACCTAAGTGTAAAGCTCTTAAACTAGCAATGACATAATGTGCAATTAACCCCTAATAAAATGGGCAGAATTTTTCTCAATTTTACTTATTTTTTTGAAATTGAAATATGGATGACAATTATGGTGGAAATGGGAATGGTCAATGGTCATAGCCGGAATAGGGATTGGTCGGCCGGTCCTTGTCTTGACTTGACCTAAAAAATGGGTGGTTAATTTTTTTTAACTTTGGACTAAATTACCAAAAAAAACAAATTGGGGTCAATTTGGACTAAAAATAAATTTTAGGGACTAGAATAATTTGTACTAAATTGCCAAAAATATCATAATATTTAAAACATTGGACTAGATTATAAAAATTTGAAATAAATTGGGGTCAATTTGGTTAAAAATTAGGGATTAATATGAACAATAATAAACCCCAAATCCCTAAACTAATCCTATAACCAAAAACACTCAACTTGACACGTTTCCCACTAAACCCCAAACATCAACCCTAAATCTCACAATCACTAATAATTAAAGTATGTTAATTCTTGTTAACTTCAAAAAGAATTTATATTGAATGAGTTATTACTAAGCATATGCATATTGAATTATTACTAAGCATAATATAACATGTCATTAAAAATAAATTATTTAACAAAATTTCAAACTTAGTAGTGTCAAATGAATATCTAAATCCAATCTTTCCTTTTTTATATATTTTTAATTGATTATATATATATATATATAAAGATTATTTAACACTTTAAGTTGATTTAAAAAATTAATAGTTTACATTTATCAACACTTAATACTTTACATTTATCAACACTTTAAATTCATCAAATCATCAAATCATAGACTTCCTCAATTAAAATGTCAGGTTAAGGTAAATATCAAACTAGGTCAATATCAGTTCAGGTCAACAACAGGTCGGGTTCAAAAAAAGTCGGGTCAATTAACATCCAAAAACAACCTAACATCAACTGCATATCTCTAACATTCATTAAACCACCTTAACACCCCAAAAACACATAACTATCAACCAAGAAAATTAGAGATTCACATAGTTTCGGAATTATAATGTTAAAACCATCGTATTAACATCATCTAACATCAAAATAATGTTTAAAATCGATCAAGAACTCAACAAAATAGATCCAATACGAAAATCACATAATCTCATTAATTAAACCTTGATTTAACTAATTTCCATAATTAAATCATTAAAACTCATTAGAAAACAAATCAAGAGAGTCAAGAAATTGGGAATTTCAGTAAAGAACCTTTGATTAGAGGAGAGAAACGAAAATCACCTTTAATAGTTGGTTTTCCCCTTAATTGGCATGATTTGAGTGAAATCTCCAAGAAGAAATTCAAGAATCAATGGAAAAATAAAAAAATGAAATAAAGAGAGTTATTCTCTGATCATTTTATAGTAGAAAATGTAGTTTGGATGCTGAGAAAATGGAGAGAAAGTTGAGAGTAAAAGTAGTTACGTAAAAAAAAGTGATTTGTTTAATAAACCTTTCTTTTTATTAAATCTCTTTTAATCCCATTTAGTTTCCCTTTTTATAATCATTTAAAAATATCCTAAATTAAGGGAAAAGTCTGATTTAAAGCTTTGGTACAATAGTTTCTTAAATATTCAATGTTTTGACTCGTTTACAAAACAATCGGTAAAAATAGTTTTCAAACTTTTACATTTTAGTCACCAGCCAAAATGTCTTTAAATCCAAATTCATTTCTTCAAATTGACTTTACCAAAGACCTAATTGTAATAATGAGGTATTTTCCAACATTTTCCATATTTATTTCTCATTAAAATATTTAATATCAATTAAATCCTGAACTAGCTCGAATCGACTAACTCGGTTCTCCCGAACTGTATAACCTTCCCGATTAATATCTAGGCCCAAAATTATGGCGTTACACTCCATTCGTCAAGTTGACAAATTTTGGCTCTATTGTTTCCGTGAGGGTAAGCGTCCTAACCTAGCTCAAATCATGTTTGTTGAGCTTGTCTTCTTAGTTCAAAATTGCCATATAACTCTTGTTTCTTCTTTCACCTATGTTGCCACTTTGAGTTTTATATTCGAAAAGCTAGAGACCGATTGCTCTTTTGATCTTAGCGTGCCTCTCACCAATCCCATTGATGACAAGTCTCTTCGGAAGGCCAAGTTCACATATTACAATGGAGAGTGGATTAGAATCGCAAATCTTCTTGGTAATGTTCAACCCGAACCTATGGAGAATCCTCTAGTTATTTTGGAAGCTCTGATTGCTCATCCTTCCCTTGATGCTCTCACGACCTATCTTGATGGGAAGTTTACTACCATGGACACTCGCTTCACCGAGATGAACACAAGGTTTGATGTTGTGGATGCTCGTTTCAATTCCTTGGATGCAAGAGTGAATTCCATTGAGTCTCGCCAAGCCTCCATGGGTATTACTCTTACCGCTTTTCATGGTGGATGGTGTGGTCATTCCCTTGGTGATGATATGGATGATGAAGATGATGAGGATGAAGACGATGAAGACGCTATTTAGGCTCATGCATTTCATATCATATCATATATAGGATTTGAGTTTTATGCACCTTTGCTATTTATTTTTGAACTTCTATGCTTTATGTTTCTTTGTTTTGGTTTATGTTTTTAGGATTAAGTTGGATTGTTATGTTGCTTTAAACCTTATGCTTTGAATTTATAATATCTATGTTGTTTCTTTACGCTTGGAGTTATTTATTGTTTATATATTGCTCTGTTTATCCCATTGATTTGGATCTAACAAAAAGGGGAGAAGTAAATGAGATTAATTTTTCAAAAGTTTTCAAAGATACATCTTTTAGCCTTAAGGAAAGGAGGAGTTATTTCAAAAGTCTTAAATATTTATTTTGGGTTTTATTATATAAAAAAGAGGGAGATTGTAAAATTAATATTTGATTTTGATATAACAATGATTCTAAAGGACTAAATTGTAAAATTGAATAACTTTTTATGTACTCTAAAATGCTTACAAAATGACAAGGATTCGAACTAAAATTGTTTCTAAGTTAAAAACTAAAACCCCAAATATTTTCTAAGTGTTTTTGTACTCAAATAGCTATTTTTGCTCTAGGAGTACCGATACGCACTTGGTCATGCCGGTACGAGTTTTAGCTACTGGAAAACATTTTTATACATAATGGTTATTGGGTACCGATACGTGTATAGTCGTATCGGTACTCCATTCATACATGGGAACCAAATAAGCTTTGAGAATCGGTACGACTTTACTCGTACCGGTATGTGGTGTTTAGATTTACAAAATCTTGCATTTAATGATATAGTTGTTACCTTGTTAACTTTATTGGAAGCAACATTTTGAAAAATGATTATACCGAACCGATACAATTTTTCAAGGACTTTTTCATCATATTCCAGTGAGCAAAACTAGTACCGATACAGTACGAACTGTATCGGTACACCTTTGTAATATTGGCTTCTCGTATCGATACACTATTTCACGTACCGATTCCCCTTTGTACAACGACTCTTTCTTTTTATAGCAGGTACTGATACCGAAGCTCGAGTACCAATATCGAGGGTTGGTAGACAACATTTATTGCGTAAAAATAGTCTCAAACGGCTATAAGTATGATCTCAGCTACCCAAACGGTTAGAAATTAATGAGGGGGTATATATTCAAGTCTCCAAAGCTACAACAACAACTATTGAACAAGTCTTAAGCGTTCAAACACAAATCCAACATTCTTGAGCCTATTAGAGTCAAATCTTTGTAACCCACTTGAGTGGTCTTTCTTGTAATCATTTTATTCAAGTTTTGGGTTGAGTGAACTTGTAATTGGGCAAACAAACTACTTTTGAGAGGATTTTTAGTTTGCTATTCATTTTTTTGTAAAAGAGAGTGTTTGATCAAAGCTTTGGGTTAAAAAGCTTTGACTGTGTAAAGGGTTGCCTTCTTAGCCTAGAAAAGAGGAAGAAATTCTTAGTGAATTTGTGAAAATCCTTAGTGAGAAGCTAAGGTAGTGGATGTAGACCTCGATAGAAGGTTGAACCACTATAAATTCCTTGTGTCTCATTATCTTTCTATTTGCTTCCCTTAAATTTTTAAATTGCCAATTCACCCCATTTTTGCCAAATCACTTTGATTGACCATCCTAACAATTCAACTGCATAAAGTTTGGAAAGTTAATTGGGAATAATTATTTCGTGTAGTTACCATTCTCAATGGTAATTGTTGGTTGTGTGTACGGTATACGTTAATAATAGAAAATTGCGGTTACCATATGCATTAAATATTTGCCATTGAACATTAGGCCTTAAGCCCATCGAAGGAAATATTGGAAATAATACAATTTTGGTTGTTAAGGCCATCAAATTGAATGTTATCCCTTTATGGTTATGATTTTTGTTTTTGTTTACGTAAATTATGTATGTCTTGGTTACCATTATATCGTTCTTGTGAAAGGATAAAGATGGAGGGTCAAAGACATTAATGTATGTTATACTACCTAATGGTCTTGGTGAACAAGAAAGGCCTACTGTGATTATTTATGAAATACCCCATTGGTGTAAGAGTAAGCCTTCAACTTTATAACTTTAATTTTTCATATTGTGAAATGTAAAATCAAAGTCATAATACAATGTTTGTATTCAGCTATAGGGTCATTACACTCGACAACTTGGATGCCAATATTACTGTTATGGATGTGTTACGACCAGATACATGGGTCGTTGATATGGTTAGTCTAATAAATATCGCGTATGGCTTGAAATTATATGAAACACTTAGAACCTATTTTGCTATGTGGTCATTATTGTTTTTTAAATTTTCAAGATCATTGATATGGTGAGCTTGTTCGAGAATCGCAAGGAGGCGAAAGAAGGGAGTAAATGGCGGGTCTTTATGCCTTCTACTATTGATGTATGTATGTTTTTTTACCATCTTATACAGTGTTCGTGCCATATTTATTTGTTGATAAATTGTTATCGATTGTAAATAACAACCATTATTTATTGTAGAATACACTTCGACTAAATCCAACTGGCGGAGCGACATGGTTTGCATATTTCTATGAGGCATTAATGCAATATTATATGGACATCACTGGCACTGATATTGTAAGACGTAATCTATTAAAGGAAACATGTTAAGTTGTTTCGAGATATGCTAAATTTTAACAATTGTGTCGACACAATATTTGCAGGTATTCATCCCCATGAATTATGAGAATAATCATTTGTACTTGTGTTTCATTCATATGGAACATTAGGAAGTTTGGCTACTAGTTAGCTTAGGGGATACTCTGGAGAGTCCGCGTAGGGAGAAAGCAGTTAAGACAATGGTGAGAACACAACCATATGTCATGTCGCCTTGTTAGCATTGTATGTTATTAACGTGCATGAATGAACTTTATTCTTATCATTGTATGTTATTAATTTTTAGATAAGCACATTTGCGGAATATTCTAAGCATGAGGACTTCGTTAAGGTATTTGGCACACTGAAGGTGGCATTTCAAAAGTTGAAAATTCAATGTCCTCAAGTCACGAGACAAGAAAATGGGTATCCAACTTTCCATATTTCTTTATTGTTATCATGCAATTAGTAATTAAATGACTAGAACCACATCAAACATGATAGATCGGACTGTGGTATGTTCGTCATTGCATGGATGAGAGGCATACAGCCAGGTACAAAAATCAATGACTTGATGAATATCGTTATTGAATGATTACTATTATTGTTTCATGTATAAGCAAACTTTGAGTGGTTATCGTCCATTATTTGTGTACTAACATATTTGTTTATTTCCAATTATAGGGAGTTAGAGAATGTGACAAGATGAAGGTGTTGTACGACCTCTGTACGAACCTCAAAAACAAGAAAAGAAAGCATTTGCACAAAGATGTGGTAGCACATAAGAAATTAATAAAGAGTAAGGGTTATAAACAACTGGAAACTATTACGCGACGAATGAAGGCAGCTTGAACCATATTGGAATGAGTCAAGTTCATTTTTAAACCATTATCTTTTTACAATTACATGATATTAATTCAATTTTCAATCATAATTATTGAGTTCTATTCTATTTTGGTCTAATAAAATTGGGTTTTGGTAAGTTTCTAATATGAGTTATGCTACTGAGACTTGGTCCCCATTTGTGCTTGTGTTGACAACATATTCTGCTTCGATTCGTAACCGTTAGATAACTTTTTTGTCAGAAAGGATCAATGGTCCCATCTTGACGGATGTTAAGTTTATATTTTAAGAAATGTTAGTGACAATTAAGTAAGTTATTTCCTAATTAATTGAGGTCATATAATGCATGTAAGCAGGTTTGGTTTGATATTCGAAAAGTCAATGGTCGATCTTCGTTCGTGTTGAGTAGAGGGGATCTGGGCAGCGTCCCCATTTTATTAAAAAAAATTTGCTGTATAGTTGCCACCCACACCAATTTTATAGAAGATAAATTATATTATACATAAGTTTCAAACTCTCGACGTAAACGTTTGATACTAGTCTGTTACAGAAACTCACACAGTGAACATTTATGGCACGTTTAATATTATTATTAATATTATTATAACAAATATTATTGCTGAAAGCAAAAGTTGGAAAATAAGTTCACAACTATGGGTGCGGGTTTGCAAAATTGTAAAGAAAAACTTAAATTGAAATAGTTAGGAAACCATGCTACATATGAGTTTTCACGTGATCAGTTCCAGTCAGTATTTGTAAACTTTCGATACTCGTCGTATAAATGGGTATGCCAATTTCTGCAAGTTAAATGCCATTTAAAGCCAAAACAGCAATGCAATAATCTTTGTCTTCTTCAACCTTCTAAAAACAATTCATGAAGATCAACTTTAATCTCTTATCCCTGAGAAAACCAAGTCAGTAAAACAAAACCTATCAAAGTAAGAACACAAGCAATCCTTCCATTTCTTATGTTATCCAACAAACGAAGCAAGTTAAACAGAGGAACAACAATATATATATATATATATATATATATATATATATATATATATATATATATATATTAAAAACAATTTATGTAAATGAAATTGAAAGAAACTGGAAAAACAAAGATAATAGAAACCAAAGGAAAAACCAGTAACCAATTAGAAACTTAGACCGAGGCCTGTGCTATCACAGTGTCCTTAAAACAGATTCGTCCCCTCCCGGTGCTGGAGTTACTATGGAACGTCTGTCTTCCAGGATACAACAGTAGAATACAGCCAAATAAGCAAAGCAACCTTGACTGCAACGGCGAACTTTACAGAAGCAGAACACTATTAACAATCTGGCTAGAGGGTTTTTTGTGGTGTGTTTTAGATAGGAACATGAGGCCTCCTTTTATAGTGTTCATGCATGTGACATGATTAATTACATAATTAATCTGCTAGTTAAGTTTCTGAAGAGTTACACTTTTCAGAATTCAAAAATGATAATTATCACAGAATTAATCCAAATAAATTGGAGGTTACAACCAGCTGAAGGGTCTGTAACTCCATAAAACGGTGGGTTAATTCTATAGTTTCTGTTGGAAAATTAAGTCAGGAAAGAAAAAAAAATTGTTATCTTGAAATCCAAGTCCAAGGCCCCAAGGCCCAAGTCCCATCTTTGATTTTTATATAATTAAACTATGACTAGCCCAAAGTATCTAGTCCAAGCCTTTGTCTTGTTTCCAACAATAACATGAAGAGCTTCTACATATAAAGCTTTCCAAATCTATGTTCCCAACAAGTTTGGGACATTTTACTTTCCATCTCATTTTTCCAACATTATGGGTGTTACTTTGAGCAACAATTTCTCATTCACCCATTGAACATTTTGAGCATGTAAACATACACATTTCATCTACTCTTGTAGTAGATTAATAATCCACTTAGTCTCAAATAATTTGACTAATGGAACCTATTCAAATTCAAGCTCAAAAATGTCCATAAACCATATCGTTTTTCTAACATCTTCTTCCCCTATCATTCGCCTTGACTTTCCTTAAGAGTCCAAAAAATAAGCACCTTTGCGCACAAACTCATTGGTGGTTCATACCATTGGAAAAAAGTACATGATTTGTGAAATCTATTTTCATGGTTAGAGCACCCAAAAAATCTTCTTCCCAAATTTTTATCTGACCAAGATGTCTTCAACACGTCTGGCTTTCCACAGCCGCATGTGGGAATTTCTGCCGCCTCAGAAATAGAGTCCATCTATCCACTTTCGTTTCTTCCTTCTTCTTCACTTAATTTCGCAGACAGAGTAACCTGTACATTTTAGTTTATTTTGAATGTAGCAATTACGGTTTAGGTATTTTCAGGGTATTAGTTTAATAATATAACTGAAAAGGTTATATCGGGCGAGAATCAAAAATTCAAGATAGTTTCAAAACTGTGTATTGTGGTTTAGCTACTTGTATTTTCCAACTTAAACTGAAATCGTTAGGCAAACATATTACATTTGTGATTTCCCATAATAAGTTCGACACTTTATATACAAACGTTCGATACTTGTCGTATTATTGAGAAGCCGCGTTCTGACAGTCATAAATGTGACGTTTAATATTATATCTGAAAAGACATTTTCGGGCAGGAACAAGAAATTTAGTTTAGTTTTGAAATTGTCAATGACGGTTTGGATACTTTCAAACAACAACGTAAATTGAAATCGTTAGAGAAACATGTTATATTTTAGGTTTCAAATAATAAGTTCAGAACTTTAAACGAAACATCTTTGTCTTATTTCTTCATCTACTTTGTCAGACCATCATGGATACGATTGCATTTATTCGTAGGGAGTTCTATCCTAGTGCCTTGAAGAATCCGCTAGTAGCCCCTTATCTGCTTTCAGGTAAACATCCTTATATTGCGTTGTCTTTTAGGCAACATTTAAATGTTTTTAGACAGTTTGTAATTATCATTATTAATTTTTCTTTAGTTATGACAAATGTCGGTGATTGTTCGTTTCATTATCGACTTCAAGTGATTGTACGTGATGGCAGCCCTTATGAAGGGCATAATTTTGAAGTTAGAATTTTCTTCTCACCTAATTACCCTATTAAACCTCCTAAGGTAATATAATAAACCCCTAAGATTGTTGTTTTATCTTGTTTTTATGCTAAAGCATTTCAATGGTAATGGTTATCTATTTATGTAGTTTGCATTTCAATTTGATGGGGACACATTTCATCCCAACTTCAATGAATCTAGCGGCATTAGGCTGGACATCCTCCATGAAATGTGGAGCCCCACTATTAAAGTTGTAGAGATTCTTGCGCGTATACTGGATTTGCTGCGTGCTCCAAACCCAGACGACCCTCACCAGATTGTGAGGGTGTTGCTCTAATTTGCAGGAAAACCCGCCAACGCTTTGTAAGGTATGCAAGGAAGATATTTCAGGGTTGAAATGCATTGTCCACATCTTCACTAAAAAGATTAATTTTGACTGTACATCGTCTTCTATGTTAAGTTTTTAATATAATGCAGTTAAAGTTGTGGTAAAGTTCCAAAACAACCAGCTCAAGATATTCAGCCGTGAATGTCACAATTTCTGTTAATATTTTTAGTCTAAAACATAGCATATCGAAACTTTGGGCTTCGACACCTAAAATGTTACCGATAATCAGTTTGAGCTTCGACACCTAAATGTTACCGATATTCAGTTTGGGGTTCGACACCTAAAATGTTACCGGTAATCAATTTGTGTTTCGGCACCTAAAATGCCACTGATAACCAGTTTGGGGTTTGATGCCTAAAATGTTACCGGTAACCAATTTAGGGTTCGACATCTAAAATGTTATTTGTATTCAGTTTAGGGCTTTGACTGTAAAATGTTAATGAAAATTAGTTTGGGGTTCGACACTTAAAATGTTACTCAAAATGAGTTTTAGGTTCGACACCTAAAATCTTACTAAAAAACCAGCTTTGGGTTTGACACTTAAAATGTTACAGGTGACGTATTTCGGGTTCATGACCTATAATGTGACTGAAATTCAGTTCATCGTTTTGAATTCAAAATGTTAGCGATAATCAGTTTGGGGTTCGACCCCTAAAATGTTAATTAAATTCAGTTTCAGGATCAGCATCTAAAATGTTACATACGTTTCAGTTTGACTCTAAAATATTAATGAAATTCAGTTTTTGGATCGGCACCTAAAATGTTACCTATATTCAGTTTGGCGTTAAGGAACCTAAATTATTATCAAGATATTGAACTTTTTAAGTTGAGTAAAACATTTCATTAACCACCTAAAATGTTACCAAATTTAAGTGGTTAGAAAACCTAAAATATTAAGAACATATTCCACTTTCTAAATTTAAAGGAAAACAATTAACTCAGCACCTAAGATATTAAAAAAAATTAGTTTAAAGGTAAAACATTTCATTATCCAACTGAAAATCTTAACCAAAACTTGTTTGAATTAGCTGGTAACCTGTAGCTGAAAAAATAAGTCCCCGTATAATAGCAGTTTCTTAACGCCAAACTGAATACTCCCTCCGTCCCATAAAATATGTCCCTTATTGACTTTTTGAAAGTCAAAATTTTTAAACTTTGACTATTATTATATTGAATATTTTAAATAATTAATTTTTATAAAATATATATTTGAAAACTACTCGATTGAAGGTTTTTAAAATATATTTTTTTATATTTTTATCAATAATACATTTTAAATAATTATGAGTCAAAGTTGAAAAAAATTGACCAAAAAAAAGTCAATAATGGACAAAAATTATGGGACGGAGGGAGTATGTAATAAAGAGAATTTTAGGGGTTACGTTATTGTCGCCCAAAAATACGTCTTTTAATTCATGGCTAGTGGCTACCGCACGCACCATGTTTTTGTGTGTAATAGGCTTCAATGCCTAAATTATTAAAGTATACCATTTTTTAATATGATTTTTTTCTGTCCCTTTATTCAAAAAAAAAATAATAATTATGTCCGAAATCAAAATTTAATGTTGTATCCTCCATTAAACAGTTTTATTCTTTCTAAAATAATGGCAAAATCCTTTAATCAATTAAAATACGCCCCCATGAATTCTTTTATAATCTTCACTTAATGCATGATTTGATCCTTGAAATATACCACTTTTCACTTTAGTCCATAAAACTTGTTATTAAAAATTAGGGTAAACTACCTAATTGGTACCTCACCTTTTTTATGTTTCTATTTTAGTCACCCAACTAATATTTTGACAAAATAGTACTCAACGCTACGTTTTATTTCTATTTTGGTACCCCACATTAAAAATTAACGACAAAGCTGACGTGTCATTTTCTTTTCTTTTTTAATTTTCTCTCCTAATAAAAAAGGACAAGTCTTTTTTGCCGTTAATTTTTAACGGCGGGTACCAAAATAGAAACAATTGTAATTTTATGTATCATTTTGTCAAAAAAAGTTAGATGACTAAAATAAAAATACGAGAATAGGTGGGGTACCAAATAGGTAGTTTACCCTAAAAAGTATTATTTAGATTATTGAATAGTGTGTTTTTGGTATATATTGTACGTTTCTTTGGTATTAAGTTATGTTTTTGTGTTTTTAGTATCAATTTGTACTATTTTTGAAATGGAACGAATTGTGTTAAGTCGTGTTTCGGTTGATGTTCTTAAAATCGAATGAAAAGGTCACCGATTCTTAATCCGATCAACAATTTAAACCACTTTAAATAAATAAATAAAGGTAAATTGAACTCAATGTCATTTTGGTTTTTGGGCAGTTTTATTTTAGTCACTGAATTTAAAAATGTTATTTTTCTATGGCTTACATTTTTTTTTTACGATTTAGACTTTAACTCGTTAACTCTCATTACATTTATGATGTGACATATTACAAAAAGGTTTGATTTCTATTTTAACCCATGATGTTTTGAAAGTATAATTTTCACCTTGTTCAAAAAATAAAAACCCTATTTCCTTAAAAAAATTCTTCTTTTTCCAACCCAACTGTCATTTGTTGCCGCGCCACCTTCAATCGTCACCCGATGTCTCTAACATCTTCTCTTGTCATTGCCACCAGATTTTGACGTGTGTGGCAACAATATTTATGATTACTTGATTAAACTTTAAATTTTAGAGATTGCAAGTTGTTGGTAATGCTTCAAGTGTTACTAAGGCCATATCCCACATTGGTTGGGAAAATGGTTAGTGAAGGGTATTTATACCCATGCTTCCTCCCAAGGATGGAGCTAGGATTTGAAGTTGGGGGAGGAACATAAATTTTGAAAGGTGGGAGGGGCAAATTCACAATTATCCCAATTTTTTCCAAAAAAAATATAAGGAAATCAAAGGGTAAAAAAAAAAAATTTCCCCCTACCGGGGGGGGGGGGGGGGGGGGGGCCACAGCCCCACCCATTGGAGCTGTGGCTCCGTCCCTGCTTCCTCCCTCCCTTGTTGAGTGGGAAAGAACAAGGGAAGTCCTCGCATGCCGCAGCCACCGCCGTCTCGGCTCGGGCTCGGGTAACACGTGTCTTCGACACGTACGCGCGCGGTTCTATTCTTTTTGGAGAAAATTCGTATGGAATTTTCTTAAGAACAAAAGATTATATGTGAAAGAATTTTTCTTATTTATAGGCTTTTGAGAAAACTGTTCGAATCAATCAGAATATATTTTTAAATTAAATTCATATCTGAACTGCAACGTTCAACATAATTATTTGATTCGAACGTTTGATTCCAGTGCAGTTTATTCGAAATTATTCGAAAATGAACAGTCTGTTTAGTGGATGAATTTAGACTGTTTTTCAGTCAAATTCAAGGTGTAACAGCACTGTTAATTGCATTGTTATGGAGGCTGTTATTGCAGCTGTTACAGCATAATTGTTTTTGCTGTTATACATAATTAATTCTGTAATTATTTGGACAGTGAAATGTCAATTATAGACATGATGTCCAGCCTATAAATAGAGGTGCTGCATGCACCATTACACACATCAAACACATTACAAATATATTTTATTCTCTATGTTTCCTCCACTGTTTGTTCGAGCAGTACCACTGTTGTTCACTCCGGAGTCGAGTGTACGATTCCTGGAGCGTCCGTGTGCACCTCGGGGGACAACCTGCCTGTGAAGCGACTACATTGTTTGGGGCAGTTTTGTTTCTAAGGCAGTGGCCACCATACCACGACACTGTTCACATATTTACATACTGGTTTTTATATTTTCCAGTCAGTGCTAACATCCGGTTTTGCAGTTCTATTTTACCAACAATTTAGAAACAAAACTCTTCTCCGATTCTGCAAAATGGCTTCTTCATCCGCACTTCTAAGCAAGCTCATTCCCGACCTTTCCAAACTCGATGCATTGGATGGCAGCAACTATCGAAGGTGGTCCCAGCGCATCTTGATTTTCTTTGAGCAATTGGACCTCGACTATGTGCTGCTCAACGAACCACCAGTTGCACCACCTACCGTTGATGTTCCTGCCGATAACCAAGGGCAAATTGATGCTGCCGCCGATGCCCTTGCTGCTGCCACCTTTGCCAAATATGAAAAGGACAACAAGACGGTCCGTGGCCATCTCCTAAGTCACATGTCCAACAAATTATTTGACATGTACCTAAAGGAGAGGAGTGCAAAGGTTATATGGGATTCCTTGGACACAAAATATGGCACCGATGACGCGGGGATCAAAAAATATGTCGTGGGCGAATGGTTGAAGTTCCAGATGACCGACAACAAGCCCATCATGGACCAAGTCCATGACTACGAGAATCTTGTCTCGGACATCATAGCGAAAGGCATGCAGATGTGTGAGGTTCTGTAAGCAAATGTCCTTATCGAGAAGTTGCCAAAATCCTGGTCCGATTATCGCAACTCCCTCAAGCACAAGAAAAGGGACATACCACTTTAGGAGCTGATCGGTCACATGAAAATCGAGGAGGCCAACCGTTTGAAAGATAAGGTTACGAACAACTTTAGTCACTTATCTTTTAAATCTAACATAGTTGAGTCTAGTGGTGCTTCAGGGTCCAAGAAGCCCTTTAAGAAAGGCCCCCAGAGCAAAAAGCCCAAACCACAGAAGACTACCAACTTCAAGAAGCCGGTCAAGGCTAAGCCCGACATGAAAACCATGAAGTGCTACGTGTGTGGGCAAGCTGGTCACAAGGCGTACCAATGTCAGCACCGTTTGGACCGCCAGAACGAGACTAGACCACGCATGCATGTGGCGGAGGACATGGATGATGATGTCATAGCCGCGGTGGTTTCGGAGGTCAACCTTGTAGAGAAGAACACCGAGTGGGTCGTGGACACCAGAGCTTCTCGACATTTCTACGCAAAAAGGGAGTTCTTCACCGAGTTCGAGGACGTGAAAAATGGTGAACGTGTGTACATGAGGAACTCCAGCAACTCTCAAGTGATGGGCAAAGGCAAGGTTTTACTCAAGCTGACTTCCAGTAAAACTTTGGCCCTTAACAATGTCCTATATGTGCCTGCCCTGCGGAGAAATTTGATCAGTGGTGGCCTCTTAAATAAGGCAGGCATTAAGTTAGTTTTTGAGGCAGATAAACTTGTACTTTCCCGTAATGGTGATTATGTCGGGAAAGGTTTTTTAAGCGAAGATTTATTTGTCATAGAAACTCAACTTAATGAAAATAATAAAGCTACCACTTCTGCTTATATTGTTGAGTCTGTTGATATGTGGCATGCTAGATTAGGACACGTAAATATTCAATCCCTAACGAAAATGATGAATATGAATATTTTGCCTAAACTAGACATAACAAACTATAATAAATGTGAAGTTTGTGTAGAAGCCAAGCATGCAAAACCTACCTTTAAAAATGTTTCTTAAAGAAAGACTGAACTGTTAGAACTTATTCATACTGATCTAGCAGACTTTAGAAACACTGAAAGTAAAGGAGGAAAACACTACTACATAACTTTTGTAGATGACTTCTCTAGGTATACAAAAGTTTATCTCCTAAGAACTAAAGATGAAGCTGAAAATTTCTTTCTTATTTATAAGGCAAAAGTTGAAAATAGTTAGATAGGAGAATAAAACATGTTAGGTCTGATAGAGGTGGTGAATATGGATCTAATTTTCTAAAAGAGGTTTGTGAGACGAATGGTATAATACATGAAACTTCAGCCCCTTATTTTCCACAACAGAACGGTATAGCCGAGAGGAAAAACAGAACTTTAAAAGAGATGATGAACTCATTGTTGATAAGTTCTGGGTTGTCTGACAACATGTGGGGGGAAGCCATTCTATCGGCTAATCATATTCTAAACCGAGTACCTCATAAGAAAATTGATTCTACCCCATACGAATTATGGAAATGGTATGCTCCAAATTTACAATACCTGAAAGTGTGGGGTGTTTGGCCAAAGTGGGGTTGCCAGACTTTAAGAAGTCCACCATTGGACCTAAGACCGTTGATGCAGTGTTTATAGGCTATGCTTCTAACAGTGCCGCATATAGATTCATGACTTTACAAGACTTCTCTATTTGTGAATCTAGGGATGATGTTTTCTTTGAAGAAATCTTTCCTCTCAAGAAACCTAGATTAAATGTTGAAACACAAATAGAAAAATTGCCATCCACTTCTTCTAGTGTGCCTGCTAGGTCTTCTCAAGAGATTGAATTTGAGCCTAGAAGAAGTAAGAGACAAAGAGTTGAAACCTCTTTTGGACCAGACTTCATAACTTCCTTCATTTCCGAGATAAATGATTTAGACACTCTTTCTGATCCTATAGCTCAAGCTTATTTGTTAGATGAGGATCCTAAAACTTACGAAGAAGCTATACAATCTATTGATGCTAGTTTCTGGAAAAGCGCTATAAAAGATGAACTAGAATCAATAATGTCTAATCATACTTGGGAATTAGTTGACTTGCCTAGAGGATTTAAAACCATCAACAGTAAATGGGTCTTTCGAAAGAAATTTAGACCAGATGGTTCTATCCAAAGGTATAAGGCAAGGCTAGTAGTCAAAGGGTTCACTCAAAGATTTGGTCAAGACTTCTTTGATACTTACTCTCTGTCACAAAAATCTCAACGATCCGTGCATTGTTTGCATTAGCCTCCATTCACAAGTTGCAAGTACATCAAATGGATGTAAAGACTGCATTTTTGAATGGGGATCTAGATGAGGAGATCTATATGGAGCAACCTCTTGGCTTCGAGGCGCCTGGTATGGAAGGCAAAGTATGTAGACTTAAAAAGTCACTTTATGGCCTGAAGCAAGCTCCTAAACAGTGGTATGAGAAATTTCATAAAACTATTCTTAGTTTTGGTTTTGTTGTGAATGGTTCGAATGCATGCGTGTATTCGAGGATGTTTGGTACTGATTGTGTCATCATAAACTTATATGTTGACGATATGTTGATTTTCAGTACTAATATTGAGTCCATTAACAAAACAAAAAGTTTCTTGTCCATTAAGTTTGAGATGAATGACTTGGGAGAAGTCGATGTAATCTTAGGAGTCAAAGTAATCAAATCTGAAAAAGGGATTTTCTTTAAGTCAGACACACTATATCGAGAAAGTGTTAAAGAAATTTGACAGTTTTGATGTCGTCCCTGTTCGAACTCCTTATGAATCTAGCATACATCTCTTTAAGAATAAAGGAAGTAGCATTTCTCAAACGGAATATGCCAAAATAATTGGCAGTCTGATGTTCTTAATGAACTATACTCGGCCAGATATTGCCTATGCTGTTAGCAGACTCAGTAGATATACTCATAACCCTAGTGGTGAGCACTGGGTTGCTCTTAGACGCTTACTTAAGTACCTTAAGGGTACTATAGACTGGAGACTTGAGTTTGTTGGCTTTCCTGCTACATTAGAAGGATATTGTGACGTCAACTGGGTCTCCGATAGTGATGAAGTAAGCTCTACGAGTGGGTATGTATTTATATTGGGAGGAGCAACAATTTCTTGGAAGTCTTCAAAACAGACTTGTATTGCTCGCTCTACTATGGAGTCAGAGTTTATAGCTCTTGATTTAGCTGGGCAAGAAGCTGAGTGGCTAAGGAGTTTGTTAGCCGATATTCCGTTGTGGGGAACTCCGACACCTCCTGTTTCCTTGTTGTGTGATTCACAAGCTGAGATTTGTGTTGCCAAGAGTCAAGTTTACAATGGTAAAAAGAGACACATTCGCATAAGGCATGAATCTGTTAGACACTTAATAAGGAATTGAGTACTCTCTTTAGAGTATGTGAAGTCGGAAAGAAACCTAGCAGATTCGCTTACCAAAGGGTTAAGTCGGAAATTGGTCCTAGATTCGTCGAGGGGGATGGGTCTAAAGCCCATTGGTTGAGAAATTCATGGTGGATACCCAACTTAGTTATCTAAGTTCAATGTGGTCAAACGAAACCATGGAAAGACTCATAGTGTACATTTCTCACTGCCTATCCCTATGACGAATGATGTACATGTCCAGGTTGAGTACTATTACTCCTAATAAATTCATAGCCCAGATTATGGGTGGTCTTTGTGAGAAAGACTTGATGAATTTACCGAATCATGGTTGAATACTTATTCTTAATAAGTTCATAACACAAGTATGAATGTGTTGTCCTATTGAGAAGGACAAGATGAACTTACCGCCAGAAAAGGTTGAGTTTCAAGAAATTCTTAATGAACTCAAAGTTTGAATGATCCTATTGAGAAGGACATTTTGAATTCACCGATAATGAGGTTGAATATCTATTCTTAATGATTTCTTATCCCAAGACTGGGTGGTTCATTTTAAATGGACTTGAAGAAATCACCATATCTATAAGAGGTTGAGCCATTAAAAATGGTTCTTAATTATTTCATAGCCCGATTTCAGGGTGGTTTATATCGAGATAAACTTGATGAAATAACCTATGTAAGTGAGAAGGATTAGCCACCTTCTGTGAAAAACGTTGGGCCGTTTTTCTAAAAACACTTACTAGAATCCTGAGGGTAAGATGGCCAAATATACACTTGTGTATATATATCTTACACATCGAGAACTTCGGTGGATGAAGGAGTTAGTTGTGTGTTATGAGTTTACCCCTATCTTAGAAAGTTCAAGACTAGTTTCAATTATCTAAGAGAAGGATCGCTCATAATCACTATGTACTAGTTCAAGATACGTTCACTAGTGCTTAACCAACTAATTCCGCTATTGCTCGTCTGAGGAGGTCTGTGTTTGAGATACAGATGAATTCTTTCGCATTAGTGGGGGAATGTTGGTAATGCTTCAAGTGTTACTAAGGCCTTATCCCACATTGGTTGGGAAAATGGTTAGTGAAGGGTATTTATACCCATGCTTCCTCTCTCCCTTGTTGAGTGGGAAAGAACAAGGGAAGTCCTCGCGCGCCGCCGCCGCGGCCGTCTGGCCGGCTCGGGCTCGGGCTCGGGTAACACGTGTCTTCGACACGTACGCGCTCGGTTCTATTCATTTTGGAGAAAATTCGTATGGAATTTTCTTAAGAACAAAAGATTATATGTGAAAGAATTTTTCTTATTTATAGGCTTTTGAGAAAACTGTTCGAATAAATCAGAATTTATTTTTAAATTAAATTCATATCTGAACTGCAACGTTCAGCATAATTATTTGATTCGAACGTTTGATTCCAGTGCAGTTTATTCGAAATTATTCGAATATGAACAGTCTGTTTAGTGGATGAATTTAGACTGTTTTTCAGTCAAATTCAAGGTGTAACAACACTGTTAATTGCATGGTTATGGAGGCTGTTATTGCAGCTGTTACATCATAATTGTTTTTGTTGTTATACAGAATTAATTCTGTAATTATTTGGACAGTGAAATGTCAAATATAGACATGATGTCCAACCTATAAATAGAGGTGTTGCATGCACCATTACACACAACAAACACATTACAAATATATTCTATTCTCTCAGTTTCCTCCATTGTTTGTTCGAGCAGTACCACTGTTGTTCACTCCGGAGTCAAGTGTATGGTTCCTGGAGCGTCCGTGTGCACCTCGGGGGACAACCTACCTGTGAAGCGACTACACTGTTCGGGGCAGTTTTGTTTCTAAGGCAGTGGCCACCATACCACGACACGGTTCACATATTTACATATTGTTTTTTATATTTTCCAGTCAGTGCTAACAGCCGGTTTTGCAGTTCTATTTTACCAACACAAGTGAACTTGAGGGGATTGTTTTCTCACTTGATACACATGAAAACATGTAGAAAATGAGAGTGAAGTCTTTGTCGAAGGAATGCATCTTGATTAGCTTTTTTTATAAGAATTTCTAAAATCAACTTTGGAAAGTAATAAAGAGTTATCTTCCAATTTAAAAGCACTAACTCATAGAATTAAGTAAAAAATAAAAGAAATTGGTGGTTAAATGGATAAAAATAAAGCAGTAGGAAGATGTTTATGGACATTAGGATCTTTTCCTTTCTTCAATTTATTTAGGTTTTTCAAACTTCATTCCATGAAAGAAGACTTCTTCTTATATAAAGAGTATAAATTAAAACTAAAGTTGAAATCTCAAAGGAGTAAAAAAAACTCTATGAAAGTAGAAAAAAACACACCTTTCAACAAGTTTTTTTTCCACTTCAACGTGTTTTAACACTACCGGACTTTGGGTTCAAAAATACATATGAAAAAATTTAAGATTTTGGTTAATTTTTTAATTAATTGATTTTGAACTGGAATAATTGATAATTAAAATATTCAAAAACTTTAATTGATATATAACTGAAATAACTTAGGTGGATGGTTTGTAACAACATGAATTTTTATGTCATCACATAAGAGCTGGTCCGAGCCTTGGGCTTGATTGGTTAGTTAGTCAATTGGAGCCTTGGGTCAAGTTTAAGCATTGTTAGGTAAGAGTTGGGCTTAATTTGGCTAAAAATGTGCCTTTTGATTGAAGGATGAAATATGATAGACTAAGGGGACAATTATCCCATTGTTGAAAAGGATGGTAGGATCTCCCTTAATTGTTTTTGTTTGAACGTGGGAAGGAGGGAGAGCTTATTCTCCCTTGTCATCTTTATTTCCTTCTTTCTTCCGTTCATTTCTCCATTCAAACCCTATCCCCCATGCATTTAGAAACTTTAACTTTTCTATCCCATCTTGTTATTTTGGATTCAAGAGGGCTAGATTGTTAATCTACATCATACGAGCTTCAAGAAAAACCCTAAACTTGTTGGAAAGGTTGTAAGAAACTTACTTGAGGTTTTAAGCCATATAAACTTCTTCTAGTTGATTTCATCTTATTTTTAATGTTTTACATTCAATTATTTACTTCCATTAATCTCTTAGAAGCGATAGTAATTCATTATATGCTTGTTTGATTAGTGAAAGAGGTTGGTGAACTTTCCAAAGCTTGAGGAAATAAGAAGATTGTATAGAGCTTAACAAGAAATTACATTTCGTGTTTTTACATAAGGTAGTATACTTTTAACTTTGAAGTGCACCCTGAAAACCATAAATGTGATGCTTTGCATGTTGGTTTGATTCCATGTTGGATGTTTTGAGTGAAATCATGTTTGATTGATCAAAATAATACCTTTGACGTTATAAGGTGTTAAATGTCCTCGTATAATTTCCATAAACTTTAGGAATCAACTGAAACCTTGAAATAATGTTTAAAGACGTTTTAGAAGTGAATTTCGAGTTTAAAACTAGATTTTTTTGGTGATAGTATAAGTACTTGTTCATACAATATTGATATTGTATGAACACACACAAAATTAGGCAGAATTATAGATGGCTATTATACTGAACAGCTAATATCGATATTGACTGATTTATTTGAATATTGAATGTTAATTCAGTATTGACACTCATGGGATGATATTGATACCGATTTGAAGATTAGAACATCAAACGCTTTTTCAGTATCAATACTCATCACGTGATATCGATTGGAATAATAGAAAATCAAACACTTTTTCAGTATCGATACTCATGGGTGATATCGATTCTGATTCAAATCAATTTAAAAAAAACATTGAATTATAATTTGGTATCAATACTCAAGACAAGTCCCGACTCGAATCACTATATTAAACCTCCACAAGAAAAAAGTTACTTTGCACCTTCAGAGACATGCAACACACCCAATGATTAACCTTTGGAGACAAGCAACAAACCCAATGATTAGCCTCCAAATATTATCTTTTACCTTTCACTTACTAATGCCTCTGATGGCATTACATTTTATGAAAGAGACTACTAGTTAATCAAAGAATAAGATACTTCCGATAAATAAGTATCAAAATTGGGCCTAAAGACCCAAGCTTTGGTTTTTGGACATGATACCTGTGTCTAGAACTGATAATTTGGTTCTCTTAAAATAATTTGAGGCTAAATTAACTTATCTCATCGGCTGAACCTAGACTAAAGGGGAGATAAGACCAAATGCGTAAATAAAAGGCCAAATAACATTTGCATTACATCAAGGCATATACAAAATAACGTAGTTATAAGGTTGCCTAAAATTAAGAATAATTGGGTGGAAGATCATCACGGGGCCCATCATGAGGCTCACTAACAGTGGCTGCCAGTTCAAGAATTTGTTCCTTTCATACCAATCGTGGGAGATTCATCTCTAGGTTTACCAAGAGTTAATGTTGTGTAAAAAACGACTCTTTGAAAACTTGCTTCTCATCTAAGTTATTGGTAGAACTCTCTTCACTGACCTTCATGGTTTCTCTACTCTCCGGAGCAATCATACACTCTAAGCCCAAGACATGACCACTATAGGTTGGGTCCATGACATATGGCTTGATGGGCTCTTAGTGATCTAGCCTCTTTTCTTCGAAAGGATTAAAAGGGTTAAAACACAAATCTTTCTCCTTTTTACAGATATGCCAGCAGCTTAGCAAATTCCATCCCCTCATATCTACTGGACCAAGCATCCCCTAAACAATGCATATTATGTTATGTTTGCACATATCTGTGAAACCATTGAATTCAACCAGCTCTAGATCAACTTGAAAGGCTATCTTCCTTGCTCTCTTGCTCGTAGAACGTAACCGCTAGACTTTTACTTCAAGAGCAGTCAAGGTTTTGACCTTGTTATCTAGCTCTGTATTTGCTCTCCAAGCCTCATTGGCACTCTTGATAGTGATTTTCTTCTCTTTCATCACCATAGTACGAGCATCCTTTGTTTCTCTCTTGGTCACCTTAACTCGAGTATTCACATCCGTGATTGACTCAACATTCACTTTACGAGCTTCCTCCATCGCCTTGACCAATTGCTAAGTCTCGGCCAATTTTCGCCTAAGCTTGGTTATCTCTTTCTCCAATGCCTCAACCTTGTCGTTGAATCTTCACCTATTTGGCATCCACTTCCTCTTTAAGACGTCTCACTTCTTCGATGACCCGGGCGAAGGCAACACTAGTCTCATTCTCAGTCTCACCGAGGAGTCCCACTACTTTGCACATCATGCCTAATGCTTGGGAAGCTTCCATCATAGCATCTGCATACTTGCCACTTCGAAAGCTCGAGGATGGTTCTGATCCACCCCCACCAATGACTAATTTATTCAAAGAAGTAACAACTATTAAAGAAAGCCATGGTTAAACTTCGCAAGACAAAGATGAATGAGAAGACGAATAAAAGACCATGTATATATATGTATATATACTTGATGAGGCATGAACTCCATCATCCTCATGAGTTAGATCTCTATGGGGAAGAAAAATCTAAATTGTTCTAAAGGTCTCTTAGGGCTCTAGAAGCGGGGAAACCATAGAAGTTGCTCTGGCAGCAAGGTGACAAGCCTCAAGGAAGTCGCCTCTGTAGCAATAGTATGTTCCTCCCTCAAGCAAGTCTTCTTCACATTTCCTCTAAAATGGCCAACATGTCCTATTTTCTTTCCTCCATCCAGGAAGAGTAGCCTCCGTTGAAGGCATTTCCTCCGACGCTAAATGATCTACCATCATTTTTGCCCCAACCTTTGGGGTAAATTCCAAATAGGCATTGACGGCCGAAAGGCTCTACTCTGTATCTGTAAAGGGTAACTGATTTAGTTTGTCCTGCTCCAAAATGGAAATTACACCTTTTCCGAGCTATTGTTAAGTGTGTAAATCTACACCCAGTTGAATCATATTATAACCCTCCATGCATCAATCCCATTGATCTCATCTTTATTATGATTGATCCGTATATTTAGTTTATTTAGTGAAAAAGATGCTACTTATGTGTGTGTTTGGTGCAAGTGCAGATTTCGTTACTCACTACATGGGCAAGCATTGCCACGACAATGAAGGAAATAAAGGAGCGGTGCTGAATCATCCCTTGACGGTCCAGATCAAGCTAGCTGTGGATGTTAGTTTCTACTGAAGGAAGCTGAACCATGAGACAGAACCTTGTTGAGCGGAAAAGAAAGATAGACCATTGCCGAGGCAATAACCCAGCCACTACCGAGGCAATGACCTGACACACTCGACAACGAAGAAAATATGCAAAGTGGAGCACCTTTTGAAGAGGATGAAAAGCTGAATTTTTCTATGCACTTTGTATGAAGATCGGACTGCGAGAAGACCACAGAAAAGCAGAAGGAAGGTCAAGAGAAGATTTCACGCCAATGGGAGGACTTTAAGGAAGAAAGATATAATACTTTAAAAGAAGACATTTTGTTTTAATGTGTTTAATTCTAACTTAACTTCCTCCTCAAGAAGGACTTGACCTAGACCTCCTCTATAAATACAAAGCCAAAGCTAGCCATTGGACCTGCCTAGAGAACTCGAGCCCTTGAGAGAATTTGTAGCGAGCTTTCATTGTCATCATGTTCTAATTTCTTCTTAGGGTTTAGATTGTATTGTTTAGTAGTTGTGAGAAAACGATTAGATTTTGTTTAAGTTTTTGTTAATGCAATTTTAGTTCAAGGTTTGCTTGTTCTTGATTCTTTATCTTGTTTGCGAGTGAATTGGGAGAGGATCTCGTTAACTATCTATTTGTCTAAAATCGGGAGAGTTAGACTCACGAAACGAATAAGCATGATTTTCATCCCAATCAGTGAAAACTAGCTCAACTTAGGGATAAGTTCGAGTTTCAACTACTAAAAAGAAGCGTAAGATTGGTTGGTGTTCATCCTTGGTTCATGCTGGGAGGTATTATCAAGGCCTGCACATTAGCACGGTTTCTGTAACACCCCAAAATTTTGCCAATTTGAAAATCCCTAATTTTGAGATCCCTAAATCAGAAATCCTAGAATTTGGGGATTTTATAATTGAAACCCTAATTGAGAAATTTGGGAATTAAATAATCCTTAAGTGGTTTAGGGACCTTTTTGTGAAGCAAGTAAAGTTTTGAGCCATTCAATAAACCCTAATCAAGTCTAATGACCTAGTGTGCAATTTATCATTTTGTTAAGGTATTTATTCAACATTTTCAACCCTAAAAGTCTTTTGGAATTCCATTTTAGAGACTCAGCCGCCTCTCTCCCTCTCCCCACCTTCTCCATCGAAGATCCGACCAAGCTCTCGCCGTCGTGCGTGGTTGCACGACCACCACCACCGTGACCGTCATCGAGCCCCAATGAAACCCCACTCACCAGACCAACTTTATCGGTCGCCGTTTGGTCAGAAACAGTAGAAAACTCTTCAGTTTTCCCTCCTCCGTTCGTCTCTGCCGTTCGTACCACCATCGTCACGATCGTCTTTGAGTCACAAGCAAACCTAATCGTCGTTGTTTCTTTACGCCGCTATCTACTTCGCCTCTTGTCTACCGAATCCGACGTTAGGTAAGCTTTTTCTTCCTCTTTAGGTTTGTTTCGTTCCCTTGTGGGCTTTGTTTGATCTTGAGGATTGTTTTGACCACAAATTTTGTGTTGTTCGGTCGGAATGACCATTTTGACTTCATCGGAGGTATTTTTGGTGAGTTACTGCCGCCTTGTCGAATCGTCACCGTCGTCAGAATTCTCACCACCGTCGGGTTGTGCTGCGCCGTCAAGGGGTTCTACAAACCCTAACCTTAGGTTACATCAATGTGTTATGATGCTGGGTTGTGTGATGAGGTGGGTTGAGCCCGAATTGGGGGGGGCATGTGTGTGTATAAGTGGATCCCAGTTTTGAATGTAAGCCCATGTGGTTTGAAACAAACCAAAGCAATTTGTGAACCAGACCAATATGTTTATTGAACCGAACCGGATTAAGTTGTGAACCAAACTGCTCTTGTGGATCGAACCGATTTTGACCGAACCGTTGACCGTGTTTGACTGAGTTGACCTGTTGACTTTTGACCTTGGACCATTGACCAGTTGAACTGCTTGACCGAATATGACCAGTCAAGTCAGTGTTGACTGTTGACCTTGGACAGTTGACTTTGACCGAATTTTGAAACATTTATGTAATCAGACTTTGGGACCTTTATATTTTGGGATTACTTTAATGCTTGCGTCTACGGACTTTTATTTGAATATTTTACCATGTTATCAGAATATTTTATAACGTTGAAGTTTTGTAAATGATGTGACGTTTTATGATAATGATTTTTAATTGATAATTATTCTTGATTTTGTAAAATTATTAAACTTAAGATTTATTACTTGAGGGACAAGTTTTCAATTGTGACTTCCTAGATTAAGCCCATTTCTTCTGGGCCAGGTTTAGGGGGTTACATTTAGTGGTATCAGATCCAGGTTCAACCCACGGACTGTGAGGCCTACAACAATTATTTTCAAATGTTTTCGACTTCTGCATGCATCCGAAATATTTTGGGACAGATGGGAATTTTCTGAAAAATATAATATGGTATTCTGTGATTTTGTCTTCAATGTTTTCAATGTGTTTGAAATCCGAGACTCCAATACCGATTCTGACTCTAAGTTATTACCTTTTGTAGATAGTTCACTATGCCACCGCGTAGGAATCCTAATTTATCGTTTGTTCGAAGGCGCGGCCGTACTGCTGCTTCTAGTAGTGATCATATGCCTTCTGTTGGACAAATGGAAAATAAGAATGAGATATCGGGTAATGAGATAGATCCATTGGGAGGACATCAGATCGGAAATGACGACTCACTTGATGTTGGGGATACTAAGACAGTTCAACTGGACAGTGCAACAGTTCACTATGAGTTGCTCCGTTATCTTAGACAACTAGAGGGTTCGAGAAAACCTATTTATCGTTTGAAATCCGAGACTCCAATACCGATTCTGACTCTAAGTTATTACCTTTTGTAGATAGTTCACTATGCCACCGCGTAGGAATCCTAATTTATCGTTTGTTCGAAGGCGTGGCCGTACTGCTGCTTCTGGTAGTGATCATATGCCTTCTGTTGGACAAATGAAAAATCAGAATGAGATATCGGGTAATGAGATAGATCCGTTGGGAGGACATCAAATCGGAAATGACGACTCACTCGATGTTGGGGATACTAAGACAGTTCAACTGGACAGTGCAACAGTTCACTATGAGTTGCTCCGTTATCTTAGACAGTCAGAGGGTTCGAGAAAACCTATTTCTACAGAATTCATAGCTGCTGGGATGAAATTCTTTGAAGGTAAAACTGGTACACATCCAGCTGATACAGAGTATTGGCTAAAGAAATTACAACGGTTGTTTGTTGAGATGGACTACCCAGCTAATCAGAAATTGCGAGCCGTTGTATCTTTGTTAGAGGGTGAAGCTCAGAATTGGTGGGAGTCAATGGTTGATACTGTTCCATCTAGTCAGATCATATAAGAGTTTTTCCGAAAGGCTTTTCAGGATCGGTATGTGGGAGCTGAGTTCCTAGCGAAGTGTCGTGATGAGTTTATGAATCTGAAACAGAACAACACGTCAGTGAATGATTATGAGATTGAGTTCCGGAGGTTGGCCAAATATGCTCATGGGTTAGTTGTGACTGAGGAAGATAAGTGTGACTGGTTTTTGAAGGGACTTCGGCTACCAATTCAGAGAGATGTTGCAACACACCATGATAAAGTGTTTAGTGTGATGGTTGAGCGGGCTAAAATTGCTGAGAGGATTCTTGCACTAATGGAAAAAGAGGAACTTCAGAATTCTGATCAAGTCGTGAAGCAACCAGACATATCTTCTCAGCCTAGTTTTGTTAACCCATCTGAGAAGAGGTCTAGATATGAGTCTTTTCCTCATAGTTATCAGAATGTAAGACCCACAATATCGATAGTTCCTTATGGCAGCCAAGGTAGTTCAAAAGTTCGTCGGCCTATTTCTGTATATGGTTTTTGCAACAAAAAGCATAACAGAGAGTGCAGATTGATGAACAGAATGTGTTTCAGATGTGGTTCTCAAGATCACTACTTAAAGAATTGTCCACGTTCAGCTACTAGTTCATCCGTTCAGATTCAGAGTCATGCATCAGTTCAAGCACCTCACCGAGGTAGAGGACAGTTTAGGTCTGTTGCTTCTGGTACTGCTAGTAGAGGTAGACATGCTCTGAGTGGTGGATCAGCTAGATCCGATATTAGACGTCTAGGTTCAGTACATCCAACCAGAGCTCGTGTCGGATACGATGGTATACATGATGACATGGAAGGTACATCTTAATATGTTTCAGTTCTTTTTCCAGTTCTATGTTTTAGTATTTTCGGTTATGATATATCATGAATTCAAAATGGGAAAATATATGCGTGTTTCAGTTGGTTTTGAGAATTGTTGCTAAGTCTGAAAATTTCGAGGACGAAATTTCTTTTAAGGGAGGGAGAGTTGTAACACCCCAAATTTTTTCCAATTTGAAAATCCCTAATTTTGAGATCCCTAAATCAAAAACCCTAGAATTTGGGGATTTTATAATTGAAACCCTAATTAAGA